>CM021105.1:309039464-309089462 GCA_007115665.2 Sequoiadendron giganteum
GCAGTCTAGCTTATTCTTCTATTTTATTTTGCAGATGGCTGGCGCAAAGGATGTTACAGGAACAAGCAGAGCCGCAGGCAGAGCTGCAAACACTGAAGCGGGCAAGGCTGGCTCATCTCGGCAGGCAATGATTAAGAGGCTCGCTAAGCCATTTCTCCCAAAGTCAGCAATAGTTTCAAAGTTGGCAGGATTGAATGACACCAACCTTGGTTCATTTAATCTGAATGCACTCAAATCGAGGATGTTCGGGCTAGGGGGCCATCAACCATCCGTCACGGCATATAATATAATGAAGAGTGGAATCTACGCAGCTGCTAGTTTTCCGCCAGCAATTCAGTGTCCGGAACTAATTATGGAGTGCGCCAATCACTACAAGCCAGAACGTAGGACGATTGTCTCTCCGGATGGTAAACTGCTCGCCAACTTCACACCGGATGCCATCGGAGAAGCATTTGGGATTCCAACTGCTGAGGAGATGTTATACAGAACAAACAAAAGGGCAGACAAGATGTACTCTTCCTCTTTCGAAAGAGTCACTGGAGTCATCAACAGAGTTTGGATGCAGAAGCCGAGGCCACCCCGCACTAAGCTCCCAAAGCAGATAATTGCCGAAGACGTGAAACAAGAATACTGTGATTTGATAATGATGCTGAGCCGGGTAAATGGGAGTGCACAGGCTTACATTTTCGAGCCTTGGATGTTCTACTTCATCGAGATCATCTTGGAAGGAAAAGAGTGTGTCGATTGGGCTAGGATGATTAGCAACCACATAGATGAGCAATTCAGAAGCTTGAAGGTGACGAAGACTTTCTACATGAGCTCATATGTAATTTACATGTTGGCCAGAATGACTAAGTACAGAGGGATTTCGTACAAAGAGCCAATCGGCTGTGCCCCTGGTCAATTCAAAATTCATGAAGCCTGCACACAACTACATTTGGCTAACATTGCCAACTATAAACGGGCAAATGATGCATTCACAATGCACATCGCGAGGACGCTTCAACAGAGAACGCAGCAGAGAATATCTAAAGAAGCACAGACACTGATTGAGGAATATGGGTATTGGCTCATCCAATTCCCGAAATTCACATATATTAGGCTGCAGGGGTTCACTTCGTATCCGTGTCGGTTACCACGATACCCCACTGATCACATAGTAATGCTTGAGGTATCTAGGCAATTGATTGCCTACGATAAGATTCAGAAAAGGAAAAAGAAGGGTGGACTTGATTTCCCTATCACCATGGGAAATTCCATTGAGGTGTGTCCCTCTTTGCGGGCAGCCCGAGAGGCAGAGGACGAGCTGCAATCTTATCATTTGTCATATCACACAGGCAGGCAGGATTTCGATCCTTACGGGAACATCCGGATGGTACAGAACGTTGAATACCAGCACAGAGCTCATCTGGAGGACTTTTGGGCAAATGCAGTGGATGAGGCTGAGATAAGAAGAAGGATGTTTTCAAGACTTCCTCTCAAGTTGATTAGAGAATGTGAGATTATTCCAGTTCCCGACCAGGTGGAGGAGGATGTCAACGTCATGCAACCCGACTATGGGTCAATTAGGGATACTCCTGTCCCACCACCTGATTGGTCCGAGCCGGAGATCATGGACTTGGACACTCTTTCTATCCCGGTGATGACTTTTACCAGGACTTGGGTCGACAGACACGTATGCAGACTTAAGAGCAAGTCGATCGCCCTTACTTACAGCTTGATGGGTGACCCAAGGCCGTTATCGGTAAAAAGAGGGAAACAAATTGCTCAGACATCGAGAGCACAAGTGGAAGTGCCAACCCAGCCGATACCGTTGAGGATAGAACAAACATCACCCGTGCACTCACAAACTCAATCTTCGAGTTTAAGAGTGGTTTCATTATTTGTCGATCAGAGGGCAGGATTGGAGGAAGAGCGGGGACTTGGGGAGGTAGATCAGCCCAACGCCCGAGAATCAGCTAGTGTCAGTTTATCCAGGGGCGGCCAACAGGAGGAGGAAGAGGAAACAATGGCCGACACCCATTTTCAGCAGATGTTGGATACGGCTTTGGAAGAAGAGGAAAACACAGAACAAGGGACCCAAGGGTCGGGAGATACCCAGCTTATAGAGGAGGATGAGCCTGAGCAAACCGGTGCAAGAAGAGAGGAAGTGCACGAGATGGAGGCAACAGAAGAACAGCCCCTTGTCATTTGTAATCCACAGCAGACAGTGCCTGATTGGCTTTCCGACAGAATGAGGAGAGAACCCGAGGATGACACGGATCCAGCCATTGAGATGGAAGAGTTCCTCAGGAGGATCAGTGCGCCACCAGAGAAGAAAAGGGCCCGAAAGTTTTCAAAGATCTCGACCGACGAATCAGGCTCTCGCACGCTTCAGGTGGCTATTCCGAGGGAAGATTGTGATCGAACCGAGGAGAGGCCTGAAAATTATGTGATCACCACAGTAGAGTTGGGTCGTCCTACGGGAGCCCAAGTTATCGAGGAGTTCGATAACTCCTATCAGGCATTGAAGGATCAGTTGCTCCGCACGGAGGGGAAGTATAAGAAATTGAAGAAGGAGCACAAAACCTTGATAGGATATATGCAGAATCTAGCACGTCCAGGTGAACCAGCAGACCCAGCAGTGGAACGTCCATCGGAGCTTCCGAATGAGTCAATTGTTGCCTTAGAGGATTTAAAGAAAATGGAAACGGAGGCAGACAAGTGGGTTAGCCGTGTTCATACTGAGACAGGAAAATTCATGGAGGACCTTGCCGATGCTTATCGACAGGCCTCAAATATTTTGGCACGAATGGATATAGTAGATCAGGCCTGGGGTGATACTCGCATCTATCAAACGAAGACTGTACTTCGTTTGGGGGCTTTGATGCATGTACCTCTAGAAACCTTAGTGGATGGAGGTGTAATTCAGAGAGGTGATAGGTACGATTTCACCAGTTGGTACTCCTCGGTGGTCACAGGCCGTGGATTTCACGACGCAGCAAGGGCAGATTCAGCTAAAGTGAAGAAGGCAATGGGCAACATCTTGGGGGGAGTCCTCAATACATTAGAAGCCATATTTGCTAGAAAGTTGGTCCCAGAGGAGATAACTGCTGATGGTTTGAAGGGTAGACTGCCTCCATTCTTCTCAGCTGCGAGGTCACTTGTCCTGGATGACTTTGAGAATGTCTCCACGTTCTCTAGTATAATTCAGCATACCCAGGACGCCTTGGTGACATGGAAGAAACCTTGCATCAGATACGGACAGACGGTAGCAGTCTTGGAGTTCTTGCTCAACCATATTCCACCGATCTCTACACAGGAGGTTGAAGCAGTATTGGCCCGGTTGATCGAGTTTGCTATCCGGGAGAAGGCCAGTGGGAACGCGCTGCTTGATGAGGATCTTCTTGATGATGGTAGTGGGCATTAATTGCTCATTATGATTCCTGCAGGGGAGTGGAGAATATTCTGTGCATTCATTGCCCACTCCTCTCTGTGGCGGTTTTTAGGGCAGAAACCCTAATCAGGGCATAGGTGGCTCGATCTGAGCCCTTCATTGTAATTTGATCTGAACCGTCCACTGAATTGGACTTATTATAAAAGGGGCATCCCCCCTCATTTGTAAAGAATTAGAATTAGAATCAGAGATAGATCAGAGCTAGAGAGTATTGGAGATAGAAGTTAGAGAGTAGAGCTTAGAAGTTAGCTTAGATTGAGGAGGAAAGGAAGTTTTCCCATTGAGGACTTTGTAAGAAGTTGTTGTGAACACTCTCATAATATAAAGATTTATCATTGTTTGGTGGTTCTATCTTCTATTGTGAGTAGCTAGCAAGGCTTGTTCGTCTTTCCAATTCAAGGTAGATAGAGTAAAATAGATTTTATTTCATGCAAGTAGTTGTTAGCTGTGGAGTGTGGCGTTGTGATTTGAGCAAGTCTTCTCGTCCATACCACTAGCGGACTTGCTGATGGTAAGTTCGCCTTGCGTGGTCAACTGGAGTATCAGCACTTAACTTCGATTATGGTTCATGTGTTTGTATGCGTCGTGTTGACGGTATGAACGTGTTGTGTCATAGTTTGAACATTTTCTCATCCTTTGAAGATTGCACCAACTTTGTCGGAGTTGTTCGAAAGGAGACAAAGCGAAGTTTGGTTTGAAGATTGTTTAAGTCGATCTTCGTCCTCCACCCTTTTAGAAGTAGATCTGTAGAATCCCTATCCCTATCCCCTTTAAATTCTGCATTTTCCGAGTCAGTCTAGATACCAGAACCATATCGCCAAATCATTCATGTCTTAATTGCTTCACAAAGTCGAACAACTACGTAAGTCCCCTTGAAATAACCAGCAAAACACATCAACCAACTGAGTCTATTCGCGATAAAAGGAACCTTGGAGTCGAACACATGAACTTTCAAGCAATCTTAGCATGTGGGACACTTTGATCAAGAGAGAATAGAGTGACCGTTGGGCAACTTTATTCTGTGTTGGCGCTGTCACAAAAGGCACGTCAACACCACCTTCCTTGGTGGTCTTGTTCTCCTCCTCCGCAAGCTAGCCATGGGTGGTCCTCTTGAGGAATGGTGGGGAGCAGCGGTGGCAGTTCCGGGTGGCCCTCTGATGATACTCTTGCTTCTGGTTCTTGTTGACCAGATATTGCAAAATGTTTTCTGCGTCTGGCGCTTGCAATCTTGCCTCGACGCGAGGAGAAATAAGATAATGATAAAGATGTTGATGATGGTTGGGGTCCTCCTCCTGACATCACTCCAAACCCCCCTGATGTATGGGGAAAAAACTTGGATGACAGAGACCCTCCTAGCTCCGCTGATATTGCTTTGGCCGTTTAATGGCCTCTTATTTTATGTTTGTAATGATGAACTTTTGGGTTAGGCCCATGTGACAATTGGTTTTTTTGATTTTCTGGGTGGTACCCATGTAACTCTCGGGGTGTGCCTTCTTACCACCCACCCTTTTTTTGTGGATATGTATTTTAATCTTTACTGTTAATATAGATTAATGCCTATTCATCAAAAAAATTGCAAATGATTTTTATACTCAGTTTTTGACAGTACCTGCAAAAAGACATGCTTCCATTCTAAATCTCTAAAGAATTGCATTCTCCAATAGTAAGTTATCTTAGAAGCAAGAGTTAGTTTTGTCGGGGTATTTGATAGATGGCGACCCTTGTAAAAAGAAGCATGGCCAGCCAATTTGAATGTTCCAATGGACCACCTTTAACGTTCATGACATTAAATTAACTCTGAAAAAGCTGAAGAACTTTTCATAGGTTGATTTATAATCAAATAAAGGGAACAAAAAATGGAATATATAGCTGATTTTTTTTGATATGGAAGTGTTTATGGAAAGGCACAAGCATATATTTTCATGAGCATTTATGTGTATCGTGCTCATAAAATTTTGTAGCTAATGCTGTAGTTTTTGTCAGTGTCTTTAACATTTTAAAATAGCATCTAGTGTCTAATAAAATTTGAACTGCCATGGATAGTTGGTACTTTTCTTGTAATCCATGCATCTAACTCACTTCACTAATATACTAAGTTACTGGGTCCTCCTATTTACCCACCCGTACCCATCAAAATTCGTTGTGGGTTTTGGTTCGGTCCTAGTTCACTGTGGGTTCGACCAAGGTTCCTCCTTAGGCCCCGAGAACCCAAGGCCCCAGGGAGGAACCCTGGTCGAACCCACAGAACTGTGGAGATGAATCTGAGCAGGGTTGAATCTACTGATTGTGGGATTGAACCTGTGAGTGTAGAATTAAAACCCGACTGTCGAAAACTTAGAATTGAAGTGAAATAGTGTCCTTTCCACTTCCAGCTTGAAAACCATAAAATTGATTCCACCTTTCTACTTCAACAAATGAAATATTTAATAAGGTATGAGCCTTGGGAGCAAAATCAAAATTTAACTTGCGAGAACATAAATAAATAAGGCATGTAACTCAAAATTTGACCCTAGAAGCCCCATGAGGGGAAAAAACCAGCTTTAGTAGTGGCAATTGCACTACTAGCCTTTGTAGCAATTGATTGTAAGGAGCTCATACAAGAAGTGGGTACAACAATGCTTGTCCTCTACTTTTTGGTCTATCCTCTACAAACTAGTGAATAGATGAAGTCTTATAAATCTCCTCGATGCAAAACTCAGTCAAATCAACTCTCATGAAAAATAACATACTCTCTACCTCTATAAATAGCTTGTTGGAGCTCTTTAAAAGGCCCAGGGAGAAACCACTTGAAGCTGGAAGTGGAAGGGACACAAATTCACATCAATTTTGAGTTTTCGACAATCAGGTTTGAATTCGATACTCACAAGTTCAATCTTACAATCTGCAGATTCAACCTTGCACAGATTTTGAACATGCTTACGAGTCTATGGCATTATATATATAAATATATACTTGTTGTACCCAAAATTAATTTTTGGTATTCTACTTAAATTGAGCTAAACAATGTAAAATTGCCTCCCAAAGAATGACTTTAACTCGCAGGAAGACTCAGCGAGTTAAAGTCATAAAGATTTGCTGGGCAAAAAAACTCGCAAGTTTTTCAAGACTTGTCGAAAACTCAGCGAGTTTGCCAACTATGGTATTGCCATTCGAAGTTTACAAAGTAGTTAGGAAAAGCATTACAATATGTCAAAGATAAGAAATAGCTATAATCAATTGTACTATCAAGTCTGATCATAAATAAATACTACTGCAACATAATGAATTAGTTCATAAAACCATACAAGGGAATATAAGTTCACAATGGCCAATGGAACTTTGCAATATTAAACAAAGATGAATATATGCTGATCGGAACACTGCTATCAAAAAAATAAAATTGATACACTACTGATAACACACTAGAAACACCGTTAATGGGGTTGTACTTAAATGGCAAGGCCATATGGTTCTCAAGATGGAGATCCATGTTCGATTTCCCAAAAGTGACATCTTAAGTTGGAATTCCAAGTGGTGGCTCCCTGATTTCCATTGTGGCTTCTTAGTTGAATAAAGTTGAATAAGTGGTTCTAAGTTGAATATGTTGAAGGGGAGAAGGTCCCCTTTGTGACCTCCATTGGTGTGGAGCCAATCTAAATAATCCCTCCTTACCGATAAAAAAAAACCAACAACACTAGAAACACCACTCAAAAAGTTGTAGCCATTACCTGGATGCACACCAACACAACCAAACTAAAATACTGCTGAAAACATTCTTATTTCTCCTTATATCATTCTAGTGCAGACTAATAAGACATAATATTCTGCTGTAGGTCTGAAATAGAGATTAATGTTGTAGGTACAACAGGTACAGCCCACAAAGACCTCAACCATCCTCCTAGACTATGTTATAATCTTCAACAAAATTGCATTAGTAACATTTAACAATCAAAACTTCCTCTAAATACATCAAATATTTTCATTCTGCCTAACATATGGAGAGAACTCAGTTTGCATTTTTGTTGCTTTCTTTGGAAAACACTTTTTTGTTTCTTAATTGTTTTTTCACAAAGGTATTTTCCCTTGATAAAATAAAATGACGTTTTCGAGAACTTTTAATTAAATATCACTTTTAGTTCTCCTTTTCAATGTCACTTTTAAATAGTAAACTTTAAGTCACTTGTACCCCATGCCTAGTGCTAACACTTTTAGGCCGTCTTTTAGAAACATTTTATGATGCAAGCCACCATTCTTTAAATAAATAAATATACATAAGTTGTCTTTATATTATAAAGTCACCTTAAGACAACTTAAATTATTTATTTAATTACTTTTATCCACACATCCCAAGTTCTTAGGAAAGTTGGTGCTTTGCTAGGATGTTGGAAATCTGCAAAAAGTGTGGAATGCTCTTGAAAGTTGGATCTACATTCGGAAAAAAACATTGTATTCATCTAGACTCCTGAAAGGTTTTGCCATTATCAAAAAACTGTTTTGATAACGAAGACACTCTCCTAGATTCTTGGGACTTTCCAAGAATGTTGGAATAGATTAAAAAAGGGACATTACATTGTTCAAGTTTGATGCATCTACATATTGTATTCAACCTATGTAACTAAAAGCTTAGATTCATGTATGTTGTGGCAAAATAGGATGGCTCACATGGATGAAAAAGGGCATAAACCCTAGTTAAAGATATGGTGGATGGTTTGTTTGGTTAATTAGTGGATTTTAGTTTTTGTGGCCACGGTGTGTTTGGTAAATAGTGTAAAGTTTAATTCTAGTAGGACTAGATAAAAAATATTATCAGAGATTATTCATAGTGATGTTTTGAGTCATGTGGATATTGCTTCAATTCAAAAATCTGAACATTATGTTTCCTTTATTGATAACCACTAACATAATACTTGGATTTAGTTTTTGAGGCAAAAGTTTGAAATTTTTAGCAAGTTTAAATATTTTAAAGTTCTTGTTTTTTAATTAGATGAATTGGAAACTAAAAGTATTAAGGTCATATAACGGAGAGGAATATTGTTCTAGAGAATTGATGACTTTTGTAGACATACATGTATTGTAAAGAAGAAAACAACTCCATATATACCACAACAAAGGCACAATAGAGGGGGTGAACAAAATGTTAATAGACAAAGTCAGAAACATTTTATGTAGTGCTCAATTGGATAGATGCTTTTTGGCTAAGGCTTTAAGTAATGCTTGTTATTTAATTAATAGGTTTCCATGTTCTACTTTGGTTGATAAAACATCAATGAAATGTGGACAAGTAAGAAACCTTTTGTTTCACACTAGATTTTTTGGCTGTGAGACTTGTCCATGTTCCTAAAGAAAAATGGTTTAAGTTGGATTTGAAAGCTATTAAATGCATTTTTCATTGGTTGTGATGATAATACTAAGTGCTGTAAGCATTGGAATCCTCTAACCTTGAAAATTTATATTCTAAGAATGTGATTTTTACGAAACTTAGAGTTAAGTTTGATTAAATATAGCCAAAAGAAAAGGATAGAAAAGTACGCATTTTTAAATCAAAATAGAGAAGTAGGAAGATGCATGAAATATCCTAACCAATTTTTTCCAGTTTGATTACACAGCTAAGTCACCCATTAGCGTTAGTGTAAACAAAAACCAGTTGAAGGGAACCCTTGACTTTCTGATCAACCCAGATCCCAATATGGGTAAGCTGAGAGCATACTCAAAGGGGGTCGTTAGCCACAAGAACTTGCTGAAAATAACTGAAAGAAAAGCAATCACTCTACCACTTATTCAGCGGGAGGACTTGAATGGAAAGTACAATGTTGAATTCAAAGATGCAACTCGACCACTTATTCAGTGGGAGTAGGTTGATGGCTCAGCCGATCAGCAACATGATAATGCAGTACAATAAAGTAACTGGTGACAAGCCGACCTCTTCCACAATCATGGGAATTACAATGAGTTAAGTATGAAGGATGAATGGCTGACAATACTACTGTTCAGCTTACAATATCATAGAAAGCCTGCCAAGCATACGTGATTAGAAAGTATATTATGCTACAATAATTGTAAAGGACTCCCCTATACTCTTCTAAATTTCCAAGACTTAAACTCAACTCCCAAACCCCATTTTTACAAATCTGGTTATGCAGACTTGCACTGAAACTGCAAAATCAGCAACAGAGAAATTCACAAAAATGAACTTCTTCAAAACTCGCCCAAACTTCATGAAGTAAGCTGCAATATATTCTAATACTATAGGCGCCCAAGATGAAAGCATAAAACAGACTCAAAAGACCTCTGATTATTTGGCACGCAAAACCAAGCAAACACAGAAAGGTACGGCCAAAGAGAAGGGGCGATTTGCTCTATAAAATTCAAGGCTTGGATATAAATTCTGAGATTTGGAGGAAGGGGTCGCCTCAACCTTCCAAATGCATTTTCTCAATACCCATAAGCAGAATAAAATCGTCCATAAACATATGATTGATTATCTAAATCAGCCACAAGCAAAACAACAACTATGAAAATGACAGAAATACATGAACTCAAACTCCAAAATGCAAAACAGTAAACTAGAATCCTACTCTCAACTAGTTGCTATATTTCAAGCAAGAAGTAAAGCCTAGCTAGGAGGTATGCATCCCTCGAAGCAATCCTAATACCATTCCGGCAGCATAACTTTGCATAAAGTTCAAGATGAAAAACATGAAGATGAGCACTCCATTATATAACCTTTGAAGGACATCCTAGAAGCTTCCGGAAGATGCGCCAGAACTCATGAGTCAACCAATTTCGAATTTCCAAGTTGACTTACCCTTTCCTCAAGTTGGCGTCCCTTTTTCACTCAGTGAAAATTCTCATTAAAATAAAAGTTACTCTTCTCTTCATAAGTTGGCGTCCTTTTTCCTCTTTGATAAATCATAAAAACTCACATAATTCCTTGATGGGGCGCCCACCCTTAATTTCCCCCTTTTTAAAACAACTTAAGTTATGAAGCTAGACCAAGGGGTTATAATTAAAATAAAACATTATTTTAATTAAAATAACTTATCTCTCCAAGAGCTGTACCCAGGTGCTGATTCAGACGCAACCAACTGAACCATCTGAAGAGGAAGGCCAAATGCATTGAAGCAAACAGGACCACTGCCAAAAATAGGACTTAGAAAAAATAGAAAATCCATCAATTTGCTTGGATCATCATGTAAGTCATATCAACGCGAAGCTCTCTGAAAACCCAGAAAAGAGCTGCCAACCAAACACCAAGATTCTAGAAGCACACTCCAACAAGAGCTGAAACACCCTCCTAGAATATAGGAAACCCTAATTTCCGCTTCCGAGTAGTCTACGGGTCACCAGGATAGACTAACGGTCAACTGTCAGATCACTGTTGAGAAGGGGACATTACAATGCATAGGTGGTAAAACAGCAAGTTGTATTGAGGAATTTGAGGTAGAAAGAGGTTCAGATTTAGGGAGTTCGAAAGAACAACAAGAACCTCTTATTACACCCTTGAGAAGGTCCATTAGGCAATGGATACCAATTGATAGGTATAGCCTACCAAAGTTTTGTTGTGTATATTCTTTATCTTGTATTCATGATGAACCTAGATCTGTGAAGAAAGCTCTTTCCTCGAAGGAGCATGATTCTTGGATGGAGGCCATGGATGATGAGATGTTTGCATTGGACAGGTGTGAGACTTGGGATCTAGTCAAGCTGCCCAAGGGAAGGAAACCTATTTGTTGCAAATGGGTATTTAAGAAGAAATTTAGATTAGATGGATAATTAGAAAGGTCCAATGCACAATTGGTAGCATAAGGTTACTTCCAAGTTGAAGGACTTGAATTTAGTGAATTTTTTTTCCTTGCTACAAAACTATCTTCTATTAGATTCCTTTTTTCTATTACTGTTGCTGATGATTCAGAAGTAGAGGAAATGGATGTAAGAATTGCTTTCTTACATGGGTATCTTGACAAAAAAGTTATGAAATAGCCTAATGATTTTGTGGTAAAAGAGAACCTAGTTTAAAGGTTGAAATAGTGATTGTATAGTCTAAAGTAGTTACATTGGATGTGGTATCAAAAGTTCAACGATTTTGCATTGGTCCTTGGGTTTGTTAGGAGTAAATGTGATCGTTGTGTTTATTTCAAATTTATTGATGAATAGTTACTGATAATTGTCTTGTATGTTGATGGCATATTCATTGGAAATAGTAAGGTATTGATTAGGGAGCTCAAAGCTTAGTTGCCTGATACCTTTGAGATGAAGGATTTGTGGCTTGCAAAATACATTTTGGTTCTGGGGATCAATAGGATTGAGTTGGCAGAAAGCTTTGACTTAGAATAATTATGTTCAAACTATTTTCTAGAGGTTTGTGATGCATGACTATAAGCTACTGAATATTCCTTTACTTGTTAGTATTAAATTGTCATTGGATCAATGTTCTAAGTTAGATGGTGATTTGGAGGATATGTTTAATGGTCTATTCACTAGTGTTGTAGGTAGCCTAATTTATGCTATGGTTTGTACAATACCAAACATTTCCCAAGCAATGGGATTTCTTAGCTAGTTTATGTCCAACATTTGTAGAGATCATTCAACTTATGTGAAAAGGGTTTTCAGATTTTGGAAATGACTTCTAATTATTGTATATGCTATAATGGAATTGATGATGTGGGCACATTACTTGATAAAAAAGGCTTTGTTGATTCAAATTGAGATGGTAGTTTGGACAACAAGAGGTCCTGAAGTAGTTATATGTTTACATTATTTGGAGGAGCTATTAGCTAGATGAGTAAGCAACAACCTACAAGTGCATTGTTCACTATATAATTAGAGTACATGGCTGCAACACATGCTTGTAAGTAGACAATATGGTTATAGAGATTGTGTTTAGGTATTGGCTTTCAATGCAAACATGTCAAGACTAGAACTGACAGTTAGAGTGCCATTTGTTGGGCAAAGAACTTGATATACCATAATCTCTTGGAGAATATTGATGTTCAAAATCACTTTGTCTATGAGATGGATGAGGGTGGAAGAGTCATGATATAGAAGGTTGACACTTTCGTTAATGTTGCAGATTTTTTCACTTAGCTAGTAAGCATGGAGAAATTCAGTTGGTGCAAAGAGGCCATCGGCCTTTTCTCTTCTAGGACTTGATTTAGTTTTTAGTTTCCCTTGATGTCTTGTAATGTAAATGATAGGTAAGAGAATGTTAGGGTAAGGGATGCCATTCACTTTGCAATCTTAAGTCTTGACTAATTATATTTAACCATGTAGACTAAAAATAATGTATTATCTCCAAACATGTTGAAATGGGAAGAAAATTACACCCATGTGTGGGTGGGGACATTATTTATTTATTATTTGTTCTCTAGGATACTTGGGATATTGTGTAAATACATTGAATAGGGAAGCTACAATGAAAAAGTTAAAATTGGTAGTTACAAAGAATTTTTCTGATTTGGTGTTTATGACACAAACATTGAATGTCTTCACAAAGTGTGCAAGATTGGGATCTTGGACAATTTGACTATTATGAAAAAGTCTGACATCTATGATGTGTAAGAGGGGTGAAGATTTGTGAGAGGTGGAAGATACTATTTCAAGATGCTTGACCAAAACTGTAGTAGTAATGGATTTTCAACATGGCCCATGGTCTTGACTTATGGTTATGGATACCACTTGATGGTATCTTGTTTTCGGGTTTTCTATATATTGGAGGCATGAGGTAGTGGATTGTAAGGTACTCTTTGCAAATACTCTTATGGAGCTGGACTATTATGAAAGGGATAAGTGGATAGTATTATTTTACTGTATTGTTTGGAATAATATATGATTGGGTCTCTTTGGGGTGTGTTGACGAGTGTTTTATGACTGCACCAACACAAAATAAAGTTTCCCAACGGATACTCTATCCTCTCTTGATCAAAGTATTCTGCATGCTAAGATTGCTAGAAAGATCATACATTCAACTCCAAGGTTCCTTATGCAAGGGGATAGTCTCAGTTGGCTCAATGTGATTTGCTGGTTATTTCAAGGGGACTTACATGAGTTGCTCATTCAAAAGAAAGGATTCTCAAATTTCGGGAGATTTGTCAATGAAGCTCGAGTTCTTAAACTAACCGGATAATGCTGAATGTAAAAGGATGCAAGGATTAGATGCTACCATCTATTCTAAATGCGGAACGCGAGGATCAATTCTTGCAAACTTCAAACCAAGCTCTGCTTTGCCTCACTTCGGACAACTTCTGCAAAACCAGTGCAATCTTCAAAGGGATAATGAGAGATATTCAAACCACGATTCAACATGCAGAGACCATCACAACGACGCATATCAACATATAAACTGCAATTAAAGTCAAGTTCACAATGTTCCAGTTGACCACGCAAGGCGAACCCACCATCAGTGAGCCCGCTAGTGGTATGGATAAGTGAAGCTTGCTCAAATTAAACACCACATTCCGCAACTACCAACTACTTGCATGAAATAAAATTTACTTTACTTTAAGCTATTTTAAGACCCTAAGTGAATCGAAGAGACGAAAAAGCCTTGCTAGCTACTCACAACAAAAGATAGAACCACCAAGCAATGATAAATCTTTGTACTATGAGAATGTTCACAACAACTTCTTACAAAGTCCTCAAATGGGAAAACTTTCTTTCCTCTTCAATCTAAACTATGCAATCTATGCTATGCTACTTCTAAGCTCTATCTCCTAGCTATCTCTCTATCTTATGCTATTCTAATCTAATTGATTACAAATGAGGGGGGATGCCCTTTTTATAGTTGGCCTAGTCCAGCGGACGATTTAGATTCAATTACAAAGAAGGGCTCAGATCGAGCCACATATGCCCTAATTAGGGTTTTTTCCCTAAAAACTGCCACAAAGAGGAGTGGGTGAAATATACCGAACCAATTTTTTTACATTTTCAATTACAATGAGGAGAGCAATACACAATCATTAAGGTTAGCACTTAAACCAAACGATGCAGAATTCAACTTTAACCAAGAATGTACACCAGGATCCCGAGTTGGGCAAGGTGTGAACATATGGTTAGAGGATCTCAATGCAATGCTGATAAAGGAACTCTAACCAAGAATGCGTCGGATGACGACGAGCATATGGTCAGAGGGTCTTAATGCAATGCTGATACAAAGAACTCTAACAAAGAATGCGTCGGAAAATGACGAGCATGTGGTCAGAGGGTCCCTACCAACTATTATGCTGAATTAACTCGACGTCAAGAATGTGCTTTCCAAACCGAGATGGAATTGGAGCTACCATATGACGGAGATGCTAAATATTACGATAAGGTATAGAATGAAGAAGCAAGATTGCTGACAGTACTACTGTTCAGCTTACAATAATTAAAGAATGCCGATCAACATCATTGAATAAGAAAGTCTATTACTGCTGTAATGTAGTATAATGTCAACTTGATGCACACAATGAGTTCTCACTCAAACCCAACCCAAAGACTGATATTCAACAAACTGATATGACTGACCCAGAACTGAAAATACTTAACCAGCAACACTGGATCCTATTGAAATGCTCATAACTCACTCTATACTTAGCCTAAAGACCTCAAATCAGATGCAAAGTGACTCTCAGATGATGGCGCCCCATATTGAATCATGAAAACAAACCAAAAGACTAAATATTTTATGCACGAATTTCAAGGTAGCCCCAGATTGTATGGCCCTCAAGGAAGGGCGATTTTCTCAAATAAAATCAAAGGCTTCTTCAAAAAATCTGAGAATAAGCAGGAAGGGTCGCCCCTCATAGACAAAGAGATAAACGAAATACCCAGAACAATTATTTTTGTATTTTTTGACTTATGAGTAAAAACCATATGCAGCTACACTGAAACAGCAACTCAAGAATCTGATATAAAATGCAATAAATCAGAACTACAAGCAAACAATGCAACAAAACAAACCTCACTACAAAATTCTCTCACAAACTAACTAAATCCTCCACTAGATGCTATCTCTCAAGCATGAAGTCGAGCCAAGGCTAGGAGGCATTCATTCCTCGTAGCAGTCCCAGCACCATTTCGGCAGCATAACAATACTTCAGATATAAGATAGCAAATGAAGAGCCCAGACTCCCTTTTATAATTTTGTGAAAACCCCTCCGGAAGCTTTTAGAAACCCTAATTCTTTTCCCTCCAAAGAATGGTGTCACTTTTCCTCAAGGCTTCATTTGACTTTTTAATGAAATTCATCTCTTCAAGATAGGCGTCCCACTTAAAGCTTCAATTTTGACTTTAATAAATATAAAATTACCTCAATGAGGCGCCACCCCTTAAAGACCACCTTTTAACACAACATTAAGTTATGAGACTAGGCCAAGGGGGTATCATAACACTAAAATATAATCATTGTTTTAAAGAAATGAACTTATCTCTCCAAAATGCATCCCAAGGCCAAAATTGAACAAACCAACTGAGTCGACTGAAGGGGAAAGTCAACTGTGCCGAGAACGACAGGGCCACTACCAGAAATAGAATTTACTAAAAATAGTAAATTCTTGAAGGTGCTCAGAATGCCAAGTAAAACACACCACTGCGAAGCTCTCTGAAACCCAGAAAGAATCCGTCATTCAATCATCAATTCACGAGCAATAGCAACCCCCAAAACACGAAACCCTAATTTCACCTTCCGAGTAACCTATGGGTCTCCGGAATAGGCCAACGGTCAACTGAAAAGATCATGCTCGAGAAGGGGACATTACAGTCCGCCCCCCCCAAGATTGCTTGTCCTCAAGGAATCGCAAACCTGGATGTTGAAGAATCTCATCATTCTCCCAAGTCTCATCGTCCATAGGCAAGTTCTTCAACTTCACCAAGTATTCTCTGATTGTCCTTTTTCTCAAAGAACGCTCTCTGGAATCAAGAATCTCTTCTGGAATCAAAACTAACTGTCCTTCTTCATCCAAACGTGGCAACTGTGATGAAGCAACAACATTGTGTCCAAGTGCGTTCTTGAGGCGAGACACATGGAAGACATTGTATACTCTGCTATTCGAGGGTAGCTCCAACTCATAAGCTACTGCTCCCACCTTTCTGATAAGCTTGAACGGCCCATAGAAATGAGGTTTGAGCTTCTCAGCTCCACTCTTCTTGAAAGTAGACTGTCTGTAAGGCTGTAGTCGAAGATAAACCATATCTCCAACCTCAAAAGAGCGCTCAACACGCCGCTGATCAGCGTATATCTTCTGCTGATTCTGTGCAATCTGAAGATTGTTATTCAATGATTTCAAGATATCTTGACTCTGCTGCAAAAAATCTTTGGCTTGAGGGGCTTTGCTATCACCAAACACCAAATCAGCAAAGCTAGGAGCTTGATAACCGTAAAGAGCCAAGAATGGTGACATCCTTATTGGCATGTGGAAAGTAGAATTATAACAATACTCTCCTATGTGAAGCCATTTCACCCATGCTCTTTGCTGCTCCGAAACATAGTTTCTCAAGTAGCCTTCCAACCACTTGTTCACTATCTCAGTTTGTCCATTGGTTTGGGGGTGATAACTAGTGCTTGGAGTAAGTACTGTACCACTCATTCTAAAGATCTTTTGCCAAAAAGTGCTTAGGAACTTGCTGTCCCTATGACTCACAATGTTTTTTGGCAACCCATGTAACCTAAACACCTCATAAAAAAACAGATCTGCAACTTGGGCTGCTGAAAAAGAGCTGGAAATGGCGAAGAAGTGAGCAAATTTTGTTAGTCTGTCCACTACAACATAGATACAGTCTTTTCCTTGGACCTTGGGAAACCCCGTGATGAAGTCCATCGATATGCTTTCCCATTTTTGATTGGGAATAGGGAGAGGTTGCAGCAGACCAGCAGGTAGAGTATGCTCATTCTTGTTCATTTGACAAGTGGGACACTCCTGAATGTAGCGTTGAACTTCCCCTTTCAGCCCTTTCCAAGAAATTTTTTCCCAAATCTGCCTATATGTCTTGAAGAACCCTTGATGACCAGCAAGTGGAATGTCATGAAATATCAACAAAATCTTCTTTTTGAGCTTAGAATCAGCCACCAAAAAGATTCTACCCTTGTAGTGTATCAGCCCTTCAACCACTTTGTACCGTTCGTCATGAAAAGTTCCCTCAATGATGTTGGTTGCAAACTGATTTTTGGCATAATCAGCAAGCAACATGTTCTTCCAATCAGCAGTAAGCTCACATAATGAGCTCAAATGAGGTCTCCTAGATAGAGCATCGGCCACAACATCGTTTTTACCTTTGACATATTCAATGTCAAAATCGTAAGCTTGAAGCTAACTCACCCACTTTTGTTTCCTCTCGTTCAAATCTTTCTGATGCATGAAGTGCTTGAAACTATTGTGATCAGTCTTGACCACAAACTTGCTCCCCACTTGATACTGTCTGAACTTAGCTAATGCATGCATAATGGCAAGCATTTTCTTGTCGTAGATGGAGTAGGTCCTTTCAACGCCTCTTAATTTTCTACTCTCAAACACAATGGGATGTTTGTCTTGCATCAAAACAGCCCCAACTCCTTCACCAGATGCATCACACTGTAGCTCGAAAGGCTTGGAAAAGTTTGGAATAGCTAAAACCGGACAAGAGCTCATGATCCTCTTAAACTTATCAAAAGTAGTTTGGGCCTTTTCTGACCAACAAAAAGCTCCCTTTTTCGTGAGGTCAGTAAGAGGAGCAGCATTCTACGAGTAGCCCTTCACAAATCTTCTGTAAAATCCACAAAGACCCAAGAATCCTTTCAAATGAGTCAAATTCTCAGGAGGTGGCCAATCAGTCATTGCTTTGATCTTTTCAGGATCAACCTTAACTCCTTCAGCACTGATTATATGACCAAGGTAAAGTAGCTCCTTCATACCAAATTCACATTTGGATTCTTTGGCAAACAAACTCTCTGATTCTAGGATGCTAAGCACTTCCTCCAAGTGCTTGAGATGTTCTTCCCATGTCTTGCTGAAGATCAGAATGTCATAAAAAAATATCAATACAAACTTCCTCAACTACTTCTGAAAGACTCTGTTCATACAAGACTGGAAGGTAGCAGGAGCATTAGTCAACCCAAATGGCATGACTAGAAACTCGAAGTGGCCATAGTGGCATCTAAATGCTGTCTTCTCAACATCAGATCCTCTCATCCGAATCTGGTAGTAGCCTGATCTCAAATCGATCTTTGAAAAGAACTTGGCTCCATGTAGCTCATCAATGAGCTCATCTATCCTTGGAATGGGGTATCGATTTTTGATGGTGCTTTGATTCAAAGCACGATAGTCCACACACATGCAGATGGTACCATCCTTCTTCTTCACAAGAACAACTGCTAAAGCGAAGGGACTCTTGCTTGGACGAATGAAGCCCATCTCCAAGAGTTCCTGAATATTTTTCTCAATCTCGTCCTTCTGCTTCATAGGGTACCAATATGGAGTTGTAATAACTGGTTTAGCTCCTTCGTTGAGCTCTATGACATGCTCCGAACCCCATTCAGGAGGTGGTCCGGGAGGTAAATCTGCAAACACCTTGCTCCTTTTTGTGAGTACAGACTGAATATCAGGAGGATAGCCTCTCTTTGTTTCAACCGGACTAGCAGGAAGAATCATACATTCTGCAACCCACTCAACTTGATCATTACGAATCAGCCTTGCCATTCTCTTGAATGACACAATCTGAGGACCACCATTGGACATTCCTCTTAGCACTACCTTCTTCCCATCGGATTGAAACTTGAGCTCCATGGTTTGCAGATTTAAAGAGATCTCTCCGAGTGAACGCAGCCATTGAATGCCTAGAATGGCATCCGTATCTCCAATGTTGACTACATAGAAGTCGTCCTTGACGTCATAGTTTCCCAATTGCATAGTCATGTTTGAGATCTTCTTGGTGCATGAGATGTGAAACCCATCAGCAACCACAACCTTGAAGCCTTCAAACTCTTCTGTTTGCAGCCCCTTCTTTGCCACCACAACTTCATCAATGAAGTTAGGCGTTGCTCCAATGTCAATCAAAGCAACTACTCGCTGCCCCTTAATCATACCTCGAACTTTGAAGTATTCATTCTTTTGAAAGCTCGAAAATTGAGCCAAAGTACCTCCACTTCCCTTTTCATCTTCAGACTCTTCTGGAGCTCTTTCCCCTTCGCTGTCATCAAAATCGGACTGCTGGTCTGAAGAATCAGAATTACTTTCTTGAGCTGAATAGTATTCAATTTGATGAAATTTGACTCCTTTTGGGCAAATATGGTCTTGGGACCATTTTTCTCTACAGCGGAAACATAACCCCTTTCTTCTGAGTTTGTTAAGTGTCTTCTGATCCAATCTTGTAACATGAGGTTTATGCTATTGGAACTCCTTATGATGAGGTCTTTTTCCTTTATCCCTTTTGTGAAATGATGGCTTTGGTTGAAACTTTGCTTTAGGAGCAGCCCACTCCATGTTTCTTGCTTTCTTCATTGCCTCCTGTAGGGAGACTGGATCAAAAGCTTTAATCCAACCCTTGAGTGGCTCCATCAATCCTTCACTTAATAGGATCACCAAACGCCTTTCAGTAACTCCTGTGACCATGACTGAAAGTCTCTGAAACTCAGCTATGTAGGCATCAACTGTGCCATGTTGCCTAAGCTGTGCCAAATCTCGGAAATGCACTTCAGGATCTTTTTTCTCAAATCTCTCTATGAGCCTATTGGTGAACTCATCATAGGTAGTGATAGACCGATGACCCAAAGTGACTAGGCCATGGTACCACCACTCGTGCGCCACCCCATCTAGGTGTAGCGTAGCAAACTTAATCGCCTCCTCTTCCGCCATGGGTCTAAGAGCTAGATAGTTGAATAACTTCTGTATCCAAGCTCTGGCTGAACTGTTGTCACTCCCATCAAAATGTGGAAGCATAACCTTGTTGACGGCTTGATGCAAATCCCCATGTACTGTTGTTCTCCTTTGTTCATAATGTCTTCCTTGTCCTCTATTCTTCCTTTTATGATCCATAAAATCATTGTAAGACATATCTATCTTAATTTCATCAGGGAGAGAATCATACTCAGTACGGCCAAGTCTCAACTGTTCAACAAATGAAGCATTCTCTTCTGGATCAGGTTGAGAGTTTACTGGTGCCAAGAAGGTAGGTTTGAATGGTTTGGAAGAAATGTATGTGCTGTTTGAAGCAGGCTGAGCAGCATGTCCATTATGCTGGTTGGTGGCACTGTGTTCTCCCCTATGTCCTGGATTGTTCTGTGGAGTTGGGTTCTGACCCACTTTCCCCAACATGAGAGATACCATATCCATTAAGGCATCCATCTTCCTCTCGAACCTCTTTCTCGGACTTAACGATCTTTCTCTTCCCTTCCCACTATCATCTCTGTTACCACCTGATGTCCTCTCATTATCCCCCATTTCTTCTCCCGGAGAAGATTCCCAATTTGCTCTTAATACCTCTAAAGCTGTCTGACCTTCCGGATCTTGATGCCACTGAAACTGACTGGTAGCCTTCTTGTATTCCCTTGCTAAGTATCTCTATTCTCTGTTACTCATAGAAGGTTTGTTTCACAAGATGGCAGGATGCATGGCTCTGATACCATTGAAATATATCGAACCAATTTTTTCACTTTTTCAATTACAACGAGGAGAGCAATACACAATCGTTAGGGCTAGCACTTAAAACAAACGATGCGGAATTCAACTCTAACCAAGAATGTACACCAGGATCCCGAGTTGGGCAAGGTGTGAACATATGGTCAGAGGATCTCAATGCAGTGCTGATAAAGGAACTCTAACCAAGAATGTGCCGGATGACAACGAGCATATGGTTAGAGGATCTTAATGCAATGTTGATACAAAGAACTCTAACCAAGAATGTGTCGGAGAACGACGAGCATGTGGTCAAAGGGTCCCTACCAACTATTATGCTGAATTAACTCGACATCAAGAATGTGCTTTCCAAACCGAGATGGAATTGGAGCTACCATATGACGGAGATGCTAAATATTACGATAAGGTATAGAATGAAGAAGCAAGATTGCTGACAGTACTACTGTTCAACTTACAATAATTAAAGAATGCCGATCAACATCATTGAATAAGAAAGTCTATTATTGCTGTAATGTAGTATAATGTCTCCTTGATGCACACAATGAGTTCTCACTCAAACCCAACCCAAAGACTAATATTCAGCAAACTGATATGACTGACCTAGAACTGAAAATACTTAACCAGCAACACTGGATCCTATTGAAATGCTCATAACTCACTCTATACTCAGCCTAAAGACCTCAAATCAGATGCAAAGTGACTCTCAGATGATGGCGCCCCATATTGAATCATGAAAATAGACCAAAAGACTCTAAATTTTTAATGCACGAATTTCAAGGCAGCCCCAGATGGTACGGCTCTCAAGGAAGGGCGATTTTCTCAAATAAAATCAAAGGCTTCTTCAAAAAATCTGAGAATAAGCAGGAAGGGTCACCCCTCATAGACAAAGAGATAAACGAAATACCCAGAACAATTATTTTTGTATTTTTTGACTTATGAGTAAAAACCATATGCAGCTACACTGAAACAACAACTCCAGAATCTGATATAAAATGCAGTAAATCAGAACTACAAGCAAACAATGCAACAAAACAAACCTCACTACAAAATTCTCTCACAAACTAACTAAATTCTCCACTAGATGCTATCTCTCAAGCATGAAGTCGAGCCAAGGCTAGGAGGCATTCATTCCTCAAAGCAGTCCCAGCACCATTTCGGCAGCATAACAATACTTCGGATATAAGATACCAAATGAAGAGCCCAGACTCCCTTTTATAATTTTGTGAAGACTCCTCTGGAAACTTCTAGAAACCCTAATTCTTTTCCCTCCAAAGAATGGTGTCACTTTTCCTCAAGGCTTCATTTGACTTTTTAATGAAATTCATCTCTTCAAGATAGGCGTCCCACTTAAAGCTTCAATTTTGACTTTAATAAATATAAAATTACCTCAATGAGGCGCCACCCCTTAAAGACCACCTTTTAACACAACATTAAGTTATGAAACTAGGCCAAGGGGGTATCATAACACTAAAATATAATCATTGTTTTAAAGAAATGAACTTATCTCTCCAAAATGCATCCCAAGGCCAAAATTGAACAAACCAACTGAGTCGACTGAAGGGGAAAGTCAATTGTGCTGATAACGACAGGGCCACTGCCAAAAATAAAATTTACTAAAAATAGTAAATTCCTGAAGGTGCTCGGAATGCCAAGAAAAACACACCACTGCGAAGCTCTCTGAAAACCCAAAAAGAATCCGCCATTCAATCATCAATTCACGAGCAATAGCAACCCCCAAAACACGAAACCCTAATTTCACCTTCCGAGTAGCCTATGGGTCTCCAGAATAGGCCAACGGTCAACTGAAAAGATCATGCTCGAGAAGGGGACATTACAGTAGGATAATAAATGAACAGAAGATTCTCCACTCCTTTGCAGAAACGATAATGAGCAATTAATGCCCACTATCCTCCGGAAGATTCTCGTGCAAAAACGTGTTCCCACTGTTCTGCCTGCCAATTCTGTTGCGCTAGGAGGAGGGTAAAAGAGTCTCTAAGAACATCTCCACAGATAATAAAAATTGATAGGATCCAGAGTTCGATTGCTCAGTTGTTCGCGTTCAGCCCTCCTGTTGTTTTAATTCTTGGATGCATTTCTTCCTTGTAACTTTCATATTTCTCTAGCCGACTGCCTTGGGCGCATTTACCTCTTCCGCATCACGTCCTCTAATGCCTTAGCCTCGGCGTTCATGCTGCAAAACAAAAAGGAGAGTATCAAAACACTTATAACATAACTTCACTTAACTTACCCAATTCCCATGTTCTGATTTCCAAGGTTTGCTTGACCTCTAGATCTGATAAAATTAATCACTTTTCTAGCAAAATTTCATCATGGGTGCATGGTGTTCATTTCACGAGGTCTTCTTCAAGGGCGCATCCACCACCTTGTGCTTGGAGTTTGTGCCTTAGAAAATATTTCACTTTGAGGATGCATTTGAATGCTTGATGTTCGAGCTTCATTTCATCTTCAAATTCTTCATGCCTTTGACAAATTTCATCTCTTCCTTGTTAATATATTTGACCCCTTGTTTTCTTTTCCCTTTCCTTAGACAATTTTATCTGCGTTATAAATTTCATCCACTGTAATCTAGGCGCTCATTTTGACATCACCAGCCGAGGCATTTTTGTGTAAAAACATTTCTTTTATTTGCCTTAGAATATTTATCCACTGCCTAGGAAATTCATCAACAAGCGCCAGGCTAAAATCTCTGCCTAAAAATCTTGAGCGAGGTGTGGAAAATTTTAAAATGATCTCCGTGTGGGAAATGTCCAATACCCAGAAGAAATTTCCCCCCAAAAATCATACTTTTCATGTGTATCCGGACGAAGGGGTAAGTTTAATTTTTATTATTTTTGAAAAATAATAAAAATTGCTAAGGTATATTCCATTTTAATTTTGGGCGCACTTCACACCTGCAGCCTTCACTTTTCATGCCTTGGCGTTTTTTCTTGATTTCCTGAAGATATTCCCTTCATGCTCATGTGCGCATTTCATCTTGTACTTGGAAATTTTGATATTACCTCCCCTGGGCGTATTTCTCATCTTGAGCTTAGGAAATGCCTTAGAATTTTTTTAATTTAATTAACTTACCTTGGGCGCACTTCCTAACATATGCTTCCACCTTCATCTCCCAAGCACTTCCACGCCTTAGCAACCTTTACCTTACACTTAGCAATTTTCCCAACTTCCTTAGAGTGCATTTGAGGGTGTGGAGGATTTGTTCAAGCTTGGGTGCATTTTGCATGTGGTGGAGGAATTTGCTCAAGCTTGAGGGTGCATTTCACTTATGCTACTTCCATTTTTTATGCCTTAGAAACTTTTATCACCTTGAGGGCACATTTTCCAAAGGCCTTCTTCTATTTTACCTTGCCTTGGAAATTTCTCCACCTCCATTTGATTGCTGGGCGCATTTCAGGGTGCCTAGTTTCATTTTCCTTCACTTAGAAATTTCTCACCGTACTCCTTTGCTTGAGGGCACATTTAACTCCTTGTACTTCCATTTCCATTGCCTTAGGCGCTTTCCTTCACCT
The DNA here is from genome assembly GCA_007115665.2 of Sequoiadendron giganteum. Lineage (NCBI taxonomy): Eukaryota > Viridiplantae > Streptophyta > Pinopsida > Cupressales > Cupressaceae > Sequoiadendron > Sequoiadendron giganteum. The sequence goes on from CM021105.1 coordinate 309,063,992, forward strand.
CACTTCTCATGGGTGCACTTGGAAGGTCTAGCTTCCATTTTCTACGCCTTAGGCATTTTCCTCTAACTTGCCTTATGAGATGGACGCATATGGAGAGGGATGCTTTTACTTTGCTACACTTAGAAAATTATCAACTCAACTTTCATGCCATCATCCCTCAAGGGCGCATTCTAGGGGTAGAGCTTTCAGTTTGACACTTAGAAACTTTTCCTCATCTTCACTACCCTCAAGGGTGCATTTCAGCCCATGAGCTTTCATTTTTTATGCCTTAGAAACTTTTTTGAGTGACCTCTTCATTTTGGGCGCGTTTCACCTGTGGAGGAGGAACTTTTATACTTAGAATATTTCTCTTCACTTCGTTTTCTCTTTGACTTGCAAGCTTGGGTGCATTTCCCATGTGGTGAAGGAATTTGCTTATACTTAGAATATTTTCCTTCTTGTAGCCTTGAGGCTTGGGCACATTTCACTTGTGGAGAAGAAATTTGCTTGTGCCTTGGGCGCATTTCCCATGTGGAGGAGGAACTTCCTTCTTGAGGGCACATTTAGGCATGTGAGGAGGATATTTCAAACACTTAGAATATTTTCCCAAGCCTCTTCTTCTTGAGGGCGCATTTTGAAGGGGGAACTTCCATTTTATGCCTTGGAAATGTTTCACACTACTTACTTTTCCCTTGGGCGCATTTGAGGGGGTGTACTTCCATATTCCCAGACTTAGAAGAATATTGAACATCTTACTTGCTTACACCTTGAGGGCGCATTTCCTATAGGGAGGAGGAACTTCACACTTAGAATTATTTTCGTCCCCATGCATGCTCACACCTTGGGCGCATTTGAGGGTATGAGGAGGAATTGTCATGCCTTAGAAATATTTTAAAGCCCTCACATTGCCTTGGGCGCATTTGAGAGGTGGAGGAGGAAAATTTTCATACTTAGAAACTTTTGATGCCAGCCTACACTCTTGGGCGCATTTCATACTTCCTCCTGCTAGCTTCCATCTATGGACTTAAAATATTTTTCAATGCCTCAGCTACCCCTGCCACTCTTTTTTTAGTAAATTTCGGAGAGGTGTGAATCTCCATGGCTTTTATTTGTTCTGAATCTGGAGTTGGTGTGATATGCCTCCTGTGGCCCTGCTACCCTGTTTATACCTATTGCCCAAGTTCATCTGCTATTTTTAGCAAACCCTAAATTGCTTGAGTTTTGCAGCTTCGTTTGACTTGAATTTTTCACCACGTGGTCCTCATTGCTTGGTGAACTTGTTCACACCTGCCCCTCGTGCTGACCTGCTATTTATAGACCTGTTCTGGAGGTGACTTACTATAAATAGTAAGTGCTCGGATTGCGCCCAAATTTTACTAGTGGATTGCTAGAAGGATGCTAATCGTGATGGGGTATCTTCGTTTTTCGAAATTCTGGCCTTTTACCCCTCTTTTTGAGTCCCGAAGCTAGAAACCCTAATATGACTTGCATGTGCCCTGAACGGTCTCTGTTTGACTTGATCTCTACTGCATGTCGTTCTACCTGCTGAACTGAAGTGTCGGGTGGCTATCGGAGTGAACCTGCTATTTACAATAAGTGTCTGAAAAGTGATCAATCCACTACCGGATGAGTTTGCATGTCACAGTGCCCGAGGGATCTTAAAAAACCCACAAAAACCCTAAAAACTAATCTGGATGCGTGCACTGGCTAAAAATAGTAAGTTGCTGAAACATGACCCACTTTGTTTGCATGTCACATCGTTGCGAACCTCTCGAAAAACCCATAAGGAATATCCAGACATGCATTGAAAAACTCTGCATGCAAACCCTAAAATAGCCTCTGAAGCCTGAACCATTGAAAGTCATCACTCTGGCTCGCATGTTATAACATCACGAAGGTCTTGAAAAACCCAGAAACATTCTCCAAACATGCATTGAAAAATCATACATGTGCACCCTGAAAATGGCTGTTGAAGCCTAAATTGCTAAAAATAGCAAGTTGTCCAAATATGCTCAAATTTTGCGTGCAAGCACCTTGAAGCTACCTAAATGTGTTGAAGCAGTTGAAATTCCAAAATCCTGATCCATGGATCCCAAATTGAGTACTTACTAAAAATAGTAAGTTGTCAGAACTCATTGAAAATTTAGTGGGATCCTGCCTGAAGCTCCCTGATCGCAGTACCATTCTTAGATTTCAATTTGCCAACTCAGTTTGACTTCCAACGAGCCCGACGAATAAAAACCCTAATTTCACGGACTTAGCCAAAATTTCAACTTAGGTCAAACGATGAGACATCCCCGGAAGGACAGAAAGATCAAAGAGAGACACACACAAAACAAAACCCAAAAGACCAAAATGGAGAAAAAATTAGGGTGTCCCAATTTGAATGGGGTGATGTGTGGAAAGGTCACAATAGGGTGGAGCTTTTTGTTACAAAGGTTTCTCCTCATATATCAAGTCTTATAGTTTGCACTTTATGAGTTTGCTGATTTGTATTTGCTTCTTCATTATTTGATTGATAATATTTTTTGGCTTAATCACATTGTAATTGGATTATATCAGTATATTGTTAATGTCAACCATAGAAATAGCAATGTAAGAGTGACAATATAAAGAACTCAATTTTCTCTCCCATGTATCATATCCTTGTTGTTATGGCTTCCAAACTTGGTTTTTGTGATGAAGTATAGTATCTTCTTTGCACCATGTAAATTCTGTTTTAGAAATTACCAATTTGTTTCAACCAGGCTCGTAGTACAATTTCAAAATATGAAAACAGTTGAGGATAAATTCTACGAAGTTACAAACTATGATAGTTTCTTTACATCTAATTAATATATCATGAATCTTGTAAATCATAAGATTTGACTCAGCTTGGCTACTCTAACGGTTAGATATCACTTTCAGATTATGGGTCTGAAAAATTTCACTATAAATAATGAAACTGGCAGATCCCATAAATCAATCCTTTCAATAATTAAAAGCATGCAAGATTATTGCTATAACCAACAGTGAGTTTATTATCAAAGGAGCCCATCATAATTGTGTTTAGTGAGTTTCTATTTGGTTTTAATGAAGGATGTATGTTAATTCGAATGAAGCTCAGAAACCACAAGGTGGGTTTTTGATTGCTTTTTGAAATTTATCTGGTTTAATTTACAGATACCAGTGTTCAAAGCACAAAAAAAAGGAAATATAAGATTGTACTATATAATTGCCATTTGATTTTTAAGTTTTCTCCATTGTATATAATTATCATGAGGTTTTAATTAGAATTTTGTTCATTCTGTTCCATCATTTCCTCTTAAACTGTTTGAACATAACATCAATAGGAATTATGCATTTTTCTGAGCATATATTTTTCTTCTTCGTGAATTTGACAGGACATTATACACTGCCACGACTGGACAAGTGCACCAGTTGCATGGTTGTTTCAAGAACATTATAAACACTATGCGCTAGCAAATGCCCGTATTGTTTTTACAATTCATAATCTAGAATTTGGCGCTGCTCTGATTGGAAGGGCGATGGCACATGCTCACAAGGCAACCACGGTAAATAAGGGAGACTATTCCTAATTATTTCAATCCCAGGACTGCAAGTTGTGAAGTCCTTCTCCTTTTATTGATATTTTTTCTTCTTGTTTTGAGTACTTAGTGTAGTGGAAAATATTATCCTCTGTTTTGCCTCAAACAACAGAATATAATCTGTGTTTTCAGCATAGTGCTCATTTGTTTGAATATAAAGTACTTAAAACAATCACATTGTTGTTCTGTTGCAGAATTTTTGGGTATAGCAATTTTTCATTGTTCTTGTTCTTTTTCTCAACAATCTTATTATTCTATACATGCATGTTCCTTTGTACCATGCATAAAGTGGAGTTTGTAATAGAGATTAATGAGCGTGCAACAGCCAATGGCTGTTGTGCCACATTTGTAAACAACATAGACTCTATTTTAAAAAATGAGCAACGAGCACAAAACACAATAACACAGTACAATATTATGAAAAATTGGAGTGGGTATTACAAGGGTTTCATCTCCCCATATAGAGTTTGAAAGATGTAACTGACAATTAAAAACATGAGTCCACAACCCTAAAATCTAATAATATTGTAATAACCACCTTAGATTTTTATTTTACTTTTGACAATATGTAAAATCATCATAAATCAACAAGGTACATCTGCTGTCATAAATTTCTAATAAAGATCATAGTGCTGATACGAATAGCACTGATTATGCCAATACCCAAAGTTCCTACGATCATGAAATAACTTCCCAGCTTATAAATATCAACAAAATACCTCAAGGATGGCTAGAAACTTGTTGCAGACTTGCAGGTCTGCAAATACATTGCAACTCATTGCTACAGGTGTGGACAGCCAATAAGATCACTCTAAATTCTCATCAACTCATAACCAACTGAAATACTAATGATATACCTTGAGATTATTCGCTGACATGATCTGGGACAGGTCCAAGAATCACCATGTAGGCTGATGTATGTGATGAATCAGGTTTGATATGACCAGGAGAACTGTTGCAAGTCTGATATACTACTATTGCAGGTTAAGACAGCCTTCGTAAATCACCAAACACCTTTCCAAACCACCAAAGAAAACCTGCCAGCAATGACCAGCAGTAACATACACCTTCAGTGCCACCAACAACTACCAAAGCTCCTGAAAAGATAAGAAAATCATACCCAGCAGCTCTGAAACTCAGGGATAGCAAGTCTATGAATCAAATAAATTCATCAAACATCTATCAACACAGCGAAGACAACTTCCAATCTTTGCCAAACAATCAGAGACATAACCCAACACCACCATACAGTCAGCAGATCCAAGAGCAAAGGGGGGAGTTCAATCTCCAAACACCTCACCAGGTCGGTCTACAAGAAACCCTCTAAAAATTACCTCCTCAATCACCCTCAAGAAAAACTCTAAAAATCCCTCTGCAAAAATTATTAATCAAACCCTAAAAATTTGCAAACTAGAAGCATCAAATACCTCCATATTGAAACCCCAAAACTTGAAACTTTTTTGATTCTTGAATGAAATCACAATAATTCCAGTTAGGGATTGCCTTCCAAATCCGAAACTAGAAATCAAGTGAGGGTTTTTTCGTCCTCAAAAGATTTTAGGAAGAACACGCATGTTCAATCCGGCAGCATAATGGTGTAAGAAATCTTCAACATATCAAAAATGAAAGCCCCAAACCTCCTTTTATAGCTTTTTCGTTGTTTTTCTTTGAAATTTGTTTTTTTGGCCTTTTTGTTGCTTTTTTGAAAGTGTTTTTTGCTTTTCGTTACTTTTTCCGAAAAGGTACATTTTTGTTTTTTTCAAAAAAGTGCTTTCTTGCTTTTTGGAATTAAATAATTCATTACATGCAAAAATCACTTTAATAAAATATAACACTTACCAAATATTTATCATTTAACAATGTAAGCTTAAGTTTATATTTTAAATACTCCACCTGAGTTGCGAAAAATATTGCCAAGGCTTCAGAATCCAATTCTGATCATGTCAATATGTAACTAAAGTTGAGGGATGATGACAGGTGCCAACTCAGAGACTTATTAAAAATAGTAGTGCTCTCCAAGAAGATAGGAGAACACCCCACGAGGCCAAAACCACTTCCGAAAGCATCACTATGATCTAGCACACCCACTGAGCTCAATGCGAACAACGAAAACCAAGAAAGGTTGAACTTGTGCTCTCCAAGAACTTTGGAGTTATCCCTACCTCACCTAGAAGCTTACAGGAAAACTCAAAAACTGGCCAAAAGCTCATGAAACCATATGGCTAAAAATGGGAACATTACACATATAATAATTAACATTATTACACACCACTAAATTCACTAATTACAAAAGGTAAGTCTTATATTCTAACACCCCCTTTAAAAACTTAAATAAAAGAAAAACATACTAATTAAAGACAAAATATGTTGGCCAAAAGCTAAAACTATGGAACCAAATAGAAACATGCATTCTTGAAAAGCTACTTTTTGAAAACAATTCTTAGACCAAGTAGAACTACATCAAGTTGCCTCGTAACCTCGTAATGTTGTAGCTCCTAAGTTCCTTTACTACACTTTTCCAAACCCCCAAATTATGAGCCTTCTAAACTATTGGACAACTATCCATGTTTAGCTACATCCACCATGCTCCATCAAGCTATCTCATGGCCCTTGTAATCTGTGTAACAGTGTTCGGCGAACTTCAAAGATGAAGTTCAAATTTCCTCGAATTTGAAGGGCCACTATGAAATGCGTTGAAATTCGGCGAATTTATTCGTACGGATAAAGCGCGATTGTTTTCATTAAAATATATTTTTAAACACTTTTTAGGGTTCTGGTAGCAATTTTTAGGGTTTACTTTTTTTAATAAAAACAGGCTCCAATTGTGAATGTAAACACAAATATTTTCCTTCAACCTTAGAGGGAACTTCCGCCACGATTTTCTTGCAACCTTTTCTGGCTCTACCATATTTTCCTACATATTTCCACGACTGAGGAGTTTGTCTTTGGCATTCGCGATTGAGGAGTTTTCCTTTGGTGTGCGAGTTGATAAGCAACATTTCCTGCAGCTGCACATTTTCGCGACTCTCTCTTTTGCATTTCCAGCATTGCCAACTTCATATTTTCATTACCAGTGAGTTGATAAGCAGCAATAGCATCACATTTTTTGTGTTTCTAGCATTTCCAGCTTCTCCATTTTCATCTCCGGCTTCTGCATTTTCATCTCCGTTGGCATTCCAGGTTTTTCCCCCTTCTTTATAAAGTTTTTTTATTAATACGTTTGAATTTTTAATATTATATAGTATATTAGTTATTACTATATTAATAATTTAAACTATATTTAATACGCAGTTTTTAAATTTTTTATTAGTACTTTTTTGAAAATTAATATAGTCTATAAGATTGTTAATATAGTCTATATACTATTATAAAGTATACTGCGTTGATTTTTTAAATTCATGTCATTTTATTTTCCTTCTTTATAGACTATATTTAATACGTTTTTTATTAACATAGACTATATTAAATTTTTTATAGAATTATATTTAATATGTTTTTTAATAATTTATATAATAAATAGTTTTTAATATAATAGTTTATAATTTATTATAAACTATATAATTATATAAATTATAAAAAATGTATTAAATATAATTCTTCAAAAAAATTAATATAGTCTATTAATAAAAATACATATTATTATAGACTATATTAAAAAATAATATCTTATAAATTATAAATAAAACTCTAGAAATGTAATATAAAATATTTAAATTAAATTCAACAACTATGTTAAAATCTAATATAAATTGATATATTTAAATATTTATATATTGAGTTATTTTATTTTTTAGAGTTAAAAATAAAAATGTAATATATTTTGTTTTAATGTTTTTAAAATAATATTTAATTAATATTTTAAATACTAAATATTATTTTTCTTTTGAAACATGCATATTTTCATTTAATGGCTCCGAACAAATCAACTTCTGAGGCATGGAAGCATATGACCCGCGATGGTGCTAACATCCATTGTAACTTATGCCTGCATATTTTTACTGGAAGTTTAACAAGGGTTATGGACCATTTGCTTGGTATTATAGGGGGTCCAGGTGGAGGTGTTATTACATGTATAGGTGTTACTCCAGAACTTAGAGCTATTCTAGAGAAAGAGTAGTCCACTTCAATTGTAGGAAAAATGAAGAAGGCACAAAAGAAACAGAGAATTGAAGATGTATCTAGATTCACATTTGTTGTCTTCCTCTTCTAGTCTATCCAAGTCGGTGAGGGCATCAAAAGAGAGTGGAGCATTGAACAACTTTTGGAAATCAGGTGGATGATGCATTAGCTGATTTGTTTTACTCAAGTGCTATTCCATTCAATGTTGCGAGAAATCCATATTTTCGTAATGCAATTCAGAAAGTTGCAGAGTTTGGCAAATGATACACACCCCCATCTTCAGAGGCTTTTAGGACAACTCTTTTGCAAAGGTCAAAAGATAGAGTGACTAAGAAATTAGCTGATGTCAAAGCCTCTTGGAAAGAAACATGTTGCACTATATTGAGTGATGGATGGTCAGATATATGTCAAAGGCCATTGATTAATGTTTTGGTGTCTTGTCCTAATGGTGTTTTGTTCTTGAAAGTGATTGACACCATGAACCACACGAAAGCTTTCAAGTATATTTTTCAAATATTAGAGGAAGCCATTCTTGAAGTAGGGGTGGAAAATGTGCTTCAAGTGGTAACAGATAGTGCAGAAAATTGTGTGGGTGCTGGGAAGCTGATTACAGAGAAGTATCCACAAATATATTAGAGCCCATGTGCAGTCCATTTTCTCGATTTGTTGCTTCATGACTTGGCTAAATTCCCATAGGTACATGAAGCTATTCATAGACGGAGAGCAATTGCAAATTTCATACGGAATCATTGTCTCACATTGAGTTTTTACAGGCAGCAAGCATCCAGGGAGTTGTTGAGGCCTTGTGAAACAAGACTTGCATCATTTTCTATCACTTTGAAAAGAGTGGTTGAAGAAAAAGCAACTTTGAGGTCTATTATTTGTTCCAATCAGTGGGAAAATTTAGTGCTTTCTAAAGGTCCCAAGTGGAAGAACATAGAAAAAATCATTCTAAACAACAATTTCTTGGAAAGTGCAACAAAGGTTTTGCTTATATGTGAACCAATTTTTGATGTGCTTCATATGGTTGATGGTGACACGCCTTGCCTTGGCATGCTTTATGAAAGCATGAACCGTTGTAAGGAAGCTATTCAAAAATCACTAAATAATGAAGAAGCAAAATATATGGAGATATGGGAGACAGTTGATTGCAAATGGAAAATGATGAACACACCTTTACATGTAGCAGCTTGTTTTTTGGAGCCTAAGTTGTTTTTTATTAATAGAAAAGGTGTCACTAAAATTATGGCAGGGCTTTTTGAAGCCCTTGGAAAGTATGAATCAAATGCAACAATTTCAGCATTAATTAGAGATCAATGTTGGGAATACAAGAGAGGAGAAGGGATGTTTGGAATGGCAGCAACCAAATATGACTTGGCATGTATACCTGGATATAGATGGTGGTTGTCCTATGGAGCACAAACTCTTGAGCTACAAGATTTTGCTGTTCAAATTTTGAGTCAGGGAGCAAGTTCATCAGCTTGTGAGAGGAACTAGAGTTGCTTTGACCACATCCATTCCAAAAAGAGGATTAAATTGTTGTCTGGAAAGTTGGAAGATCTTGTCTTTGTTCGCAAAAATTTAAAATTGTTCATGAACAAATCAGCGAAGGACTCTTCCTCACAACAACAAATTCTTGAAGACATAGCAATGCCAGTTGCAGATGAGACTGACTTTGGAGATAATGAATTGAGTAGTGATACAGATGATGATGATTTAACATCTTAGCCAAGTGCTCTTGATGACTTGGAGCTTTTTTGAAGTTCTAAAGTCTTGACTGTTATTGTACCTTTTTGACAAAAGAACATCTTCGCAATCGTGATTTCACATGTTTCTTATGGTTTATATTTTATAAATGTGTCATCTTTTTGTAATGATATCAAATCTATTTATCAATGTTAAACTATTTACACAATTTTATGGATATATTACTTATATTTATTAAAAAAGATAAAAATTACATAAGGCGAATTTAATCTGAATTTTATACTTATCGAATTTTTTCGTTGCCAAACTTCATCCGAATTTCAATGATGCCGAACTCAAATTCGAATTTGAACCTGGTGACTTAGCTTGTAATGGTATAATTCCCAAGATCCACAAGCTCTCAAATATTTGGATAGTGATTCATATTGAAGTTCATCTACAATTGATCCCTTTTTGTCTTCAAAGAGTGGGTTTCTTAAAATATGAAAAATGATTGTTCTTTAGTAAGGTGATCACCACTATTAACATATGTATTGTCCCTTTTCTAGTCCATTCCAACATTTTTGGAAAAATATCTTGGAGAGTGCCAACATTATTTGATGGGTGTTCTGATAGTGGGAAAGAGTTCTTGGAGTCAAGTTGAGTACAATGGTATTTTTCGTGTGTGGATCCGACATTTTGGTAACACTCCACACTTCTTAGAGAAGTCTATCATCTTGGGAGGGTGCCAATCTTCAAATAGACTGATATCCTATGCACTTAAGGTGTTGGTGGTGTGATTGGAATTCATATTTGGGCTTGATATTTTCCATAACTTCGGTGGTTGTGCAAAAAATAATTAAATAATTAAATGGTTAAATATTTAAGTTGTTGAAAAGTGGAAAGTGGAAGACAACTTATAGTTAATTATTTAAAAAGACAATCAATTCAGTTTGGAGGGAAAAGGCAAATGGCAAATATTCAATTAAAAGTGATTTTAATTACTTTCAAGGATGGATGGAAAATGATGAAAAAAAACATTCATTCTATTCATTATCAATTTTCAGCAAGCCTTGTTTGCAGAGCTTTGGTTCAGATTTTACCCTAAGGATGAAAATATTCACAATTTATCCAAGAATCAGAAGAAAAAAACTTTCAACTTCTCATTGTTGGCTTCATACAAGTGTCAAATTTGTGCTTATAGTGGATTAGAGTTGCAAATTTCAAAATAATTATATAAAAAATAATTCCAAATATGATACTAGAATTTTCTTATTTTATTGCTAGCTTGGCAACAGTAGCCATACCGTATTCAAATAACTAAGCCAGCCATACTAGTTTAAAGGTTACCAAGGGTGGTGTGTGTTGTACCCAAACCAATTTTTTTTGCTTCATTAAGGCATTTTGCTTAAAATGATCTAAACCTTGTAAATGTGGGGTCAAAACTCAATTTTTGGGCAAATAAAGTATGGGTTTTTAGTCAGTGTGATGCTAGGAAGATATTGGCAAAATTTGAAAATTTTGGAAATTAGGGTTTCTGAACTCTATTTTTAGCTCAAAACCCTAAAAAATAGGAACTTGTCAGAATTGGCTGAAATTAATTTTGATTGGCTTATTTCACATCACGATCACAGTGGTGAAGTCGGTTTCAGTTAAAAGTCGGTTTAAGGCTGGTGGGTAGTGTTGTGACCTTTTCACATATCACCCCATGCCCGATGGGACCCCCTAATTTTGCTCAATTTTGGTCTTTTGGCTTTAGTTTTGCGTCTCTCTCTCTCTCTCTTTGATCTTTTGTCCTTTCGGGGATGTCTCTGTATTTGACCTAATTTGGAATTTTGGCCGTCTGTGAAATTAGGGTTTTGTTCTTCAGGCTGGATTGAGATTAAATCAAGATTGGTAAATTGACATCTGAGCACAACAGTACTGTCAGAAGGCTTATAGCAGGTTCCCACTGAGTTTTCATTGAAATCGGACAACTTACTATTTTTAGTAAGTACCTAATACGAGGCCTTTCCCTCAAGATTTCGGGATTCTGACTGCATCAATGCTTCCAGGTACCTTCAGGGTGCCTACGCGAGAAATTTGAACAGATTCGGACAACTGGCTATTTTTAGCAGTTCGGGCTTCAGGAGCCATTTTCAGGGTTTGAACATATGATTTTCAAATGCATGATTGGGGAATGTTTCTGGGTTTCTCGAGACCTTCGCAATGATATAACATGCAAGTCGAGATGATGACTTTTGGCAGTACAACCTTCAGAGGCTATTTTTAGGGTTTGCATGCAGAGATTTTCAGTACATGTCTGGATATTCCATATGGGTTTTGCGAGAGCTTTGCAGTGATGTGACATGCAAGCGGAATGGATCAGTTTTCAGGGACTTACTATTTTTAGCCAGTGCCCGCATGTGGACCAGTTTTTTGGGTTTTTTTAGATCCCACGGGCAGTTTAACATGCAAACTCATCCGACATCAGATTGATCACTTTTCGGACACTTTACTATTTTTAGCAGGTTCACTCCGGTAACCACCCGACACTTCAGTATCACAAGCAGAACAACATGCAACGAAAATCAAGTCAAACGGAGGTCATTTGAGGCGCATGCAAGTCAGATTAGGGTTTCCTACTTCGGTGCCTAAAAGTAGGGTAAAAAGCCATAATTTTGAAAAACGAAGATATCCCACTTCGATCAGCATCCTTCTGGCAATCTACTGGTGAAATTTGGGCGTAATCCGGACACTTACTATTTATAGTAAGTTGCCTCCAGAACATGGCTATAAATAGCAGGTCAGAGCGAGGGGCAAGTGTGAACAGGTTCATCAAGTGATGAGGGCCACGTGGTGAAAATTTCAAGTCAAATGGAGCTGTAGAAGTCAAGCAATTTTAGGGTTTGCTAAAAATAGCAAGCGGGCTAAAAATAGCAGATGATCTTGGGCATCAGGTATAAATAAGGTAGCAGGGCCACAAGAGGCATATCACACCAGCTCCAGGGTTAGAACGGATGAAAGCCATGACAAGTCATACATCTCCAGAATTTACTAAAAATAGATGGCAAAGGTAGCTGAGGCGTTGAAGAAATTTCTAAGTCTACAAATGGAAACTGGCAAGAGGAGTATGAAATGCGCCCAACTTGCAGGAATGAAGGCTGGCATCAAAAATGTCTAAGTATTAAGAAATCCTCCTCACACCCCTAAATGCGCCCAACTTGGAGGAGTTGATGAAAATATTCTAAGTATTGAAAATTTCTCCACCCTACCTCAAATGCGCCCAAGGCTGCAAGGGGAGTGAAAGAAAAATATGCTAAGGCACAAATAAAAGGTCATAGGCTAAAATGCGCCCAAGGGGAATGAGCAAGCATGAAAAAGTTCGAAGTGAAGCAAAATAAAAGCTCCCCATCTAAAATGTGCCCTTGAGGGAGGAAGAATTTAAAAAAGTTTCTAAGGCAAAAAGTTCCTTCACCATAGGTGAAATGCGCCCTCAAGGTGAAAAGTTTCCTCACCACATGTCAAATGCGCCCAAGACATAAAAGGTTCCTCCTTCACATGGGAAATGCGCCCTCATGGGAGATGTTTATAGGAAAAGTTTCTAAGTATAAAAAATTCTTCCTCCCTATGTATAAAAAATTCTTCCTCCCTATGTGATATGCGCCCATCATGTAAGGAGGTGTTTGAAAAAGTTTCCAAGGCATCAAATGGAAGCTTGCATGTGGAAATGCGCCCAACATGAAAGGATGTTAAAAATATTTCTAAGGCATTGAAATTCCTTGAGGCCCCCTCAAATGCGCCCAAGGTAAAAGGGGCTTGGCCATGAAGTATTCTAAGGCGTGGGAATTTCCCTCACCACACATGAAATGCGCCCAAGGTTGAAGATGGAAGTTGACATGGGAAAATGCGCCCTCACAGTTGAAATTCCCCCTCCATGTGCTATATGCGCCCAAGGTGTGGGCAAGGTTGCAAAAAAGTTTCTAAGTATAAGATATTTCCTCCTCACACCCCTAAATGCGCCCAACTTGGAGGAGTTGATGAAAATATTCTAAGTATTGAAAATTTCTCCACCCTACCTCAAATGTGCCCAAGGCTGCAAGGGGAGTGAAAGAGAAAAATGCTAAGGCATGAAGAGTTGAAGTAGGCACATGAATATGCGCCCAAGGGAGATATGAAGACAAGGTAAAGTCTAGGCATGGGGAAGTTCCTCCTCACCACCTCAAATGCGTTCTAAAGAGGTTGAGAAAATTGCTAAGTGCGCTCAAGGTAAAGTCAAAGAATTTAAAAAAGTTTCTAAGGCATCTCCTAAGGTGAAGATGAGAAATGCGCCTAGAGGAGGTAACAATAAAATTTCCAAATGCTAGGTGATATGCGCCCAAATACAAGAGGGAAATTCTTCAGGAAAACAAGAAAAGCGCCAAGGCATAAAAAAACAAAGACTGCAAGTGTGAGAGATTTTGGCCTGGCACCCGTTTAACAAAATTCCTAAGGCTCTGAGGGATAAATTTTCTAAGGCATGGTAAAATAAAGCAACAAGGGGTCAAATACACTCACAGGGTAGAGATGAAATTTGTCTAAGGCATGGAGGAATTTGAAAATGAAATGAAGCTAGAACATCAAGCATTCAAGTGCGTCCTCAAGGTGAAATAATTTCTAAGGCACAAGGTGGTGGACGCGCCATTGAAGAAGACATCATGAAATAAACACAGTGCACCCATGATAAAAGTTCACTAGATAAGTGATGAATTTTATCAAATCTGGAGATCAGGCAGACCTTGAGAGTCAAAACGTGAGAATAAGGTAAGTAAAGTGAATTTATATTATAAAGTGTTCTAATGCTCTTCTTTTGTTTTGCAGGATGAACACCGGAGCCAAGGCGTGAGGACTTGAAGCAATGAAGCTGGACAACATTACAACTTTGGAAAAGAGAAATGACAGTGAAGATTTGTCTAAGACATTAAGAACGTGATGCAAAAGAGGCTAAATACGCCCAAGGCAGTGAGCTAGAGAAATATGAAGGTTACAAGGAAGAAATGCATCCAGGAATGAAAGCAACAGGAGGACTTAACGAAGAACTTTTTGCAAGGGGGATTTGAATCAAGTGTTGTTGCCTCCTAAATGCAACACAATTGGCAGGTAGACAATGGGAACACGTTTCTGGACGAGAATCTTCTAGAAGAGGATAATGGGCATTAACTGCTCATAGTGGTTCTTGCAGGGGAGTGGAGAATCTTTTGCTTATTTATTACCCACTCCTCTTTGTGGCGGTTTTTAGGGAAAAAATCCTAATTAGGGTATGTGGCTCACTCTGAGCCCTTCTTTGTAATTGAATCTAAGCCGTCCGCTGGACTAGGCCATCTATAAAAGGGGCATTCCCCCTCATTTGTAAAAGTAGTAGATATTAGATTGAGAGTAGAGAAGATAGAAGTTAGAATAGAAGTAGCATAGCATAGATTGCATAGCTTAGTTTGAAAAGGAAAGAAAAACTTTCCCTTTAAAAGTTTTTGTAAAAGGTTGTTGTTGAGGACTCTCATAATATAAAGGACTTCATTGATTGGTGATTCTCTCTTTCATTGTGAGCAGTTTACAAGGCTTTTTCGTCTTTCCAATTCACATAGATTAGAGTAGAATAGACTTTATTTTATGCAAATAGTTGTTAATTGTGGAGTGTGGCATTTTGGTTTGAGCATATCTTCTTTCATCCATACCACTAGCGGGCTTGCTGATGGTAAGTCCGCCCTGCGTGGTCAACTGGAATATCAGTACTTAACTTCGGTTGTGATTCGTATGTTCACTTGCATCGTTGTGATGGTGTGTGTATGCTGAATCATAATTTGAACATCTTACTCATCCTTTGAAGATTGCACCAACTTTGTCAGAGTTGTCCGAAGGGAGACGAAGCAAAGTCTGGTTTGAAGATTGTTTAAGTCGATCCTCGCCCTCCACCCTTTAGGAGTAGATGGTAGCATCTCTAATCCTTACATCCGTTTACATTCAGTATTATCCGATTAGTTTAAAAAACTCGAGCTGCATTGGCAAAGCTCCCGAAATTCGAGAATCCTTTTCCTTTGAATGAGCAACTCACGTAAGTCCCCTTGGAATACCCAGCATAGTCACATCAAACAATTGAGTCTATTCACAATAAAAGGAACCTTGGAGTTGAACGCATGAACTTTCACGCAATCTTAGCATGCGGGATACTTTGATCAAGAGAGAATAAAGTGACCGTTGGACATTTTATTCTGTGTTGGTGTGGTCATAAAACACACGTCAACAGGTAGTTTTCACTTTTTCAGGAGAAAAATTAGGACCTCCGAGGTCGTCAATGGCAGTTGGCCAATACTAGGTATCAATATGTAAGCCTGAAACTCAAAGCAGAATGCACTACGATGAAAGATGTTGAAAAATATGTTTTTTGACGGAGGGGATTTTCAGATTGGCAAAAAGTGCTAAAATATTCCAAGTCTGGGAACTTTTTCACTATGTAATGTAGTAGACACTTGCGCAATCAACATGCAAATCAACTTTATAGTGTCTGTACATGTGAAAATGATGAATTATAGTCATACACACACCTCGGCAGTCACATCACTTCGACATAGTGAAACTTAGCAGCAGATACGGTGTTTGTAAAGCATAAAATGGTGAAAATCAGTGAATTCATAGCAAATCTGCACCCCTGTAGCCCAAGGGCGCCCTTTCATTTGAAGGTCAAGATTTAAGTGCTTTGGATGGAGAATACATTCATTGTGTTCAGTTTTCAGTCAGATTTCCGACTAGCCATGGGGCAAGGTCATCCGAGTTACAAAACTCTAGCAGACGAAGGCAGAAGTAGAGGTTACGACGAGTATACACATCATGGAGACAGTCTAGAAATGCAGATTTGCGCATGTAGCCCAAGGGCACCCTTCTTTTTGAAGGTCAAGATCTGAATGCATGTGTCTGCTAATCGATTCAATCTTTGCAGAATTAGTGTGGCTTTTCAACGAACTATCAAGCGGAGGTGTACTTAGTGCCGAACTCCGGTTATCAGTGCCAGAAGCTGAAGCTGGAGATAGGATACATGACAACAAAGATTGCTAGTTCATGGTTTGAGCACCCCTATAGCCCAGGGGCGCCCTTGAATATGACTCATCAGATGGATGAAATTGCAGTACAGATCTTCTTCAGATCTTTTCCAGTTTAGTTCATGGTTTAAGCGCCCCTATAGCCCAGGGGCGCCCTTGAATATGACTCATCAGATGGATGAAATTGCAGTAGAGATCTTCCTAAGATCTTTTCCAGCTTAGTCTAGCTTCGTAATGCACCCGTTCACAAGATGATCCGGTATTCTGAGAGATCATGACAAAGGTTCCACCAAGCACATAAAACAGAGGATGGTGAAACATAGCTACACATAGCTGCATATTTGTAGGCTAGGGGCGCCCAGTCTTTAGGCCTGACAAATGGGGTTATTTGCAATTGCAGTCTTCACAAGACTTGTGTGCAATTACTCTAGCCATTCAACGAGTTCAACTATCAGCCTTCGGGATTTGGCAAGTGCTTGTACGTGCGAGGTCAAGGTGACAATGCTGTAAAGTGGAGATGGTTGAAGACAATTCAAAAAATGACTAAGTATAAACTAGAATTTTCCTTGAAACAGGCGATTCTCTTTTAAGGGCCTTAGAAGCAGTTTTTTTTGGCTTCGTCGTCTCCAAGAACATCTCTTGCAAGCTGACCAAACTGTACAGACAGACAGGCGGCACGCCAATCAGAGCATTCCAGCTCTCGGTATCAAGGGTCAAAGTATGGTATTCGGATGAAAGTGACACTTATGTCAGAATGGTGTTTGCATCCTCACAAGCCAGGGGCACCCATCTTTTTGGGGTTCCTGATTCAGTTTGCAAATACCTCACATATAGTCATTGGATGCAGAATACTTCCAGTCACACAATAAATCCACCATTCAGTCAGCAAGGTTCATCATTCACCGTCAATAGCAGTTGTGGTTCCTAGTAGACATTTCATCCTTGTCATGCAGGCTTCGCAATGGATATCTTAGCACGGTTGCAGGATCATTCAATCATCCGGAAGTCAGAGTTGAACATGATCAGATGTAATTTCATAGCCAGCTATAAAATAGGAGATTCTCAAAAATTCATAAACTCTTGCAGATGGACGCCTAAAAAATCAAAATTTGACTTTTTAGAATCAGTGAAGTGTGTTGAGCACAACAAGATGCTATTTTTGGCAAAATGATTAAAAATATATTTTGCATGTAGAGCATTTAAAGGTGACGAATTTCTTCAAAGATAAATATTGGCGCCACTTTTAGTTCTTTGCATGTTTTGAAATTAAAATATTATTTTTAGTCTAAGACTCAGAGACAGTGGCAGGTCAACAGGTAAGAGGCCAATCAAATTCCTTCTTCACAATTAGGGTTTTCAGCATGCATGCATGATGGTACGAATTTATCTATTTAACCAAGTATGGCGTCTTTTCTCATTCACACAGCTTTGAAAGTTCGAATTTCCTCAAAAGATTAGCGAATTTTCATCAGATAATCAAGCTCGAAGGAAATAGGTAAATTCTTTTGTAGGTTCAAGTCTAGATTCAGCATCAGATTCAAGACAGAGTGGCGATTTTGAAAGAAGGCATAAAAACAATTAAAATAATAAAAAACATCTTTTTCTCTTCTATATTTCTTCCATCTTCTCGTCTTAAATTCTCTCGCATGTTCAAAATGTTGGCAAATTTTGGCGAAACAAAGTATCTAGGTTGATTCAGAAGAGCTTTCGAAGCAAAACCCATGTGTCGGAATTTTTCAGGAATATTTTTTCCAGAACATCTATTCTCGAAGCTTTAATTTTCTCAACCGAAATTATTTTGCATAGTTGAGTAAAGGTCAAATTTTTACATTTATGACGTTTTGGGTTGTCTTAGAATCACTTTCTGGACAAAACCCATATCTCAGATTTTTTCGTAAAAATTCTCATCCGACAAGCTATTTTTAGCCTCAGCAGGCTATTTTTGGCTTTCCAAAAAGGTTGTCAGAATATAGCCGTGTTCACAGTCAACTGGCGAGTTTTTCAAAATGCAGTTCACTCAGCTCAAACTCAAGACCAAGTCGATCGTAGCTCATAACTTCATCGGGAGCGTTGATACAAATCTACATAAGGTATTGTCGGAAGTAGTTTTGGATCCACTTAAGATCAGGGATTCGGTTATCAAGAACATTCAGCAATCCGGTTTACTTGAGGCCGCTTCCATACCTATTTCAATGCATTGCGTGGAGTTTGTAATATCTTGCATCAAGCATTACAATTCCGCTACACGAGAGATACAGTCAATAGATGGACGTGTCATATGCAGTCTCAAACCCCTTGATATCGAGTGAAGTCTGGATATTCCTCAACATCCAGATGGGTTGGTTATTTCCATGAGTCAGAGCAAGTAGGCATTCAATGCTGAATTGGATAAGTGTCAGAATAAGATGACAGAGAGATGGCTAAAACAAAAGAAGAACAAGTTGCCAAACAACTTGGGTCGTGGCGAGTGCAAGGATGAATATGGTATTCTGATTACACTGCTTAATCGTGTCTCAGGTCATGTGGATGCAAACAAATTTCACCCGTGGATGTATTATATCATTGGTAGAATCATCTTTGAGCTAGAGCATTATGACTGGGCATCCTTCATCAATGATGCTATTCATGAGAAAATCACCAGTTTCCTAGCTGCGCATCAATTTCATATGTGTTCTTATCGTGTGTACTTGATCGCTTATCAAAATCAATTTAACAGGTTGAACACGATGGGCATACTTAGTGTACAGAAAGTCTATTGTTATGATGACCAGCTTGAGTTCACAAAGGCTGAAAGTCATTTTAAACGTGTGCAGGATGCTTTCTTGACATATACAGTGAGAAACTTGGATCGATAGTTGCACATTCGCATCTCGACAGTTGCCAGGACAACAATGAAGAATTGGGCAGACTGGTACATTCAGTTTCCTACTTACACCTATATCCATGTCTATGGATACAGAGGAAAATCAGCCATGTTACCACGTTATCCTTCGGATAAAACAATATTCATGGAGTTCTTGAGGCAGCTGTATGAAGTTCACAAACGTTTGCGAAACAAGCGTAAACCAGTTGCTGAGTTTCCTTTGCAGTTCGGGATGTATTGGTGTAAGATGACAGTTGATGCTAAGGTTGTAGGTCAAGAGTTAGAAAATCTCAAACTCAAGTACCTGGTTGATACACGCACATATGATCCTGGGGGTCTGTTGTGACCTTTTTCACACATCACCCCATCCCAGATGGGGACCCCCTAATTTTTGCTCCATTTTGGTCTTTTGGCTTTGGTTAGTGCGTCTCTCTCTCTATCTCTGGTCCTTCCGGGGATGTCCCGTCGTTTCACCTGGGTTGAAGTATTGTTCAAGTCTATGAAATTAGGGTTTTCATTAGTCAGGCTTATCAAAGGTCAAACTGAGTTATAAAATTGAAATTCGAGCTTAGTACAACAGTCAGAAGACTTCCAGCAGGGTCCCACTAAATTTTCACTGTATTCCGACAACTTACTATTTTTAGTAAGTATTCAATTTGGGACTATTTTATCGAGATTTTGGAATTCTGTCAGTTCCACCACAATCAGGCAGCTTCAGAATGCCTACACACGAAATTTGAATGGATTCCGACAACTGGCTATTTTTAGCAGTTCAGCCTTCGGAGGCTATTTTCAGGATTTAAACGAGCAATTCTTCGGTGAGTGACAGAGGAATTGATCTGGGTTTTCGAAGACCTTCGCAATGATGTAGCATGCAAGGTGAGATGGTGACTTTCAGAGTTCAGCCTCCCGGGGCTATTTTTAGGGTTTGCATGCAAGAATTTTCAGTGCATGTCCAGATATTCCATGTGGGTTTTGCGAGGCCTTCGCAATGATATGACATGCAGATGGATCGGGTCAGTTTTCAAGGACTTACTATTTTTAGCCAGTGCCAAAACTTTGACCAGTTTTCTGGGTTTTTTGAGATCCCACGGGCACTGTGACATGCAAACTCGTCCGACATCCGGATGACCACTTTCCAGACACTTACTATAAATAGCAGTATCATCCCAGCAGCTACCCACCACTCCAGTCTAGCGATCAGGTGCAATCAGGCACGATCAAGGACAGTGAGGAACAAATCAGAGCACATGCAGATCAGATTAGGGTTTCCCCTGCCACGTCTAAAAATAGATGAAGCAAAATGCAGAAATGACAGAACGAAGCACGCCACCGGAATCAGCATCCTTCAGGCTACCTACTAGTAAAATTTGAACACGATCTGAATACTTACTATTTTTAGCAAGTCACCTCATGGCTAAAAATAGCACGTCCTCATCAGGGAAAATGTGTGAACGAGTCTCTTACAGCATCAAGTACAAGTGGAACAAATTTCAAAGCAAACAGAGATACAAAATTGGTCAATTCTAGGGTTTGCTAAAAATAGCAAATGGCTAAAAATAGCATGTACTGTGCCAAATCAGGTATAAACGAGGTGATACAGGTCAACGAGGGCACAGCCACGCCACTTCCAGCTCGGAACAGGATGAAATGCAAAGAAACCCTGACTCCTCCAAATTTACTAAAAATAGAAGGCTAGGGCATAAAGGGCATTGGAAATTTTACAAACATAGCTGACAGGCAAACACTCTCATATGCGCCTAGGAGGAAGGAAAGATTCAAAAAATTCTCTAAGTGTGAGAATTTCCTTGAGCAAGAATGAAATGCGCCCTCCAAAAGCATGATAAAATTTCCAAGGCAAAGAGATTTTCCTCTTCATACCCCTATATGTGCCTAGGGAAGGTGAAAGGTCACCAAAAATGTGAAAAAATTCACTAAGGCATCAAAATTTCCTAGGACATCCTCAAGGGCGTTCAAAAATGGAAGTATCATGGGCTAAATGCGCCTAAAGGAGCTGAAAAGTCACTTTAGGCGTGGGTTTTCCTTGACCACATAGTGAAAGGTGCTTGAGAAAGGAAGTTGCTTGGCCTAAATGCGCCCAAGGGAGGTGAAGAGCCACTTGGTAGAGGCGCGTTCCTTTACATGAATAAAGTGCGCTCAAACATGGAAGCCAACACCCCCATATGCACCAAGAGGAGGTGAAAGGACACTTGAAAGGAGCGGAATTCCTCCTAGCACTAGCAAATGCGCCCAACATGAAAGTATGCAAGCCCATATGCGCCAGAGGGAGATGAAGGGTCATGTCTTAGGCGTGGGAATTTCTCTTCTCCATGGCATATGCGCCCAAGGTAAGGATGAAAGGTAATACGTTGAAGGTGGAAGTCCACAAGGCTAAATGCGCTAGGAGGAGATGAGGGGTCACTGTGTGAAATATGCCAAAGGGGGAATAATGTCAAGAGGGCGTGATTTTTTTTTAAAAGACCAAGGATTTCTTTTATTTTCTTTTTCCTCTTCATTATATGAAGCGCGCCTAGTAAGTGGGGACTTATAAAAAATGAAAATTGCTAAGAATGTCTAGGCGTGGAATTGCCTAAGGATAAAATGAAACTCATGACATGTTCAAATGCACCCTCTAGAGATAAAATTTTAATTTTCAAAAAATTCCTAAGGCATTTTCTTAAGGGAAAATGAAGAATACGCCTAGAGGATGGTGCCAGATTTCCAGAGTTATAAAAAATCTTCAGAGGAAAATTCTTCAAGGAAAATCAAGATAATTTGCCAAGGTCGAGAAGATTGAAATTGCAGGAGTGAAAGACATCCGGAAGGGGAGAAATAAACATTAGCCATTTTTATTATTTTAAATAATAAAAATTAAACGTACCCCTTCGTCCGGATACACATGAAGACAATGGATTCCAGGAAGATTTTTCTTCTAGGTATTAAACGTTTGCAATTCGGAAGTGATTCAGAATTACTCCACGCCTCACTCACGTCGTTTCGATGAATATTTTGCCCGGTACCTATTTTAATAAAATTCCTAAGGCAAAATTGAAAAATTTCTCTAAGGCAAACAACTAAAATGGATGAGAAATTTCGCTAAAGAGTTTGAACTTGATAATTTTGCCAGAATGCCTTAGCCAAACTTTCTGAAATTGTTCAAAGAAGTAAACGATGTAATGTTTTAAGAAATCAAACGCAACGAGGCAGGCCTGTGCAGAGGTGATGAATTCACAATTCTAGAAGTTTGAGATTCCGATGCTTCAGACGACAAGTGTTACAACTGGAAAAGAGAGGGGAAATGAATTCAAAATATTTGTTAAGTTTAGCCTCTGCAAGAATTCGACCAAGCTATAAGTTTTAAAGTCCTCTTCATTTTTTCTCTCACAAGTTGCTGAAGAGCTGAAAGTAAGAAGTTCGAATTTGTGAGAGGAGCTGGAGGTTGAGGATTTCGAATTTTTTGGAGAGCTAGAGTTTCTAAATTGCTACAATTGTGAGGAGGTTCGAATTTGTCAAAAGTGAAGTTGCTGAATGTTGAGGTGCGACTTGGGAAGAAAGTTTTAAGTTGCTGAAAGTTGCTAAGTTAGAAGGAAAAGTGCGAACTTCAAAGGGGAGGTTTCAAATTTGTTAAAATTAAATTGCTGTAGGCAAACATTTCCAAGTATTGGGCATTGTGTTGCTGTAACCCAAAGGAAACTTCTGAGAACATAGAAATAAATAGGCAATAGTTGAGGTTTGCAGTTGAAAACATCAAGAAGTGTTGCAGCTTTTGTCATTTAAAAGAAAAATCTGCTGACACCCTCAATAATGGTTATTATTTTATTTTTAAAAAAATCTTGTTTGCTGACTATCTTACCCTTTTTGCAGAATGGCCGAGTCAAGCAGAAGAGTTGCAGGCAAGAACGTCCACGCTGAGTCCAGACAGGCAGTAATCAAGAAATTAAGCAAGTCTTTCCTGCTAGAATCAAAATTCACATCAAAGTTAGGCAGGCTGGCAGACACAAACCTGGGCTCGTTTAACTTGGAGGCGTTCAAAAGAAGGATAATGGGGACTGGAGGCCATCACCCATCAATGACGTCACATAGCATTGTCAGAAGTGGATTATATGCAGCTGCAAATTTTCCACCAGCCATCCGGTGCCCGGAGCTCATTATGGAATGCTCTCACCACTACGATTCGGAGAAGAGGACGATCGTTGCGCCAGATGGCAAGGTGCTCGCTAACCTGACACCACAAGCAATCGGAGAGGCATTCGGGATCCCCGCCCACGAGAAAATGATTTACAAAACGAAGGATAGGGCTGACAGAATGTATTCATCCACAACAGACCGGTGTGCTGATGTGATAAACACTAAGTGGATGGTCAAGCCCAAACCAACTCGTACGAAGTTGCCCAAGCAGATAATCTCCGAAGACTTGAAGCAAGAGTTTGGTGACCTGATTATGATGTTGAGTAGAGTTGGAGGGTGTCCCCAAGCGTTCGTCTTCGAACCTTGGATGTTTTACTTTATCAACTTGGTACTGGAGGGCAAGGAGTTCATGGATTGGGCACTGTTAATCAGTGATGGTTTACATGAGCAGCTCCGCAATGTGAGGAGGACTAAAACATTTTATATGGGCTCTTACCTCGTCTATATGTTGGCTCGCATGACAAGATATAGGGGGGTCTCTTACAAAGAACCAATTGGTTGCGGTTCTCAGCAATTCAAAATATTTGAGGCTTGTCCGCAGTTGCATTTGACAAGCACTATTAATTACAAAAGAGTCAACAATGCCTTTACTATGCACATCACGAGGACCTTGCAGCAAAGGACCCATCACAGAATATCGAGGGAAGTGTTGTGACCTTTTTTCACACATCACCCCATCAAGATGGGGACCCCCTAAATTTTGCTCCATTCTGGTCTTTTGGCTTTGGTTCGCTCTCTCTCTGGTCTCTGGTCCTTCCGGGGATTGTCCCGTCGTTTGACCCAGGTTGAAATATTGGTCAAGTCTGTGTAATTAGGGTTTTCATCCTTCAGGCTTATTTAAGGTCAGACTGAGTTATAAAATTGAAATCTAAGCTTAGACAGCAGTCAGAAGACTTCCAGCAGAGTCCCCCTAAATTTTCACTGTATTCTGGCAACTTACTATTTTTAGTAAGTATTCAATTTGGGACTATTTTATTGAGATTTTGGAATTCTGTCAGTTCCACTGCATCCGAGTGACATCAAGCTGTCTACACGTAAATTTTGAGCCAGATCAGACGACTTACTATTTTTGGCATTTCAGGCTTTAAGAGCCAAATTAGGGTTTCTACATGAGCTTTTCAGATGCATGTCTGGAGAATCCTTCTGGGCTTTTCCGAAACCTTCGCAGTGATGTAACATGCAAACCGAGACAACCACTTTAAGAGTTCAGCCTTCGGAGGCTATTTTTAGGGTTCGCATGCAGTGTTTTTCAACGCATGTCGGGTTTTTCTTTATGGGTTTTTCGAGAGCTTCGCAACGGTGTGACTTGCAAGCAGAGAAGATCGAGTTTTGAGGACTTACTATTTTTAGCCAGTACATGCATACAGACCAGTTTTCTGGGTTTTTCTGGGTTTTTTGAGATCCCGCGGGCAATATGACATGCAAAACCATCCGGCAGTGAATGAGTCACTTTTCTATTTTTAGCAGGTACACTCTGGCAGCCGCCCAACACTCCAGTTCAGCAGACAAAGCGACAGGCAGAAGGAACGAAGTCAAACGGAGACCGTTCAGGATACATACAGGTCAAATTAGGGTCTCCACTTTTATAGGGGGTAAAATCCAAAAATAGCCGAAACGAAGTACCCCACCCCTGTCGGCACACTTCAAGGTACCTGCTGGCAAAATTTGAGCAAAGTCGGAGAACTTACTATTTTTAGTAAGTCGAGACGCGGCTATAAATAGCAGGTCTGCACCCGAGGTTGGCATCAGAGTGACACTCAAGCTATCAAGATCAAGCGTTGCAACTTTCAGGTAAAACGGAGCTACTGAAGTCAGAAAGTCAAAACTTACTATAAATAGCAGGTGGCTATAAATAGCAGGTCAGGGCAGAGGACTGTCAAAACAGGTTCACAAGGTGAAGAAGATCATATGATGAAATTTTCAGGCAAAACGGAGCCTTAGAGGTTGAAAATCAAGGGACTTGCTAAAATAGCACAACTTGCTAAAAATAGAATGCAAAA
>CM021105.1:309089562-309441618 GCA_007115665.2 Sequoiadendron giganteum
GGTGGTGCCTCTCTACTGATAAAGGTAGGTTGTCCAGGCCTACGCTCGTGAACAACCGGTAACAGCTGCGGTCGTGTAGACATCTGTGGCTGGTCTATGCCTCCCGAACCACTAGACTGCCCTATTTGAATGTAATGCTGGTGAGGCGGAGTATACTGTCTTATGGTACCTATCAGCTGTGACATCATGTCCATCATATTGTCATGTCTACTCCTATATTCTGCCTCAGTCATCTCAGCATTTTCCTTCTCTTTCCCTGTATCTCTAGGAATCTCTTGATCTGCCATGAGTGTAGTCACACTATTTTCACTATTGCAAGGGCTAGACCTGTGTATATCGAGAATCCCTGATACTGTCTCACCTTCTAGAATAGGTGGACCTATCTGTTGTGACCTTTTTCACACATCACCCCATCAAGATGGGGACCCCCTAATTTTTTGCTCCATTCTGGTCTTTTGGCTTTGGTTCGCTCTCTCTCTGGTCTCTGGTCCTTCTGGAGATGTCCCGTCGTTTGACCCAGGTCGAAATATTGGTTAAGTCTGTGTAATTAGGGTTTTCATCCTTTAGGCTTATTTAAGGTCAAACCGAGTCATAAAATTGAAATCTAAGCTTAGTGCAGCAGTCAGAAGACTTCCAGCAGAGTCCCCCTAAATTTTCACTGTATTCCGGCAACTTACTATTTTTAGTAAGTATTCAACTTGGGACTATTTTATTGAGATTTTGGAATTCTGTCAGTTCCACTGCATCCGGGTAACATCAAGCTGCCTACACGTAAATTTTGAGCCAGATCAGACGACTTGCTATTTTTGGCAGTTCAGGCTTCAAGAGCCATTTTCAGGGTTTCCACATGAGCTTTTCAGATGCATGTCTGGAGAATCCTTCTGGGTTTTCCAAAACCTTCGCAGTGATGTAACATGCAAACCGAGACAACCACTTTCAGAGTTCAGCCTTCGGAGGCTATTTTTAGGGTTCGCATGCAGTGTTTTTCAACGCATGTCGGGTTTTTCTTTATGGGTTTTTCGAGAGCTTCGCAACGGTGTGACTTGCAAGCGGAGAAGATCGAGTTTTGAGGACTTACTATATTTAGCCAGTACATGCATACAGACCAGTTTTCTGGGTTTTTCTGGGTTTTTTGAGATCCCGCGGGCAATATGACATGCAAAACCATCCGGCAGTGGATGAGTCACTTTTCAGACAGTTTCTATTTTTAGCAGGTACACTCCGGTAGCCGCCCAACACTCCAGTCCAGCAAGCAGAACGACATGCAGAAGGAATGAAGTCAAACGGAGACCGTTCGGGATACATGCAAATCAAATTAGGGTTTCCACTTTTATAGGGGGTAAAATCCAAAAATAGCCGAAACAAAGTACCCCACCCATGTCAGCACACTTCAAGGCACCTGCTGGCAAAATTTGAGCAAAGTCGGAGAACTTACTATTTTTAGTAAGTTAGGGCACGGCTATAAATAGCAGGTCTGCACCCGAGGTTGGCATCAGAGTAACACTCAAGCTATCAAGATCAAGCGTTGCAACTTTCAGGCAAAACGGAGCTACTAAAGTCAGAAAGTCAAACTTACTATAAATAGCAGGTGGCTATAAATAGCGGGTCAGGGCAGAGGACTGACAAAACAGGTTCACAAGGCAGAGAATATCATCTGATGAAATTTTCAGGCAAAACGGAGCCTTAGAGGTTGAAAATCAAGGGATTTGCTAAAAATAGCACAACTTGCTAAAAATAGAATGCAAGAGCAGGGGCAGGCAGAGGCTTGAAAATTGTCTAAGGCAGAAATGAAAGTGGAACCTATGAAATGCGCCCACCTTGATGACTCTCTTAAAACTCCTAAGGCATAAAACAGAAGCTCATACCTCAAAATGCGCCCTCAAGGAAAGAGAGAGGTAAAAAGTTTCTAAGTCGTGAAAACGAAAGTGGAACCTATGAAATGCGCCCATGGTGGAAATGAAAGTAGACCCATGAAAATGCGCCCACCTCAAGGATTGAAGCCTTGAAAAGTTTCTAAGGCAAAAAACAAAAGCTCACCTAGTAAAATGCGCCCAAGGTGTAAAGTGAGCTCGATAAAATATTCTAAGGCACACAAACGAAAGTGTCAAGGGTGAAATGCGCCCTCAAAGGAAAATGGAAGCTTGGCCTAGCATTTGCGCCCATGATGAAGAGGAGATGGCCGAAATTTTCCTAAGGCATGAAGTGAAAGTAGAGAGGTCAAGATGCGCCCTCAAGGAAGGTGAGGATATGAAATATTTCTAAGTCGTGAAATGAAAGTAAGCACATCAAAATGCGCCCTGAAGTGAAAGTTAACCCCTTGAAATGTGCGAAAGCCTAGATGATGCTAAGAAGAAAAACGCCTAAGGTAGAAGGAAATAGAACTTGCAAGGGTGAAATGCGCCCTCAAGGTGAGGAGATGGCCGAAATTTTTCTAAGTCAAGAAAATGAAAGTTCAAGACCCCATATGCGCCCAAGGTTGCTGGAGAAAATTTCCTAAGGCAACGAAATAAAAGTGGAACCTAGCAAATGCGCCCTCACCTTGAAAGGATATTCTAAGTGTTTGAGAATTTTCTAAGTGAGAAATCAAGGCTTGCATGAGTGAAATACGCCCAAGATGTGAGATGACAGGAAAATTTCTAAGTCGCAAAAAAAAAATAAATGCCAAGGGGTCAAGTGCGCCAGAGGTGTAAAGTGAGGAAATTTTTTTTAAATGAAATAAATATTTCATCAGAAATATACGCCTATGGTAGAGAAATTGTTAGAAAATTTTTTCTAAGTGAGATAACACTTCACTAGGGAAAAATACGCCCTTGGCATGGAAGGATGATTTGATGATTTTAAAAATTCTCCGAAGGCAGTTGAAAGTTGACGAATATTTTTTTCAAGAGGAAGATTTGATATCGATGAATATTTTCCATGGGTCAAGTGAAAATCAAATGAACCCGTTTAAAATGCACCCATGAGTTAACAGAGTTTGAAAATTAATTTCCTAAGGGAAATTTTAATATTTTCAGAGGAAATTCGTTTTGCCTAGATTATTTTCCTGACAGAAGTTAAATCTCAAAGGACGAATTATTTCGAGCACGCAAACAATTTTTAATCACCCGGAGTTGAACATTTTAATGAGAGAATTTAAAATGTCTAAGGCAAATTTTATGAAATCGAGGATTTAAATGACAGACATTTTAAAAGTTGGAAATAAATTTACAACTCCCACGAAATTTTTCGAGTTGAATTTATTTAAACACTGCGAGATTTTAAAATGGAATTTTAAATCAAGTCAAGTGATTGTTTTTCTCGCGAGTTGTTTAAATCGCCAAGAGTTAACTGGCAGACTAAGAGGAAAATTCGAAATTTGAAGAAGAAGGAATCATTATTAATGGCAACTGCCATAATGACCGGCTGACGACTAGCCCACTACTGCACTTGAATTAGAAGATTCCGAACGAAGAGAGTGGAAAATTGATGAAGGTGCTAAAAATAGCCCCAGCACTACTTAGCAGGATTCTCCGAGAAAAGTTATTTAAACAATCTCTTCTCTCATTTCTCCTCACATTGTTTCGAAGTTGAAGTTGCTGAAGAAGTTCTTGAGAGATTGAAATATTTTCCAAGTGGTTGAGGAGAGAAATTCTGTGAGAGTTTATTTTATTTCGGAGTGTTGAGTTGCTGAAAGTGCGAAGTGCTGGAGAAATCTTCATTTGCCAAGACTCTTTCTTTCAAAGAGCTGAAAGTGTGTTACTGCAACTTCGAAGTTGGAGGTTGAAGTTATTTTCCGGAGTTGCTGGAGAATTTAATTCTCAAAGAGCTGAAAGAGGAGTTGCTGCGAAGTTTAACCGTTGAGAAGTTGAGGAAGTTGAAATTTCATATTGCTGGCAACTCTTTATTCCTCTAACTGCCGAAGTTGACAAAGTGAAGTCAAGGTTCGAACAATTTGTGCTGGAGAAATTAGCTACATTGCTGAAAGTTATTAGCTTGCTGCGTTTTTTCTTCACCAGTCAGAAGTGCAGTTGCTGAGAGTTGTCTCTAAACTCGAGATTTTTATACAGTACGAGGTTTGGAGTTAGAAATTTATGCTGAGAAATTTTATTTTCAAAGCTAACTCCGTATTCGCAGCCATCTCGGGAATTGTTTTATTTTATTAAAAATCTGCAGTCTAGCTTATTCTTCTATTTTATTTTGCAGATGGCTGGCACAAAGGATGTTGCAGGAACAAGCAGAGCCGCAGGCAGAGCTGCAAACACTGAAGCAGGCAAGGCTGGCTCATCCCGGCAGGCAATGATTAAGAGGCTCGCTAAGCCATTTCTCCCAAAGTCAGCAATAGTTTCAAAGTTGGCAGGATTGAATGACACCAACCTTGGTTCATTTAATCTGAATGCACTCAAATCGAGGATGTTCGGGCTAGGGGGCCATCAACCATCCGTCACGGCACATAATATAATGAAGAGTGGAATCTACGCAGCTGCTAGTTTTCCGCCAGCAATTCAGTGTCCGGAGCTAATTATGGAGTGCGCACACCACTACAAGCCGAACGAGGACGATCGCCCTCTGGATGGTAAACCGCCGCCAACTCCACACCCGATGCGCATCGGAGAAGGCATTTGGGATTCCAACTGAGGAGATGTTATGCAAAAATAAAAGAGAGCGGATAAGATGTACTCTTCCCTCTTTCGAAAGAGTCACTGCAGTCATCAACAGAGTGTGGGATGCAAAGCCGAGGCCACCCAGCACTAAGCTCCCAAAGCAGATAATTGCCGAGGACGTGAAACAAGAATACTGTGATTTGATAATGATGCTGAGCCGGGTGAATGGGAGTGCACAGGCTTACATTTTCGAGCCTTGGATGTTCTACTTCATCGAGATCATCTTGGAAGGAAAAGAGTGTGTCGATTGGGCTAGGATGATTAGCAACCACATTGATGAGCAATTCAGGAGCTTGAAGGTGACGAAGACTTTCTACATGAGCTCATATGTCATTTACATGTTGGCCAGAATGACTAAGTACAGAGGGATTTCGTACAAAGAACCAATCGGCTGTGCCCCTGGTCAATTCAAAATTTATGAAGCCTGCACACAGCTACATTTAGCTAACATTGCCAACTATAAACGGGCAAATGATGCATTCACAATGCACATTGCGAGGACACTTCAGCAGAGAACGCAGCAGAGAATATCTAAAGAAGCACAGACACTGATTGAGGAATATGGGTATTGGCTCATCCAATTCCCGAAATTCACATATATTAGGCTGCAAGGGTTCACTTCGTATCCGTATCGGTTACCACGATACCCCACTGATCACATAGTAATGCTTGAGATATCTAGGCAATTGATTGCCTACGATAAGATTCAGAAAAGGAGAAAGAAGGGTGGGCTTGATTTCCCTATCACCATGGGAAATTCCATTGAGGTGTGTCCCTCTTTGCAGGCAGCCCGAGAGGCAGAGGACGAGCTGCAATCTTATCATTTGTCATATCACACAGGCAGGCAGGATTTCGATCCTTACAGGAACATCCGGATGATACAGAACGTTGAATACCGGCACAGAGCTCATCTGGAGGACTTTTGGGCAAATGCAGTGGATGAGGCTGAGATAAGAAGAAGATGTTTTCCAGACTTCCTCTCAAGTTGATTAGAGAATGTGAGATTATTCCAGTTCCCGACCAGGTGGAGGAGGATGTCAACGTCATGCAACCCGACTATGGGTCAGTTAGGGATACTCCTGTCCCACCACCTGATTGGTCCGAGCCAGAGATCATGGACTTGGACACTCTTTCTATCCCGGTGATGACTTTTACCAGGACTTGGGTCGACAGACATGTATGCAGACTTAAGAGCAAGTCGATCGCCCTTACTTACAGCTTGATGGGTGACCCAAGGCCGTTATCGGTAAAAAGAGGGAAACAAATTGCTCAGACATCGAGGGCACAAGTGGAAGTGCCAACCCAACCGATACCATTGAGGATAGAACAAACATCACCCGTGCACTCACAAACTCAGTCTTCGAGTTTGAGAGTGGTTTCATTATTTGCCGATCAGAGGGCAGGATTAGAGGAAGAGCGGGGACTTGAGGAGGTAGATCAGCCCAACGCCCGGGAATCAGCTAGTGTCAGTTTATCCAGGGGCGGCCAACAGGAGGAGGAAGAGGAAACAATGGCCGACACCCATTTTCAGCAGATGTTGGACACAGCTTTGGAAGAAGAGGAAAACACAGAACAAGGGACCCAAGGGTCGGGAGATACCCAGATTATAGAGGAGGATGAGCCTGAGCAAACCAGTGCAAGAAGAGAGGAAGTGCACGAGATGGAGGCAACAGAAGAACGCCCCTTGTCATTTGTAATCCACAGCAGACAGTGCCTGATTGGCTTTCCGACAGAATGAGGAGAGAACCCGAGGATGATACGGATCCGGCCATTGAGATGGAAGAGTTCCTCAGGAGGATCAGTGCGCCACCAGAGAAGAAAAGGGCCCGAAAGTTTTCAAAGATCTCGACTGACGAGTCAGGCTCTCGCACGCTTCAGGTGGCTATTCCGAGGGAAGATTGTGATCGAACCGAGGAGAGGCCTGAAAATTACGTGATCACCACAGTAGAGTTGGGTCGTCCTACGGGAGCCCAAGTTATCGAGGAGTTCGATAACTCCTATCAGGCATTGAAGGATCAGTTGCTCCGCACGGAGGGGAAGTATAAGAAATTGAAGAAGGAGCACAAAACCTTGATAGGATACATGCAAAATCTAGCACGTCCAGGTGAACCAGCAAACCCAGCAGTGGAACGTCCATCAGAGCTTCCGAAGGAGTCAGTTGTTGCCTTAGAGGATTTGAAGAAAATGGAAACGGAGGCGGACAAGTGGGTTAGCCGTGTTCATACTGAGACAGGGAAATTCATGGAGGACCTCGCCGATGCTTATCGACAGGCCTCAAGTATTTTGGCACGGATGGATATAGTAGATCAGGCCTGGGGTGATACTCGCATCTATCAAACGAAGACTGTACTTCGTTTGGGGGCTTTGATGCATATACCTCTAGAAACCTTGGTGGATGGAGGTGTAATTCAGAGAGGTGATAGGTATGATTTCACCAGTTGGTACTCCTCGGTGGTCACAGGCCGTGGATTTCACGACGCAGCAAGGGCAGATTCAGCTAAAGTGAGGAAAGCAATGGGCAACATCTTGGGGGGAGTCCTCAATACATTAGAAGCCATATTTGCTAGAAAGTTGGTCCCAGAGGAGATAACTGCTGATGGCTTGAAAAGTAGACTGCCTCCATTCTTCTCAGCTGCGAGGTCACTTGTCCTGGATGACTTTGAGAATGTCTCCACGTTCTCTAGTATAATTCAGCATACCCAGGACGCCTTAGCGGCATGGAAGAAGTCTTACATCCGACACGGACAGACGGTAGCAGTCTTGGAGTTCCAGCTCAACCATATTCCACCGATCTCTACACAGGAGGTTGAAGCAGTATTGGCCCGGTTGATCGAGTTTGCTATCCGGGAGAAGGCCAGTGGGAACGCGCTGCTTGATGAGGATCTTCTTGATGATGGTAGTGGGCATTAATTGCTCATTATGATTCCTGCAGGGGAGTGGAGAATATTCTGTGCATTCATTGCCCACTCCTCTGTGGCGGTTTTTAGGGCAGAAACCCTAATCAGGGCATAGGTGGCTCGATCTGAGCCCTTCATTGTAATTTGATCTGAACCGTCCACTGAATTGGACTTATTATAAAAGGGGCATCCCCCCTCATTTGTAATCTATTAGATAGAGATTAGACCAAGAGTTGAATCAGAGCTAGAGAGTAGAAGGCATATAGCATTTAGCTTAGAAGTTAGCTTTAGATTGAGGAGGGAAGAAAAATTTCCTTTGAAAGTTTTATAAAAGGTTGTTGTGAACACTTTTCATAATACAAAGAGTTTCATTGCTTGGTGATTTCTTCTTTGTTATGAGTAGCTAGCAAGGCCGTTTCGTCTTTCCAATTCAAGGTAGATAGAGCAAAATAGATTTTATTTCATGCAAGTAGTTGTTAATTATGGAGTGTGGCGTGGTGATTTAAGCATATCTTCTTCATCCATACCACTAGCGGGCTTGCTGATGGTAAGTTCGCCTTGCGTGGTCAACTGGAGTATCAGCACTTAACTTCGATTATGGTTCATATGTTTGTATGCGTCGTATTGACGGTATGAACATGTTGCGTCATAGTTTGAACACTTTTCTCATCCTTTGAAGATTGCACCAACTTTGTCGGAGTTGTTCGAAAGGAGACAAAGCAAAGTTTGGTTTGAAGATTGTTTAAGTCGATCCTCATCCTCCACCCTTTAGAAGTAGATTTGTAGAATCCCTATCCCTATCCCCTTTAAATTCTGCATTTTCCGAGTCAGTCTAGATACCAGAACCATATTGCCAAATCATTCATGTCCTAATTGCTTCACAAAGTTGAACAACTACGTAAGTCCCCTTGAAATAACCAGCAAAAACACATCAACCAACTGAGTCTATTCGCGATAAAAGGAACCTTGGAGTCGAACACATGAACTTTCAAGCAATCTTAGCATGTGGGACACTTTGATCAAGAGAGAATAGAGTGACCGTTGGGGCAGCTTTATTCTGTGCTGGCGCTGTCATAAAAAGCACGTCAACACTATCCAATCCTCAACTCTGCCTATTCCTATACCCTTAGTATAATGAATGATGTCTCTACTCATGAAAAAGCAACCAAAAAGCACTCTGTATACTGAAAAAGCAACTGAAAAAGCACAGGATGGCAGGCAAACTGTGCTCTGATACCACTGTAAGAAACTTGGTGTTTCTCAACCCGGTCACTGTCTAAGAAACTGTGTTTTGTTTTGGTTTTCTGATTTTTTTGTGTTTTTTGATGGTTTTTGCAATAAATGATAAATTGCGATTTTGCAAGGAATTGACTGGAAAATTTAT
Source organism: Sequoiadendron giganteum (assembly GCA_007115665.2). NCBI lineage: Eukaryota > Viridiplantae > Streptophyta > Pinopsida > Cupressales > Cupressaceae > Sequoiadendron > Sequoiadendron giganteum. The sequence continues at coordinate 309,098,484 of CM021105.1, forward strand.
ATAAAATACTAGATGCTTAAATAACGCAAAATAAAGATCAAAGCTCATTGCCAGATAGTTTATTCATCATGCTGGATAGTTACAACTATGAAAAATCGATATGTAGACAAAAAGGCAACAACTTTATTAATGAAAAACCTGGTTATTGCAGCCACCTTGAAATGAAGAAGAATAGGTATGGCTAGCTTCAAAACACGAATCTCCAAGCTCAGAAACAACGAAACAGCTCCAGACACCCTAGGTGCCAACTTTGATAAGGACAAAAGGTAAAAAGGCAAAGCGATTTCCTCTGGAGATAAAGTATGGCCCTGCTCGTATAGAAAAGTATGGCCCAGCCAGCAGCAATAAATATGGTACGACCTCTAGAAGAATGTGCTTGAACTCTGTGAAATGTCCTCTGATAAATCGCCACCATTAACTGATGAGAAATCTCTGCAAATCCTTCCTGAATCGAATCAATAAGCTCAATTGCAACCTTTGTATGAAGTCACCAAGTACGACAATCTTCAACCGGTATTTCACAGTCTCAGTATGCCAGATCTTGAAGAGGGAACGTTCTCCAAAATCAACTGTCTGTTGAAACCCTAGGTTTTGCAAACTCTAATGCTCAGAGCAAAATAAGACAAATTAAATAATCATAACATAAGAGTTCGATTTGTCTTGGCAGTGTATAAATATCCCCTTTCAACAATTCGACCCAAGCTTCTTTTTAATAATCATTTAAATAAATGATTAAATTCGCCCTTTTCTTAACTTAGGAAAAATATTAAATAAATGGCGTCCCACTTTAATGAATAAATAATTATTCATTATAATAAATATTTCACTTTATTATAAAGTATTAAAAATACTTTATAATATGCCATTAAATCATTAATATTTAAATATATTAATAAAGTGACTTTATAACATAAAGTCAAAATATCAATTATTTAATAATCATTAAATGCTCCATTATTTTCCATCTGACCATCAAACTGATGAACTGGGTCGACTCTGAGCTAACCAGCTGCACCAGGTGCCTGCCCAAAATAGCAGCTTCCGCCTGCCTGACTTACTATAAATAGTAAGTAACTGAAAAACCTCTTTGAAAGATTTTGCGAAGGCCCAACCTGACTCAACTGAAAGAATGAAGTTCCTGAACACCGGGTAACTGCCTCAATTGATCCTCTACACATATCTGTCAGCCTACGAGGACCAGGATGATAGGCTAACCACGTATCCAGCTGCGCTGACTAGGATGGGGACATCACAATGATTGTCATCATTCTTTGTACTTGAAGGAGGAGACGCAAGAAGATACGTGCCTCGAAGGAGAGACGTGCCCCATGAGAGGATGTGTCCCTTGAAGGGCGCGGGTCTCTCTTAGCCAACCAATACTAATCGGTGGTCAAAATAAACATATAAGTATTTAACACCCTGTGATTTATATAATGCAAAGTTTGAACATTATTTATATTTCGAATTTTATTCATGCTCATAAATTCGAATTTCTCATTTTCAAAATTATTTATTTGATAAGTAATTTCAATCATATATAAATGATGATGATGCATAAATGCCATCATCATTTATATCTGACCGAAGTTACCCTTCATCAACACTTAATATGACTTATGATTGAAAATCACTTTCAACACTTGAAAACCACCTTTAAAAGTGGAAACCCTAATTTCAACTTCAGACTAGCCTATGAGGTTCCGGAAATAGTCTATCGAACATAAAAGAGCATATGGCTAAAATGGTGACATTACACAAAATCTGCAAATTACAAAGCGTTAATGCTAGATAATCAATGCCAAATGATGAAGGATAATCTCTCAGACCTCTAATCTTCTTAATTACAAGAATACACGCCAAAATTTGAACTATTGTCAATTTGATATGAATTACGAACAAACTATAAGCTCATAAACCGCAAACTAAACACACCAAAATGCTCACCAATTCCTCAAATCTTCTCTGAATGATCTGAAAGTGATTGCAAAAGTCAGTCTCTAAGGAGGAAGGCGCCCAATTTCCAACTCTAAAAGGGTAACAAAATTTTGAATATTAATTGTGCATGCATTCCAAGACAAACACAACAATGTTACAACCTGCCTAGAGGGGCAAACTTCAAGATAAAATCCAATTCTTGACGATAAAATCTAAAAATGCATAGAATGGGTTGCCTCAAGCATACGAAGGATATGAGCAAAAACCCACAACGAAAATAAGGTCACACAAAGAGCTACAATCAAAAACGTCCTTCAGCCACGACCGAACCGGCAAGCTATAAACTGAAAATAGCATCAAAATTCTCCAATATTGAGGTTCTATCTGCTAGTTTAGATGAGAAGCAGCCACAAACCCAACTAGGTGTTATCTTTCAAACAGAAAATTGGACAAATGCTAAGAGGTAAGCATTCCTCGAAGCCATATTCATGAAGTCATTTCGAGAGCATAACAATAGCATAAACAATGGATGCTCAAATGCTGGAACAAAGCCTCTTTTTTATGGAACTTGAGATGACTTTTTGAATTCCCGAATTTCCCTCCAAAAGGGGACACCTATTCTCTTCTGTGAAATATTTTAATTTTCAAAATACTTAATTCCTCCTTATTTTAGCATCCAAACTCCAAGGCACCATAAAACATTATAGAATATTAATTAATTCCTCCATGAGGCATCCACCCTTGAGAACCACTTTTTAAAACAACTTCGAGTCTTAACGTTAGGCCAAGGTGTCAATTTGAAAACATAACATTAATGACTTGAAATAATTAATTTCTCCAAATATTGCACCTCAAAAGCCAAAACCAAAATTACTCAACTGCTCCAACTAAAATGGAAAACTCATTGTGATGCTATCAACAGGACCACTGCCAAAATTAGAAATTATTAAAAATACTTAATTCCTTTTTATTTTAGCATCCAAACTCCAAGGCACCATAAAACATTATAAAATATTAATTAATTCCTCCATGAGGCATCCACCCTTGAGAACCACTTTTTAAAACAACTTCAAGTCATAACGTTAGGCCAAGGTGTCAATTTGAAAACATAACATTAATGACTTGAAATAATTAATTTCTCCAAATATTACACCTCAAAAGCCAAAACCAAAATTACTCAACTGCTCCAACTGAAATGGAAAACTCACTGTGATGCTATCAATAGGACCACTGCCAAAATTAGAAATTATTAAAAATAGTAAATTTTGAGAATTGCCAAAAACCTCCAAACGATGGAAACCCTAATTTCATCTTGACAAGCATATAGGCCTTCAGAATAGGTTGACAAGCTACAAAACTGCTCATTGATGAGAAGGGGACATTACACTTTTTTGCTATATCAATAGGGTTTTTAGCAATGCAAGTTGCAAATTTAATTTTCATTCAGGCTTCATGGGACACTTAGGACCATTGTTAGTGATAGGGACAAGAAGTTTATGAGCTTGTTTAGGTAGGAGTTATTCAGATTATTTAGTACAGAGTTGGCCCCTAGCATTGGCTACCATCCTCTAACTAATGGGAAAACTGAGGTGGTGAACAAATAGGTGGAAGGTTACCTATGCAACTATGTTTCAGGGTAGAAGAAGGCATGGGTTAAGTTACTGCACCTAGGAGAGTACTGCTAAAATTCTACCTTTCATATGTCTATACGAATGTCTTCATTCATGGCATTATACGGTTATGAAGCTCCTAGCTTCGTTGATCTACTCTTTGGAGATTGCAGAGTGCCTAGAGCTAGAGATCTTCTTGAAGAGAGCCAAGACATCATGAGGTCTCTAAGGGAGAATATACAACATGCTCAAAATCAACAAAAAATATATGCCGACCAACACCGTGTTGAGCAAGTTTTTGGGGTTGGAGACATGGTTTACTTGCAGTTGTAGCCCTACAGGCAGTCGACACTCAAGAAGAGTGGGTCAGAAAAGCTTAGGCCTTAGTTTTATGGTCCTTTTAGGATGATTGGGAGGGTTGGAGAGGTAGTCTATGAGCTGGAGCTACCTAAGGACGAAAAGGTACATAATGTTTTTCATGTTTCCCGCCTTAAGAAAACTCTTGGCCGGAATGTGGTACCTTCTACAGAGTTGCCTCCTTTGGATGAGGAAGGAAAGTTGATTTGATTCTTGAGGCTATATTGGAGGTCCGAGAGCGTACACTACGCAGGAGGGTGGTCAAGGAGTATTTGGTTAAATGGAAGAATTTATTAGTTGAGGATGCTACTTGGGAGAGTGAGTAGATATTGCAGCATCCTGAGTTACGATTGCTCGAGGGCAAACAATCTTGGTAAGGGTGGACTATAATGTCCCCTTCTTGCTCCTAAGCAGTGCAAAGAATCAATTAGCCTATTCCAGAGTTCCTGTAGGCTAGTTGATGTGGTTAGGGGAATCAGATGTGTTGACGTGTGTTTTATGACAACACCAACACAGAATAAAATGTCCAACGGTCACTCTATTCTCTCTTGATCAAAGTGTTTCGCATGCTAAGATTGCATGAAAGTTCATGCGTTCGACTCCAAGGTTCCTTTAATGCGAATAGACTCAGTTGGTTGATGTGAATATGCTGGGTATTCCAAGGGGACTTACGTAATTGTTCAACTTTATATGCTCAAGCAAATGAAGGATTTTGACTATGATGCTCTGGTATTTGAACTGATCGGGGAATACTGAATTTAAAGGAGGTAGGGATAGGAATTCTACAATCTATTTCTATGGGTGGAATGCAAGGATTAGCTTTGACAATCTTCAAACCGAACTTCGTTTCGTCTCCCCTTCGGACAACTCTGACAAAGCTGGTGCAATCTTCAAAGGATGGATGAGATGTTCAAATTGAGATTCACCATGCGCACCCCTTCACGACGAAACAAGTGGGCACACTAAACACAATCGAAGTTAAGTGCTAAGATTCCAGTTGACCACGCAGGAGCGGACTTACCATCAGCAAGTCCGCCAGTGGTATGGATACGGGAAGATATGCCCAAACTAATGTCACATTCCACAATTAACTCTACTTGCATGAAAACAAATCTACTTTACTTTACTCTATTCGAATTGGAAAGATGAAAAGATCTCGTCAACTGCCCACAACACAAAATGAAGTCACCAATCAATGAAATCTTTATATCATGAGAGTCCTACACAACAATCTTTTGCAAAAACTTTCAAAGGGAAAGTCTTTCTTTCCTTTCCAACTAAGCTAACTCCTAGCTCTACTTTAACTTCTATCAATCTCTATCTCTGTCTAGCTCTGATCTATCTCTGATTCTAATTCTAACTAACTGTTTACAAATGAGGGGGGATGCCCCTTTTATAATGAGTCCAAATAGTGGACGGTTCAGATCTGATTACAATAAAGGGCTCAGATTGAGCCACCTATGCCCTAATTAGGGTTTCTGCCCCAAAAACCGCCACCGAGAGGAGTGGGGCAATGAATGCGCCCTCCACTCCTCATCAATGCACCACACCCTGCCATCAATGCACGTCGTCTCCCTCCAGAAGGTCATCATCAAGAAGGGTGTTTCCTTTCTCCTTCTCGCTGGCTGCAAATCTGATGAATCTGGCCAAGACTGCCTCAACTTCCTGATCGGAGATAGGAGGAATGTGATCCAATTGAAACTTCAAAACTGCAACTGTTTGCCCATGCCGGGCACATGATTTCTTCCAGGCAGCAAGGGCGTCCTGGGTGTTCTGTATGATACTGGAGAACGTGGCTGTGTTCTCGAAATCATCCTGTGTGAAGGTTTTCACCTCAGAGAAGAATGGCGTCAATCTATCTTTCAATCCATCTGCAGTTACCTCTTCAGCAGTCAACCTCTTGGCAAAGATTGCCTCCAACGTGTTGAGAATTCCATCTAAGATGTTCGTCATGGCCTTTCTGACCCTGACAGAATCTGCCTGTGATGCATCATGGAATCCTCGGCCTGTGACTATTGAAGAATAACATCTGACGAAGTCGTATCTATCTCCCTGTTGGATAACACCTCCCTCAACCAAAGTGTGTTGAGGTATGCTCATCGAAGCCCCTAAACGGAGAACAACTCTCGTCTAATAGATGCGAGCCTCACCCCAAGTGTGGTTAACTACCTCCACTCTAGCCATAATATCGGAAGCCTGCCCATAGGCATGCGCAAGATCTTCCATGAACTTTCTTGTTTCTGTACGCACACTGGCAACCCACTTGTCTGCCTGCTGTGCCATTCTCTTCAAATCTTCTAACCCACTGATCGACTCCCTAGAAAACTCAGCTGGAAGTTCAATTGCAGGATTTTCTTGCCCACAAGGATGCGACAAGTGCTGCATGTAGCCAATCAGTGTCTTGTGCTCTACCTTCAACCTTTTGTATTTTCCCTCAACATGGGACAATCTATCCTTGAGTGCTCAATAGGAATTATCGCACTCCTCTACCACTTGTGCTCCAGTAGGGCGGCCTAGTTCCATGGTTGTCACAACATAGTTCTCAAGAACGGCCTTGTCTCTATCACATTCCACCTGAGGAACTGCCATATGCAAGGTTCGGGATCCATCCTCATTTGTTGAGATCTTGGAAAACTTCCTAGCCTTTTTCTTTGCTGGAGGTGCGCTGATCCTTTGTAATAATTCCTCCATCTCGGCTACGGGATCGGTCTCATCTACAGGATCACGCCTCATTCAGTCCCTTAGCCATTCTGGCACCTCCTACCGCATGTTAGATATAATAAAAGGTTGTTCCACCTCGGCCTCTACCTCGTGAACTTCTCCTCTGCCATCATTCTGATGAGGCTTACTGTCATCAACAGGCTCAGTGTCTCCTGAGCTCTGGGCATCCTGATTTGAAGTAGCATCACCCTCGAGAGCCGTCTCAATTTCTTGCTGAAATTGAGTATTAGTAGCCATGCCCTCATCTGTCTCTTGCTGATTTTCCTGCTGATAATCTTCTTGGGGCATGTTGATGCTCTGACCCACTGATTCTCTACGAGGTGGCTGACTTGCCACTTGCACTGCCTGCTCTACATCCAATCTCTCCCTCTGATCAGCAAATAGGGACACCTCCTACATACTCGGAGAATGTGTCCGAGATGGCGTATGCACTGACTCCTCAACTATCACAGGTGTTGTGACCTTTTTTCACACATCACCCCATCAAGATGGGGACCCCCCTAAATCTTGCTCCAGTCTGGTCTTTTGGCTTTGGTTCGCTCTCTCTCTGGTCTCTGGTCCTTCCGGGGATTGTCCCGTCGTTTGACCCGGGTTGAAATATTGGTCAAGTCTGTGTAATTAGGGTTTTCATCCTTCGGGCTTATTTAAGGTCAGACTGAGTTATAAAATTGAAATCTAAGCTTAGAGCAGCAGTCAGAAGACTTCCAGCAGAGTCCCCCTAAATTTTCACTGTATTCTGGCAACTTACTATTTTTAGTAAGTATTCAACTTGGGACTATTTTATTGAGATTTTGGAATTCTGTCAGTTCCACTGCATCCGAGTGACATCAAGCTGTCTACACGTAAATGTTGAGCCAGATCAGACGACTTACTATTTTTGGCATTTCAGGCTTTAAGAGCCAAATTAGGATTTCTACATGAGCTTTTCAGATGCATGTCTGGGGAATCCTTCTGGGTTTTCCAAAACCTTCGCAGTGATGTAACATGCAAACCGAGACAACCACTTTCAGAGTTCAGCCTTCGGAGGCTATTTTTAGGGTTCGCATGCAGTGTTTTTCAACGCATGTCGGGGTTTTCTTCATGGGTTTTTCGAGAGCTTCGCAACGGTGTGACTTGCAAGCAGAGAAGATCGAGTTTTGAGGACTTACTATTTTTAGCCAGTACATGCATGCAGACCGGTTTTCTGGGTTTTTCTGGGTTTTTTGAGATCCCGCAGGCAATATGACATGCAAAACCATCCGGCAGTGGATGAGTCACTTTTCAGACGGTTTCTATTTTTAGCAGGTACACTCCGGCAGCCGCCCAACACTCCAGTCCAGCAAGCAGAACGACATGCAGAAGGAACGAAGTCAAACGGAGACCGTTCGGGATACATGCAAATCAAATTAGGGTTTCCACTTTTATAGAGGGTAAAATCCAAAAATAGCCGAAACAAAGTACCCCACCCATGTCAGCACACTTCAAGGGTACCTGCTGGCAAAATTTGAGCAAAGTCGGAGAACTTACTATTTTTAGTAAGTCAGGGCACGGCTATAAATAGCAAGTCTGCACTCGAGGTTGGCATCCGAGTAACCCTCAAGCTATCAAGATCAAGCGTTGCAACCTTCAGGCAAAACGGAGCTACTGAAGTCAGAAAGTCAAAACTTACTATAAATAGCAGGTGGCTATAAATAGCAGGTCAGGGCAGAGGACTGACAAAACAGGTTCACAAGGCAAAGAATATCATCTGATGAAATTTTCAGGCAAAACGGAGCCTTAGAGGTTGAAAATCAAGGGATTTGCTAAAAATAGCACAACTTGCTAAAAATAGAATGCAAGAGCAGGAACAGGTAGAGGCTTGAAAAACGCCTAAGGCAAAAATGAAAGCTCACATGTTGAAATGCGCCCACCTCAAGGTAGAGGCTTGAAAAACGCCTAAGGCAAAAACGGAAGCTCATACCTCAAAATGCGCCCAAAGAGGAAGGAGAGAGGTGAAAAGTTTCTAAGTCATGAAAACGAAAGTGGAACCAAGGAAATGCGCCCATGGCAAAAACAAAAGCTCACCTAGTAAAATGCGCCCACCTCAAGGCAGAAGCTTTGAAAAGTTTCTAAGGCAAAAAACAAAAGCTCACCTAGTAAAATGCGCCCTCCAAGGAAAATGAAAGCTTGGCCTAGCATTTGCACCCATGGTGAAGAGGAGATGGCCGAAATTTTCCTAAGGCATGAAATGAAAGTAGAGATGTCAAAATGCGCCCAAGGCAAGATAAAGTGGCTAGGTTGCTGGAGAAAATTTCCTAAGTCAGGAAAATGAAAGTTCAAGACCCCATACGCGCCCAAGGTTGCTGGAGAAAATTTCCTAAGGCAACAAAATAAAAGTAGACACATGAAAGTGCGCCAGAGGTGTAAAGTGAAGGAATTTTTTTTTTAATGAAATAAATATTTCATCAAAATGTATACGCCTGTGGTAGAGAAAGTGCTAGAAAATTTTCTCTAAGTGATATAACACTTCACTAGGGAAAAATACGCCCTTGGCAAGGAAGGATGATTTGATGAGTTTTAAAATTCTCCGAAGGCAGTTGAAAGTTAACGAATCTTTTTTCAAGAGGAAAATTTGATATCGACGAATATTTTCCATGGGTCAAGTGAAAATCAAATGAACCCGTTTAAAATGCACCCATGAGTTAACAGAGTTTGAAAATTAATTTCCTAAGGGAAATTTTAATATTTTCAGAGGAAATTCGTTTTGCCTAGATTATTTTCCTGACAGAAGTTAAATCTCAAAGGACGAATTATTTCGAGCACGCAAACAATTTTTAATTGCCCGGAGTTGAACATTTTAATGAGAGAATTTAAAATGTCTAAGGCAAATTTTATGAAATCGAGGATTTAAATGACAGACATTTTAAAAGTTGGAAATAAATTTGCAACTCCCACGAAATTTTTCGAGTTGAATTTATTTAAACACTGCGAGATTTTAAAATGGAATTTTAAATCAAGTCAAGTGATTGTTTTTCTCGCGAGTTGTTTAAATCGCCAAGAGTTAACTGGCAGACTAAGAGGAAAATTCGAAATTTGAAGAAGAAGGAATCATTATTAATGGCGACTGCCATAATAACCGGCTGACGACTAGCCCACTACTGCGCTTGAATTAGAAGATTCCGAACGAAGATAGTGGGAAATTGATGAAGGTGCTAAAAATAGCCCCAGCACTACTTAGCAGGATTCTCCGGGAAAAGTTATTTAAACAATCTCTTCTCTCATTTCTCCTCACATTATTTCGAAGTTGAAGTTGCTGAAGAAGTTCTGGAGAGATTGAAATATTTTCCAAGTGGTTGAGGAGAGAAATTCTGTGAGAGTTTATTTTATTTCGGAGTGTTGAGTTGCTGAAAGTACGAAGTGCTGGAGAAATTTTCATTTGCCGAGACTCTTTCTTTCGAAAAGCTGAAAGTGTGTTGCTGCAACTTCGAAGTTGAAGGTTGAAGTTATTTTCCGGAGTTGCTGGAGAATTTAATTCTCAAAGAGCTGAAAGTGGAGTTGCTGCGAAGTTTAAACGTTGAGAAGTTGAAGAGGCTGAAATTTCATATTGCTGGCAACTCTTTATTCCTCTAACTGCTGAAGTTGACAAAGTGAAGTCAAGGTTCGAACAATTTGTGCTGGAGAAATTAGCTACATTGCTGAAAGTTATTAGCTTGCTGCGTTTTTTTCTTCACCAGTCAGAAGTGCAGTTGCTGAGAGTTGTCTCTAAACTCAGAGATTTTTATACAGTACGAGGTTTGGAGTTAGAAATTTATGCTGAGAAATTTTATTTTCAAAGCTAACTCCGTATTCGCAGCCATCTCGGGAATTGTTTTATTTTAAAAATCTGCAGTCTAGCTTATTCTTCTATTTTATTTTGCAGATGGCTGGCGCAAAGGATGTTGCAGGAACAAGCAGAGCCGCAGGCAGAGCTGCAAACACTGAAGCAGGCAAGGCTGGCTCATCTCGGCAGGCAATGATTAAGAGGCTCGCTAAGCCATTTCTCCCAAAGTCAGCAATAGTTTCAAAGTTGGCAGGATTGAATGACACTAACCTTGGTTCATTTAATCTGAATGCACTCAAATCGAGGATGTTCGGGCTAGGGGGCCATCAACCATCCGTCACGGCACATAATATAATGAAGAGTGGAATCTACGCAGCTGCTAGTTTTCCGCCAACAATTCAGTGTCCGGAGCTAATTATGGAGTGCGCCAATCACTACAAGCCAGAACGTAGGACGATCGTCTCTCCGGATGGTAAACTGCTCGCCAACTTCACACCCGATGCCATCGGAGAAGCATTTGGGATTCCAACTGCTGAGGAGATGTTATACAGAACAAACAAGAGGGCAGATAAGATGTACTCTTCCTCTTTCGAAAGAGTCACTGCAGTCATCAACAGAGTTTGGATGCAGAAGCCGAGGCCACCCCGCACTAAGCTCCCAAAGCAGATAATTGCCGAGGACGTGAAACAAGAATACTGTGATTTGATAATGATGCTGAGCCGGGTGAATGGGAGTGCACAGGCTTACATTTTCGAGCCTTGGATGTTCTACTTCATCGAGATCATCTTGGAAGGAAAAGAGTGTGTCGATTGGGCTAGGATGATTAGCAACCACATTGATGAGCAATTCAGGAGCTTGAAGGTGACGAAGACTTTCTACATGAGCTCATATGTAATTTACATGTTGGCCAGAATGACTAAGTACAGAGGGATTTCGTACAAAGAGCCAATCGGCTGTGCCCCTGGTCAATTCAAAATCCATGAAGCCTGCACACAGCTACATTTAGCTAACATTGCCAACTATAAACGGGCAAATGATGCATTCACAATGCACATTGCGAGGACACTTCAGCAGAGGACGCAGCAGAGAATATCTAAAGAAGCACAGACATTGATTGAGGAATATGGGTATTGGCTCATCCAATTCCCGAAATTCACATATATTAGGCTGCAGGGGTTCACTTCGTATCCGTATCGGTTACCACGATACCCCACTGATCACATAGTAATGCTTGAGATATCTAGGCAATTGATTGCCTACGATAAGATTCAGAAAAGGAAAAAGAAGGGTGGGCTTGATTTCCCTATCACCATGGGAAATTCCATTGAGGTGTGTCCCTCTTTGCAGGCAGCCCGAGAGGCAGAGGACGAGCTGCAATCTTATCATTTGTCATATCACACAGGCAGGCAGGATTTCGATCCTTACGGGAACATCCGGATGGTACAGAACGTTGAATACCGGCACAGAGCTCATCTGGAGGACTTCTGGGCAAATGCAGTGGATGAGGCTGAGATAAGAAGAAGGATGTTTTCCAGACTTCCTCTCAAGTTGATTAGAGAATGTGAGATTATTCCAGTTCCCGACCAGGTGGAGGAGGATGTCAACGTCATGCAACCCGACTATGGGTCAGTTAGGGATACTCCTGTCCCACCACCTGATTGGTCCGAGCCAGAGATCATGGACTTGGACACTCTTTCTATCCCGGTGATGACTTTTACCAGGACTTGGGTCGACAGACATGTATGCAGACTTAAGAGCAAGTCGATCGCCCTTACTTACAGCTTGATGGGTGACCCAAGGCCGTTATCGGTAAAAAGAGGGAAACAAATTGCTCAGACATCGAGGGCACAAGTGGAAGTGCCAACCCAGCCGATACCGTTGAGGATAGAACAAGCATCACCCGTGCACTCACAAACTCAATCTTCGAGTTTAAGAGTGGTTTCATTATTTGCCGATCAGAGGGCAGGATTAGAGGAAGAGCGGGGACTTGAGGAGGTAGATCAGCCCAACGCCCGGGAATCAGCTAGTGTCAGTTTATCCAGGGGCGGCCAACAGGAGGAGGAAGAGGAAACAATGGCCGACACCCATTTTCAGCAGATGTTGGATACGGCTTTGGAAGAAGAAGAAAACACAGAACAGGGGACCCAAGGGTCGGGAGATACCCAGCTTATAGAGGAGGATGAGCCTGAGCAGACCAGTGCAAGAAGAGAGGAAGTGCACGAGATGGAGGCAACAGAAGAACAGCCCCTTGTCATTTGTAATCCACAGCAGACAGTGCCTGATTGGCTTTCCGACAGAATGAGGAGAGAACCCGAGGATGACACGGATCCGGCCATTGAGATGGAAGAGTTCCTCAGGAGGATCAGTGCGCCACCAGAGAAGAAAAGGGCCCGAAAGTTTTCAAAGATCTCGACCGACGAGTCAGGCTCTCGCACGCTTCAGGTGGCTATTCCGAGGGAAGATTGTGATCGAACCGAGGAGAGGCCTGAAAATTATGTGATCACCACAGTAGAGTTGGGTCGTCCTACGGGAGCCCAAGTTATCGAGGAGTTCGATAACTCCTATCAGGCATTGAAGGATCAGTTGCTCCGCACGGAGGGGAAGTATAAGAAATTGAAGAAGGAGCACAAAACCTTGATAGGATATATGCAGAATCTAGCACGTCCAGGTGAACCAGCAGACCCGGCAGTAGAACGTCCATCGGAGCTTCCGAATGAGTCAATTGTTGCCTTAGAGGATTTAAAGAAAATGGAAACGGAGGCAGACAAGTGGGTTAGCCGTGTTCATACTGAGACAGGAAAATTCATGGAGGACCTTGCCGATGCTTATCGACAGGCCTCAAATATTTTGGCACGAATGGATATAGTAGATCAGGCCTGGGGTGATACTCGCATCTATCAAACGAAGACTGTACTTCGTTTGGGGGCTTTGATGCATGTACCTCTAGAAACCTTAGTGGATGGAGGTGTAATTCAGAGAGGTGATAGGTACGATTTCACCAGTTGGTACTCCTCGGTGGTCACAGGCCGTGGATTTCACGACGCAGCAAGGGCAGATTCAGCTAAAGTGAAGAAGGCAATGGGCAACATCTTGGGGGGAGTCCTCAATACATTAGAAGCCATATTTGCTAGAAAGTTGGTCCCAGAGGAGATAACTGCTGATGGTTTGAAAAGTAGACTGCCTCCATTCTTCTCAGCTGCGAGGTCACTTGTCCTGGATGACTTTGAGAATGTCTCCACGTTCTCTAGTATAATTCAGCATACCCAGGACGCCTTAGTGACATGGAAGAAATCTTGCATCAGATACGGACAGACGGTAGCAGTCTTGGAGTTCCAGCTCAACCATATTCCACCGATCTCTACACAGGAGGTTGAAGCAGTATTGCCCGGTTGATCGAGTTTGCTATCCGGGAGAAGGCCAGTGGGAACGCGCTGCTTGATGAGGATCTTCTTGATGATGGTAGTGGGCATTAATTGCTCATTATGATTCCTGCAGGGGAGTGGAGAATATTCTGTGCATTCATTGCCCACTCCTCTCTGTGGCGGTTTTTAGGGCAGAAACCCTAATCAGGGCATAGGTGGCTCGATCTGAGCCCTTCATTGTAATTTGATCTGAACCGTCCACTGAATTGGACTTATTATAAAAGGGGCATCCCCCCTCATTTGTAATAATTAGAATTAGAATCAGAGATAGATCAGAGCTAGAGAGTATTGGAGATAGAAGTTAGTGAGTAGAGCTTAGAAGTTAGCTTAGATTGAGGAGGAAAGGGAGTTTTCCCATTGAGGACTTTGTAAGAAGTTGTTGTGAACACTCTCATAATATAAAGATTTATCATTGTTTGGTGGTTCTATCTTCTATTGTGAGTAGCTAGCAAGGCTTGTTCGTCTTTCCAATTCAAGGTAGATAGAGTAAAATAGATTTTATTTCATGCAAGTAGTTGTTAGCTGTGGAGTGTGGCGTTGTGATTTGAGCAAGTCTTCTCGTCCATACCACTAGCGGACTTGCTGATGGTAAGTTCGCCTTGCGTGGTCAACTGGAGTATCAGCACTTAACTTCGATTATGGTTCATGTGTTTGTATGCGTCGTGTTGACGGTATGAACGTGTTGTGTCATAGTTTGAACATTTTCTCATCCTTTGAAGATTGCACCAACTTTGTCGGAGTTGTTCGAAAGAAGACAAAGCGAAGTTTGGTTTGAAGATTGTTTAAGTCGATCTTCGTCCTCCACCCTTTTAGAAGTAGATCTGTAGAATCCCTATCCCTATCCCCTTTAAATTCTGCATTTTCCGAGTCAGTTTAGATACCAGAACAATATCGCCAAATCATTCATGTCCTAATTGCTTCAGGTTGAACAACTACGTAAGTCCCCTTGAAATAACCAGCAAAACACATCAACCAACTGAGTCTATTCGCGATAAAAGGAACCTTGGAGTCGAACACATGAACTTTCAAGCAATCTTAGCATGTGGGACACTTTGATCAAGAGAGAATAGAGTGACCGTTGGGCAACTTTATTCTGTGCTGGCGTTTTCACAAAAGGCACGTCAACAGGAAGCACAAGAAATGATTGAGAAATTTGGATGTTGGTTTATCCAATTCCCAAAATTCACTTACATAAGGCTGCAGGGATTCTCTTCCTACCCATACAGGTTGCCCCGATATCCCACAAACAGGGTAGTGATGCTGGAAGTTTCTAGGCAACTGATTTCCTACGATAAGATTCAAAAGAAGAAGAAGAAAGGCGGACTTGGGTTCACGATTGCTATGGGAAATTCAGACGAAGTATGCCCATCACTGCAGGCAGCAAGGGAGGCAGAGGCGGAGCTCCAGTTCTTTCATCTTTCTTACCATTCCAGCAGACACTACTACAATCCTCATAGAAATATCAGGTGGATATTGACAGAGGAGTTTAGGCACAAGGCACAAATAGAAGATTTTTGGGCAAGTGCAGTGGATGAGGTCGAAGTTAGAAAGAGGATGTTTCCCCGGATACCATTGGCAATGATCAAAGAGTGCGAGATTATTCCTGTACCAGATCAGATTGAGGAGGACATAAACGTTGTATAGGTTGATTACGACACAGTAAGAAACACGCCCTTGCCACTCCCAGATTGGTCAGAACCAAAGATCACCGACTTGGATACACTTTGTATCCCAGTCCTGACATTTACACGGAGTTGGATAGAGAGACATGTCAGCAAACTAAAGGGAAGGTCAATTCCCCTTACCTACAATTTAATGGGAGACAGCAGGTTACCATCGGCTGATCCGAGGAGACGGAGTAATCCAACTCAAGAGCCTAGGGGAAAAGAGCCAGCTCGATCGGAGCCTGTGATAGTTGAGGAATACTTGCACATGCCGGTTCGAACACATTCTCCGAGCATACAGGAAGTGTCCCTATTTGCTGATCAGAGGGAGAGGTTGCAGGCAGAACAGGCAGTACAAATAGAGAGCCAGCCACTTCGTAGGGAGTCCGTGGGCCAGAGCATCAACGTGCCCCGAGAGGATAATCAACAGGAGAACCGGCAGGAGACCGATGAAGGCACTACCACAGATACTCAATTTCAGCATGAGATTGAGGTAGCTCTCGAGGATGATGCTGCTTTCGATCGAGATGCCCAGAGCTTAGGAGACACTGAGCCCATAGATGATGATGAGCCTCGTCGGAACGAGGGCCATGAAGTAGAGGCCGAGGTAGAGCAGCCTTTCATCATAGCAGACACACGACAGGAGGTGCCAGATTGGCTGAGGGATAGGATGAGGCGTGATCCTGTGGATGAGACCGATCCTGCAGACGAGATGGAGGAATTGCTGCAAAGGATCAATGCACCTCCCACGAAGAAGAAGGCTAGGAAGTTTTCCAGAATATCCACAGATGAGGATGGATCCCGAACCTTGCATATGGCAATTCCACGGGAGGAATGTGATAGAGACAAGGCCGTTCCTGAGAACTATATTGTGACAACCATGGAACTAGGCCGCCCTACTGGGGCACAGGTGGTAGAGGAGTGCGATCATTCCTATCGGGCACTCAAGAACAGATTGTCCCATGTTGAGAGCAAGTACAAGAGGTTGAAGGTAGAGCATCGGACACTGATTGGCTACGTGCAGCACTTGTCCCGTCCTTGTGGGCAAGAAAATCTTGCAGTCGAGCTCCCAGCTGAGTTTTCCAGGGAGTCAATCAGTGGATTAGAAGATTTAAGGAGAATGGCACAGCAGGCAGACACGTGGGTTGCCAGTGTGCGTACAGAGACAAGAAAGTTCATGGAAGATCTTGTACATGCCTATGGGCAAGCTTCCGATATTATGGCTAGAGTGGAGGTAGTTAACCATGCTTGGGGTGAGACTCGCATCTATCAGACGAGAGTTGTTCTCCGTCTAGGGGCTTTGATGAGCATACCTCAACACACTTTGGTTGAGGGAGGTGTTATCCAGTAGGGAGATAGATACGACTTCGCCAGATGGTATTCTTCAGTAATCACAGGTCGGGGATTCTATGATGCATCACAAGCAGATTCGGTCAGGGTCAGGAAGGCCTTGACGAACATCTTGGATGGAGTTCTCAACACATTGGAAGCAATCTTTGCCAGGAGGTTGACTTCTGAAGAGATAACTGCAGATGGACTAAAGGACAGATTGACGCCATTCTTCTCTGAGGTGAAAACCTTCACTCAGGATGATTTTGAGAACACTGCCACGTTCTCTAGTATCATACAGAACACCCAGGATGCCCTTGTTGCCTGGAAGAAATCATGTGCCCGGCATGGGCAAACAGTTGCAGTTTTAGAGTTTCAGTTGGATCACATTCCTCCTATCTCCGATCAGGAAGTTGAGGAAGTATTAGCCAGATTCACCAGATTTGCAGCCAGCGAGAAGGAGAAAGGAAACGCTCTTCTGGATGACGATCTGCTGCAGGAGGACGATGTGCATTGATTGCAGGTAGTGGACCTGCAGAGGAGTGGAGAATATTCTGCACATTCATTGCCCCACTCCTCTCAGTGGCGGTTTTTAGGGCATAAACCCTAATTAGGGCATGGGTGGCTCAATCCGAGCCCTTTATTGTAATCAGATCTGAACCGTCCACTGGACTGGGTTTATTATAAAAGGGGTATCCCCCCTCATTTGTAATTCATTAGATAGAATTAGAATCAGAGATAGATCAGAACTAGACTGAGATAGAGATTGATAAAGTAGAGCTAGGAGTTAGCTTAGTTGGAAAGGAAAGAAAGACTTTCCCTTTGAAAGTTTTTGCAAAAGATTGTTGTGTAAGACTCTCATGATATAAAGACTTCATTGATTGGTGACTTCATTTTGTGTTGTGGGTAGTTGACGAGGTCTTTTCGTCTTTCCAATTCGAATAGAGTAAAGTAGAATAGATTTTGTTTCCATGCAAGTAGCGGTAATTGTCGAGTGCAACATTGGTTTGAGCATATCTCCCTATATCCATACCACTAGCAGGCTTGCTGACGGTAAGTCTACCCTGCGTGGTCAACTGGAATTTCAGCACTTAACTTCGGTTGCGATTTGTGTGTCCACTTGCTTCGTGGTGAAGGGGTGTGCATGTTGAATCTCGATCTGAATATCTACCTATCCTTTGAAGATTGCATCAGCTTTGTCAGAGTTGTCCGAAGGGGAGACGATACAAAGTTTGGTTTGGAGATTGTTAAAGTTAGTTTTGCCTTCCATCCTTAGAGATAGATTGTAGGATTCCTATCCCTTTCCCTTTAATTCAATATTTCCCGATCGACCCAGACATCAGAGCAATATCGTCAAAATCATTCATTTGCTTCACTATGATTGAACAACTACGTAAGTCCCCTTGAAATAACCAGCATATACACATCAACCAACTGAGTCTATTCGCGATAAAAGGAACCTTGGAGTTGAACACATGAACTTTCACGCAATCTTAGCATGCGGGATACTTTGATCAAGAGAGAATAGAGTGACCGTTGGACATTTTATTCTGTGCTGGCGTTGTCATAAAAAGCATGTCAACAGGGTCATTACGTAGCTCGCCTTGGTAATCTCTCTTATGACAAACCTACGATGGAAGATTACTAGGTGAATTGTGAGAATGGTTTCGAGGTTCGTAGACGTAGCTATAGCAGATTCTCTTTTCCGCAGATTTTTGTCTTCTTGGCAGAAGATGTGGAAGGATTGTCAGAGGATGAGGAAGATACACTTCCTCAATTTTACAGAGAGCAGGTTGATGGACAACCACTGCCGTTAGTGAACTGGTATGCCAAGGAGTTCACATCAGTGAAGGAGAGATCGAGCAGGGTCATCTAGAATAGTTTGCTTTATTTAGAAAGCAAAAGGTTGAGAAAGGTATCCATGCCTAGATCAGAGCCGCCACCAGAAGAAGATATACTACCCTCCTCATCAAAGCCGAAACAAAAGAAGAGTAGTGACCTTGCTAGGAAGAATCCAGCGCCTAGTAACTCGAAGGGAAAAGCACCTGTTGCAATTCCACATATAGAGCTTGTTGTAGAAGTTGTTCAGAGTTCACCACAGCCTGAGGTTCAGCCACATTTACCGTCGCCAATGCCAAAGCAGCCTCCAATTCCAATTCACATTGATTTGGATGTGGATTCACCTCCTCGCAATGACCCTTCTATAGATTCACTTTCATCAGATCTTATGACCAGTACAGATCATTCCAGTGGGGTTAGTCGGGGATTCGTCTTGGCTTGAGAGTCAACTGGGAAGAAAAAGGAGACAGCCATCTTATGTATCTGATCATTCAGATTTCGATCATGACCATCAAGATGTGCCTGAAAAGCGGATCAAGAAATAGATCCATATTGGGAGGAGTGCAGATAAGGAAATCATTGTTGAGACTGCTACACCTCTAGAAGATAAAAGTCTAGACGAGATGGAAGCTCAAGACTTTGAAGTTATCACAGTCCACTTTGGTAAAAGTACTTGTCAGACAGATATTGACCTCCTACAGGTTGCTATTGATAGTGCCAAGGATAGGATGGTGAAGGATGGTGAAGATAAATCAGCCCTCAAGGCTGAAATACAGCAGCTTTGCTAGTACATTTCTAGCCTTGTACATAGGGCAGGGGATGTTGTCATCGCGCTTCCACATATGTTAGAACCACCAGTAGAACAGGGTCAGATTGATCACTTGGTTGCATATGGCAAGCGGTTGGATGAGTGGCAGGAGGAATTCATTGCTAGAGGCCGCCTTGTACTTTCAGAGTTGTACCAATTGCGGTATAATGCACGCGAGCTTCGTCTACGACTTCAGGAGGAGGAGCATGATTTGGCCATTAGTAGACTCAGAGATGAGATTCTGATTGCTAACCTGGGAATGTCATTTGATTCAGTCACAGATGCAGAGGATAAGGAAGATGTCTATGTTTGAAGAACGCAATTAATCTTCAAGGCTAAGATAGAAGAGACTATAGCATCTGAGTTGGTTGAGAGCAGAGAGCATGTTACCAGTGCACTCCACTATGTGAGAAACTTTGTGTCTCAATTACCATGTTTGTATCAGCGTGTGGGTGGTGACTATGCTGAGCTTACTAATGTTCAATTAGAGCTCCAAGCACTTATTCAAAATATTTTCAGTGGTGAGACCATTGGCTGCAAGTTGAATCAGCTTACAGTCATGTCAACATTGTTTGATGAGGCGACCAGGAGTAAGGGTGAGTTCCAATATCAAATAACTAGTGGAGAAGACATGCTGCATAGACATGGGATTCTTCGCCAGAGCTTCAGTTCCCCAGAGGGTGATGCAGTCAGCAACTTCGTGGATGGGTTAATTGCCCAAGATCAGGGCTAGTAAACTTCAGTTCAAGGCGTCCCACCTTTTCCAAGATAGACATTAGACACAGGAGTTAAACTCGAGGCTTCTTTTCGAGTTAACTTGTTGTTACACATTGCATGCCATGTCTTTCTTGGAAACATCTACATACACTTGGAGTTTAGATTAGATGTTGCGTTAACTGATGATAGCATTCCAGTTAACTTGCTTTTAATAAGGACGTGCATGCTTGCACATTGTCCATTTAGATTAGATGTTTCAGTTAACTGATGATAGTTTCCCAGTTAACTGTGTAGTTTCATTCAATTAGGGTTTAGGAATAAGATCTTGCATGTCTTGCAGGACTGTAGTTGACTCAAGGTGATTTTAGGGTTGCCTACACCTTGAAGTCTATAAATAAGAGCGTTCAGCTCATTTGTAATTTAACTTTTGCTTGATAGCATACATGTTGCGCCTACCTTGCCTGTAGTATTGCTATTACTGTATCTGTTCAAGAGTGATTGCTGTTATAATAAATAGTTGTGCCTACTTTGCCTTCATGTTATTATCATGGTGTTTATTCAATCTTAGTTAAATGGGGTTGCTGGTTTGATCATTATTGCATGTGTGTTTCGTCTATACAATATACTGTCCCAGTTGCTTACCTTGTGTTTTGTTTATCATGAGCCTATTCAGAAGAGCAAATAGTTGTGCCCACCTTGCCTTGACGTTGTGAATCTATACTCAAAGCTTATCGTTTGATGTGTGTGATAGTAAACTCATTCATCCAACCAAATAGTTGCGCCTACCTTGCCTTCATGTTGTGAAGCTGTACCCGGTTTACCGGATATTCGTTTGTTTTAATAAGCTTCTTCCCGGATAAGCAAATAGTTGTGCCTCCCTTGCCTTCATGTTGTGAAACCGCACCTGAAGTTTATCGTGTAATACATTCCTGCTCCATTTCCTCATGCTCTGTTTTTTGAAAAAACTGGATAGATTTAAAGAAGTTAGCTTAGTTGTAGTTAGATGATCTGCGAAACAAGAAAATCCTTAGCTGCAACATTCTAGGTTTTCTTAACCTTGTGCCTCTAAATGCTATCTTTTTGTTCTCAGCTGTGTAATGACCCCAAGGATCATATGTGCGTGTATCAACCAGGTACTTGAGTTTGTAATTTTCTAACTCTTGACCTGCAACCTTAGCATCAACTGCCGTCTTACACCAATACATTCTGAACTGCAAAGGAAACTCAGCAGTTGGTTTACGCTTGTTGCACAAACGTTTGTGAACTTCATACAGCTGCCTCAGGAACTCCATGAATATTGTTTTATCTGAAGGATAACGTGGTAACATGGCTGATTTTCCTGTGTATCCATAGACATGGATATAGGTGTAAGTAGGAAATTGAATGTACCAGTCTGCCCAATTCTTCATTGCTGCCCTGGCAACTGTCGAGATGCGAATGTGCAACTCCCAATCCAAGTTTTTCACTGTATATGTCAAGAAAGCCTTCTGCACATGTTTAAAATGACTTTCAGCTTTGGTGAACTCAAGCTGGTCATAATAACGATAGACTTTTTTTACACTGAGTATGCCCATCGTGTTCAACCCGTTAAATTGATTTTGATAAGCGATCAAGTACACAAGGAAAGAACACATATGAAATTGATGCGCAACTAGGAAACCGGTGATTTGCTCGTGAATAGCATCGCTGATGAAGGATGCCCAGTCATAATGCTCTTGCCCAGAGATGATTCTACCAATGATATAATACATCCACTGGTGAAATTTGTTTGCATCTGATGACCTGAGACACGATTAAGTAGTGTAATCAGAATACCATATTCATCCTTGCACTTGCCACGACCCAAGTTGTTTGGCAACTTGTTCTTCTTTTGTTTTAGCCACCTCTCCGTCATCTTATTCTGACACTTATCCAATTCCGCATTGAATGCCTACTCACTCTGACTCATGGAAATAACCAACCCATCTGGATGTTGAGGAATATCCAGACTTCGCTCGATATCAAGGGGTTTGAGACTGCATATGACACGCCCATCTATTGACCATATCTCTCGTGTAGTGGAATTGTAATGCTTGATGCAAGATATTACAAACTCCACGCAATGCACTGAAATAGGTATGGAAGCGGCCTCAAGTAAACCGGATTGCTGAATGTTCTTGATAACCGAATCCCTGATCTTAAGTGGATCCAAAACTACTTCCGGCAATACCTTATGTAGATTTGTATCAATTGTGCCGATGAAGTTATAAGCTAAGACCGACTTGGTCTTGAATTTTTGCTGAGTTTACTGCATTCTGAAAAACTCGCCTGTTGACTGTGAACATGGCTATATTCTGACAACTTTTCTGGAAAGCCAAAAATAGTCTGCTGAGGCTAAAAATAGTTTGTCGGATGAGAATTTTTACGGAAAAATCTGAGATATGGGTTTTGTCCAGAAAGTGATTCTAAGACAACTCAAAATGTCAGAAATGTAAAAATTTGACCTTTACTCAGCCATGCAAAAGAATTTCGATTGAGAAAATTAAAGCTTCGAGAACACATGTTCTAGAACAAATTTTCCTGAAAAATTTCGACACATTGGTTTTGCTGAGAAAGCTCTTCTGAATCAACCCAGATACTTTGTTTCGCCAAAATTTGCCAACACTTTGAACATGCGAGAGAATTTAAGACGAGAAGATGGAAGAAATATAGAAGAGAAAAAGACGTTTTTTTTTATTATTTTAATTGTTTTTTGTCTTCTTCTTTCAAAATCGCCACTCTATCTTGAATCTGATGCTGAATCTGGACTTGAACTTGCAAAAGAATTTACCTATCGCCTTCGAGCTTGATTATCTGATGAAAATTCGGTAACCTCTTGAGGAAATTCGAACTTCCAAAGCTGTGGGAATGAGAAAAGACGCCATGTTTGGTTAAATAGATAAATTTGTACCATCATGCATGCATGCTGAAAACCCTAATTGTGAAGAAGGAATTTGATTGGCCTCTTACCCGCTGAACTGCCATTGTCTCTGAGTCTTAGACTAAAAATAATATTTTGCATGCAAAGCATTAAAAAGTGATGAATTTCTTGAAAGATAAATATTGGCGCCACTTTTAGTTCTTTGCATGTTTTGAAAGTGAACCTCGAAATCATCCTTAGCTGCAACGTTCTAGGTTTTCTTAACCTTGTGCCTCTACCAGCTGAGAACAAAAATATAGGATTTAGATTACTTTTCTATTCCATGCATTCCAGCACAACGAGGGAGTTTCCCCTCCTAATTTGAAGAGCACTCATTACGTAGTGTGCATAGCTGTCCGTACAAACTTACACTCGAGAGGTGTTAGTTTTTAGGCCAACAGTGTGGAAGCTAAAAGTGAAAAGTTGAAATATCCTAATGTTGTTAGGACTCTACAAACCTAGCTGCTTGACATGTTGATGGTATTTTAAGTCTTAAAAAGGCATGACAGCTTAATTGGAGGCATTGCTTGGAGTTAAAAAGGAATTGCGCTACCTTGTAGGAGATGTGAGGAATTAGGGAAGTGACTTGGTAGATATTATTTGCTGCTGGAGTGATAAGAGGTTACATGAAGGCAAAAAAAAAAAAGGAAATTATATTCTACCATAGACTGCAAAAGGGGAATTCACATTCTATAAAAGTCTTTTGAAGAATAAAAGAGTGACATCTAATCTAGCCACCAAACTTGGGGTGATGTGGAGATAAAGGAGTTTTTGGAGAATAGGAGAGGTTGCTACAAAAGGAAAAGGAATCACCTCATTTTAATAGTCAGCAACAACAATGAAAAGAGGAGTGTTGCCATAAAAAGGGGTGTGGAAACTTATACCAATTTATTCTTTATGATTATTTGAATGCTATTAAATATTAATTAAACAATGTTGTCAACAATGTTTTGTGAATATTTTATTCACCAAAAATAAATTAAAATCAGTATTATTTTGTTAAATATTGCAATAGAAATAAAAAACTCCAATAGAATCATTCAGAGATTTTTAAAAGGGATATTTCAATCTAAAGAATCTTCAACAATGGGTACATTAGTTACATTTGGTTTGTCTTTTAGTTTTTATTTGAAAACATTATTGGCTCAAATTCTATAGTTTGAAGTTGTGTGACCTATTTTCTTGTAGTAATAACCATAGTTTACATACTCGGATTCAGAGAGTACTCGGCAAGCCCAAATTTTTTGACTCGGAAAATACTCGACAAATACTCGGTGAAATACTCGGCGACATATCTTAATAATAAATATAATTTATAATCTTATAGTATATACATAAATAATAAATATAATGATAAAATAATTTATAATATATATAATAATAGTATATATAATAAATATTAATAATAAATATCATGCCATGAAAACTCAATAAAAATTAGTTAAATTTTATATATTAATAATTTAAAATATAAATCAAATATTTTAAAATTATTAAATTTTAACTTACTAAATGTTAAAATTAAATATTAAATGAAATAATATTGAATTTAAATATATTAAATGTTAAAATGTTCAATAAAATTTTAATGTAAATAAATGTAATATTTAATTTTATAAACTTTCATTATAAAAATCTAAAATGCATATTTAAAATTTTATGAAGACAAAGCGAAATAGAAAACCCTAAAAATATATTGCGAATTTGTTGCCTTCTTGAAAGTTATTGCAAAAGTCGCACATTTTCAAGTCAACATGCCTAGCTCGAGCGCTTGAAGGAAATTTGCAAATGAAGATGCGGTTTCAAATTGATGCCATTGCTCAGCTCTTGCTTGGACGACACCAAATTTCGAATGCCCACAGCTTGAGCGAAACGTAACCCTAACCTGTAGCTGTTGCTGCAAATCGAGATAAAAATGGAGGGAAATTCACACAAAAAATGAAGGGAAAATTGCGGGTATGTGATAAAATGAAAAAAAAACGAGGGTTTACATTGGAAATTCTGCACGAAAATGAAAAAAAAAATGCCATAAAAATGCTTGCTACAGTGATTGGCGAGTAAAGGTAGGAAATACTCGTTTTCTCAAATTTCCTGCAATTAATCGGGCACTCGGAGAGTACTTGGCGATTTTGTAAACTATGGACTAATAACATTCAATCTCTCGTTTATCTTTATCTAATCTTCTACAATTGTTTTTTGAGGATAAAGCAATCTTAGGTTGAGGATCATTTTCTGTATCTCTTGCAATTGGTTTGCTGTCCTGATGTCCCTATGCTAGAGACCCTATGGAACATAGATTTTCGTTCATCAGCTGCATTTGGAATTTTACTTTCCAAGTGGAATTATTTTTCTAATGGAATTTCCATTCTCAAAAAGAAAAATACCCTAGAAAAAACTAAATTTGAATTCAAAGAATTTCAAACCTTTTGAAATTTTTGAATTAAAAGGAAAATTTTGAATGTAGATATGAATATCCTCAACTACAAATTTGATAGACAAGATTGACAGCTAGGGTTTTGAAGCAGCAAACTACCATGTGATTCACTCATGTGATCACAACCAAAACGTCCTTGCCAAAATGCTACAAACCGCAGCAAACATATTGAAAGCCAGCGATTAGGCAATTAAAAAGTAGTGCCCATATTATATGCAGTTAATAATATAATAAAGTGGCAGCACTAGCAAAATAATTTAATTAAAATCAATTATGAGTTTCAAAGAGCAGTGATGGTATGACGGGTGGCGACTCTTTCAAAGATTAGTAATGGTATGAAGGGTGGTGACTCCTTCAACAATTGGGTATAAAGGGAAATCATTTTATTGTGAAGAAGTTATGAATTGGGAATAAATATTATGTGACTTTGCAAGTAAATATTACAGCTAAAGAGGACGAAAACCTTCCAAGGAAATTAAGAGACTTAAGGACGAAAACCCTTACTTCTCCTATCAAGTTATTGGACGAAAAACCATAACTTGTCTAGATATCAAGGACAAACATTCAAGGAAAAAAAGCTGCAAATAAGGAGAATTATAGTGGAAAAATCAAGATAACTCTATTTTCATAATTATGTAAGTGATTGGGGCGGAGGGCCTAGCTTGATTGGCTAAGCGTCCTATTGCAGGCAAGAGGTCTAGTCTCTCCTCTATCCTTGTGGTACTGGAGGGCGTGTCATGCCAGCATCACCGGTCACGTGAAAAAAGTTTGCCATGCGCATTGCAATTTATAGCTAGCTGTTTATTGCAGTCTAAAAATAAAAAATAAAAAATAATGTCAAACTGATAAATCTGAATATTATAATGAGATTCATAATTTTCGATTAAATTATATTTTACAAATATAAATACAATTATCATTTTTGAGTTAGCAATATTGTTTAGAGGCAAAAAAATAGGAAATGTTCTAGAAAGGTACATTACATTCAAACATTGCAAAAATACCATGAGCTAATTTTTCTACACACCTGACATAAAAGCACAACTTTTCAAATCGAAAGTCTTCACAAATCATTGCAAAAACTCGTCATGCCCTTTGGGGTCACACATGACCTTCAAACTCCATGATTTTCATTGCTCTTGTGATTGCAAATTCATCACAACCTTCCACAATTTACTTTGATTCATGGCCTCTTTCTCACACGTAGACAAATCAAGTGATTGTGTTTCATGCTTGTGATTCTTTGCATATTTCGTGATAGATCATGACCTTCAGTTCATGCAAAAAATGCCTGCAATTTTCTTCATGACTTGAGATATTTCCTTTGATGGCAGCACCTTGAAACTTCAATATCTCGTAATAGATATGGTGGCACTCTCAGAAATCTACTAATCAACTAAATTTAGACTCAAGCCCTTCCTGCTCTAATACCATATTAAGAAATGAAAAATGAGCACAAAATACAACACAAAATTATATTGTGAAAAATTGAAGTGAGCATTAGAAAGTGGTTCATCTCCTTATATAGAGTTTGAGAGATGTAACCAACAATTAAAAATGTGACACTTGTCCATGACCTTAAAATGTGACAATTACATAGTAGATAACATTATTACACACATCTCAATGCTGACAGTTTGAAAGGAAAAAACATTGAAATTGAAAAGACAAAAACAGAAATGCTTGAAGAGAGGATGGAGCAACTTGAAAGAATGTTGTAGAAAGAAGATAATTCACATAGGCTCCAGACTATTGAGGAGGCCATCAAGAATGTCTGCAGAGTGATGGATGGAGTCATGAAAAGAGCTGTGATGGGCACTATATCTGGACAAGGCAAGATCAAAAAGTAGCAAAGGAAAAAAGGAAACAGGGATGAAGCTGATCGGTCTGGGGAGATGGAGACCAAAGACAGCCTTGAGGAAACGATGGCAGACCTGAAGAAGGCTTGGAGCCTTATAGAGGAAGCCTAATCCTTTGTTCCGTGTCTTGTTTTTTGCTCTTTTAATGTCTTTGGTTGACTGGTGTTTTGGCTCTATTGTAATGTTTATTTCTAATAATGGCTTGGTAGGCCCGAAATGTGTTTACATAACTTTTAATCTCTGGTTTGAAGGTTACTTATTTGTTGGGAACTTACGACAGGTTATGCTTGCCTTATTATAATCTTTGGGTTGATGATATTATGATCTGGTTAAAACTTTATTAGCACCTAGATAGGGTTATCTGTTTTGATGCATTAGGAATTGGTTGATGCTTGTTTTCGGTGGTTTTTGTGAAGAGATGTAGTGCTGTTTCCTGTTTTGCTGTTATTGTATGGGATCAGGGCCCTTACCCTGCTTATTTAATCAAAAACATTATTACACACCACTAAAATTACTAAGGTGACTTTATTACAAAAGGCAAGCCTTATATTCT
The DNA here is from genome assembly GCA_007115665.2 of Sequoiadendron giganteum. Taxonomy (NCBI): domain Eukaryota; kingdom Viridiplantae; phylum Streptophyta; class Pinopsida; order Cupressales; family Cupressaceae; genus Sequoiadendron; species Sequoiadendron giganteum. The sequence continues at coordinate 309,126,448 of CM021105.1, forward strand.
AACATCTATATTATTAGTATTAATTAATTTGATTTTATAAAATGAAGGATATAGAATCCTTGACTTAAAGTGTAACAGTGTTGCAGCTGTTATTTATTTTGGTTTTTGAATTATCCATGATTTTGAATTATTGCCTTTAACAGTCTTGCTCCAGGCCTAAATGGTAAAGAAATATTGTGACAAAAAGAGCATTCTGGGTACTTAAAAAATCAGCACAAATAAGTTTCTGGAGGAGGATTGAACATTGTTATTTATGCCAAGACATTTGTTTGCATCCTAAACTACACTAGTTCTTTTTGATATCAAACTCTGCCTGTACTTTTTCAGTCCTTAAGGTGTTCTGAATTTGATTTTATTTCTTGGAGCAATTGATTTCTTATTTGGTATTGACTTTTGGAAAATACAAGTTTCTCCTTACAGTATCCTGTTTTCTTCTTACATATAGACCATGCTGCAATAAACTCTTTCCCTTGGGATGAAGAATGCAGCTTTCTGAGTGTTCACAACTTTTACAAATGTTTTACTACTTATTACTTTTTCAGAGTTGCATTAGGCATTCCTGTTACTTCATACTATGTTTCTAGTTGAATGCAGAACCATTGAATTTCAATCTTTATTTTTCTCCATAAATATTCTCAGAATTTGTTTCCTTGAAAATTGTAGGATGAAGATGAATATATTTTCTTGAAGAAAGTACTCGTGGGTGTTTGATTATATCCTAATTGTTAGTAGTCCATGTAAAGATTGCAGAATAACATTGATGAACAAGTTTTTTTTTATGTGGGAACCCAGTGAACAAACTGAGCTTTAGGTTTTTTCTTGAGGAATTCAATTCTCTAAGGAGTTAGCAGATGCTTATAATGACACCGATCAAAACTTTATATTCATCTTAGCCAACTTTTGTTCACTGAATAACATAAGGAACAATCTGATGCAGGGAATGGGATTTCCTTTGGGTATATATAATATGCAAAGTTTGTTCTATAGGATTACAGTATTTTCTGTACTCTGAATCACTGTCATGCAAATCTATTATTCTTTTATTGGGAGTGAGAGACATTGTTAATTGCATGAATATTAAGTTGTCCTTTTAGACTCTTTGTTATTCTATTATCTAAGAGGTTTCTCTTTCTTTCAAAGTAACATAGGTTCCTTTGCAGGTTTCATATACATATGCACATGAAGTCTCAGGACACGCAGCTATTGCTCCACACCGATATAAGTTCCATGGCATTTTGAATGGGATAGATCCTGATATTTGGGATCCTTTTAATGATCGCTATATACCTGTAAGTGATTTACCATTTGAACATTGATGTAATAATTAGAGTGATGTTGGATATGGCATCCTGCAACAATGTATCATATATTTTTGTTATATTGATTGGGTATTATAGGTTTATTTTATCTGCATTTGTTCTTGTGTGGTTTCTGCAGGCATTTTTAAAATGAGATATGCCTTCTAATTTTTTATTTTTTTGTTATGGGTAAATGATGGTCATGGGGATCGTGCCCTTTATATTATTATATTAACCAAAAGTACACAGCTTCTTTATGTCAGTTATGGGCAGTTTCAAAAGGCCCAGATATCTATACTATTGAGGGGAAAACAAACAAAAACCCATGTTCTGAACTATTCCTTCTATACACCTTGGTAGTGTTCACAATGCAGATAATAAAAAAGCCCGTGTTAAACAAAGTGTGACATAGAGAAGACCATAGCAGAGTATTACATTTCCACCTCGTCATTGGAGCTGTCAGAAATGAGAGTGTTGAGCCATAAAATACCTTTTGTGATGACCAATCCCATTGCCTGTTTAAGAAAGTCTGAGCCCCAAGATGCCTTCTGCCAACTGTAAACCTTGTTTTTTGGAAGTCAAATGATGATGAATGGCCTCCATTGTTGACCTACCACACCAATCTTTACTAGTAAAGTCCCATTCATTAGTAGGATTCTAGAACCATAAATTGTGACCAGAATTACATTGCCCAATCCTCCTAGAAATTGACTCTTTATTAGAGAACTCAACATCTTCTTGATCATCGCTTTTGCCTCTACAAGATCCAATAGAACAGAAATAAACATTGAGGAGATATCAATATTAACCCAGTAGCGATGATCAGAGACCATGAATTCTTCACTTAAAACCCATTGAACCATATACAAAAGCAACCAACTCCTTGTTTTAAAAACCCTTTCAACCTCTTTTCAATTATTCCACTCAAGAAGGCCATATATCATTGGTTACAAATTAACCTTAAATATGTGTCCATGTTTTGCTTGAGATAACTGAGGGTTTATTTGTCTCAACAAAGGAGCCTCTTAATTTCAATAAAAAATCACCACTCGATAATAATTGCTTCTGTCCTATCAATTTAGCTGTAATCTAGACCTGTAGATTTTCCCTGACTTGGCAAAGGATTGAATCTCTTCATTTTATAGAATGTTAAATCACCACCTTCAAAATCTACATGGCACTATCAGTAATGATTATCTTTCATTTATGGTTGATCTATAACACCTGAATCTTTTGCTTAAGAAATGTCTATTTTCTCATCCAATCGTCAGAAATTTCACAAATTTTCCCACTAAAATTTGCTAATCAGACTTAAACATGTCAGAAGAGCATAGTTTCCACGCCTGCTTTTAACTAATATAAACTAAGTATTTGTGTTCATTTTCTTCCCTACCTAATTGCTTATTTCACTACGACAATCTGATGTGCTGTTATAGTAACAATTTATACAAGAGCTATTATTTTTCTTTGTATTCTTACTGATACAATTTATGGCAGTAAGATTGTTTCAAAATGTATAGGAACATAACCTGTACATGGAACCAATCAAATAGAAATGAAAATTTAAGAAGCTAGAACATTGAGGGTTAAGATGAAGGATATACCAGTTTTAATATATCCTCCTAACTGTTTTATCGTGTATATTTAATAATTTATAGTAGAATTGACTGTATACAAATATTTTCATGCAAAATTTAGTTTTACTTTTCCACAGCTGAAGTCCTTTTAATCCAATTATATTTAAAACACCAAAGTCATACCATAACAAACATAAACTGATCTATTTGTATAGAGTCATAGACCAAGAAAGAATGCTATTTCAAACTTGCTACAGCTATCCTTACAGGAGAAGAGTGAAATGGCAAGTATAGTAGCCTGAGATATCTAAAATTCAAGAGCATGAGACAACATAAAAATTCAGCATATGATGTGTATGGAGATTAGCCATCAAATGCTTCAGAGCATGACCAAACATCATTGCAATAATTGCTAAGACAACTTCAAAAGCACTGGAATCAGTCATACTCACAATCGAAAGCAAAGAATGTTAAATCAAATCTGAATAATTCTTCATACTTTGTAGATGGTTAGGAAGGAAGTTACTTCCACATTCTTCTTGAGTCAAGTCATGCAAACCGTTTGTCAAGTTGTTTGTAGCTGGAAAACACACTCAATTTTGGTTTGAACCCGATATTGCACCCCACCTTCCTAGTTTTCAGCTTCCTGTGTGTTTAAAAGGTACAAATGCTCCTTATAATTATAAGGACTGTGTGGATGTCTATTCCGTCCCTAAAAATTGCAGAGGAACCCTATTTTGACATTCTTTATCCATGCTGATGCAAGGGTGAAGTTGACAAACTCCTTACTCTGGAAATGAACAAGCATTTGCTGCAAATAGAGAATCCATGCAATTTTTGCAACATTGCTGCATATTCTTGCCTTGTGGAAAAAAGCATGCTGCTATGATACAACTGCAAGATCAAAATACCCCCAATACTTTTCTAAATCCTGCTGTGGATGTCCCATGTAGAAATAAACTTCTATTTCTTGAGAAGGGCAAATGGACGGTATTTGCTTTGACAGTGATAACCTCTAGCTAAGTCAAGCACTCTCTGTCAAGTATAGATTGGAAAGACTGTTTAAATTTATGATCATAACTTCATTCAGTAACCTTAGCAGGCATTTGCTTGTCCATAGCCTTTTGGCTTACAAAACAAATGCTACTAAAAATACCCCAAAGGCTTTTCACGCCTGTTCTGTTTTTCTTTTTCTTTAATTGACATCTCAAAATTATACATGATACACACTCAATCATTATTCTAATTTATCTTTTTTCTAATAAAATTTTATTCTATTCGAAGTTTACTTGGTCCCGGAAAAAACCATCCAACAGCTAAACAAACAAGAAGCTCAATACCATAAAGTTAGTGTGCCCAGATTATAGATTATTTACTAATAGAAGACTTATCCATCCATCTATAATGTTAAAATGAGTTACGTAACACTAATTAATAATAAAAGAATTGTCCATCCATCTATAATGTTAAATAAGTTATGTAAAATTTGTGGTTTTAGAGGATACAACATATCTGGGAGATAGAATTGTCATCTCTTTGCCCTTTGCTCATATGTTTCCATATTACTGATGTTGTTCTTATAAGGTTTATACTTTGAAGCATGATGTATTTTCAAATGCCTATGTTCCTAGTCTTCTTGCTCTTAAAGGACAAATGATTGTTTAAAACTCTTTATTAGCAATTTATATTTCTCTTTTATTGAAAAAAAATGATAGGAGAAGAGGAACCAAACATGGTGATGATGAAGGCATACAATCTTGTTGAGAATGTATGGAGAATTCATTGGCCTGTTCTAAAACTTATTTTATCTATGCTCTTTATAATCTCTTGTTTTGTAGATAGCTTTTGTACCTTAAGGTAGCTTTGCTACAGCTACTATATTGGGGTTTTTGTAAATTTAATTTTCTATCAATATATTTATCTTTATGAAGAAATAGAAAAGCTCTGTTTTTCTCTTGAAGACTTGAGCTTGGTGAGGCCTCCACCATGTGTAAGAAAGGTCCTTGACCACCTGCATTTCGTGCACACATACCACCAAGGAAGGTATGTAGATCATCTACCTTTGTGGTTTTAGAGAGATTGAGATTCTCACTGCATGCACTCTTTGGGAAGGAAGGATTCCAAACAAGTTACTAGAAAAAGGGCCGCTCAGACTCATTCCTACTACCAATAGGGAAACTATCATTCATGCTTCCTAAGCTTGTAAAACCACCAGGGCCTTTAACATCAGGAATGCAAACCTTCAAACCAGCAGTGATACCAACCAAATCCTCCATGCTACAAGTATCTGAAAAACCACCTCCTTTTTATCCCACATGACCATTTGTGCAATCATCAGACTCCCTAAAACATCCCTATCTGTAGAGTTATCAACAAAAGCACCATCCATATAACTGCCTTCTATAGGGAATCGACAGTGTCAAGTTTCACAATATGACTTGTTTCACCAATGCCTTCTACAACATCAACACTAGAAGAGCCATCAACCAAGCCTCAGCTTTACCCAATTTAGTCTGACTATGGAGATAAGAGAAAGGTGAGAACAACATTCTTCTTTGATGTCCAGACTCATGGAAATGTAATTTTCATAGACTATTTTCCATCTCCATGGAAACTTTCTTCAGCAGTCCATTTCAAGCAAATCCTTGCATATGTTCCTCTTGTCCTCTTAGTGGTTTGAGGGACAATCCTTACAGGGTTTCCAAGCAAGCCCTCAATTATTTGTAGTACATATTTAATCCAGAATACAAGACGCAGCCCACATAGGCAGATCCATATGGGCACTTTGTTTTCTAGTTTATAGTTTATTTTGATGGGTTGAACTCCATCATCCACATTTTTATAGACATCCCTAAATTCATATGTAACCAAGGGCAACTTATGAAGATATTCTCCCAATCAGACAGGGGAAATGACCAATGGGGATCTTAGGTCTCAAAATCACTGCTCCACTTCCTAGAACAAATTCTACTCATAACGCCAAGGTTGTCATCATATGGGTAAGATAGTTCATCAACACAATGGTGGATAATTTTAAGCTAACTCAACAAGAGTGAGTTATATCTTCTGCACTTCAAGCTCAACTTAAAATTGGGAGGGTATTCCTAGGGTTATACTTGAATAGGTATTTAAATCACTTAAGATAAACAACAATAATGTAAACGATAGCTAAACCCAACCTATTTGATTAGCCCCAAAGATTGTCAATGGACTAAATAGATTAACTATCAATAACCCCTATAAAGCTGATAAGACACCTTGGAAACATGTGCAAGGTGGGGTGAGTTTCATGATTCACAGATAACGATTTTCTATGTTCCCTGCAAACAATGATATCATGAATTCACAAAGTAACTAGAATGAAAATAATTTATAGGTTCTTGTTTATGATATGGGTGATTGGATACATACAAGAGATCAGTGCCAATTCAAGGGCCACAAAATCAAAGTGAACAAGAGGAAACAACAAAGTAAAGATGACAAACTGCAAGTGATCCGTTGCTTAAAGCATCAACATACATCAATTTTAACTTCTTCTACTTAGTTATCTATTGATATACTACTCAAACTCATGTGCAAACTTGTAAAAGAGTTACCACAATAACTGTAATGAAATTAAAGCAATTCAAGCTCCTCTAATGGATGTTACATTCACAGTAGCAAATGTGTTGAATAAAATACATCATAATTGATATATTCCCTAAGTTTGTGTTGTACCCCAAATTAAAAATTTTGCTACACTTAGGCATTTTGAAGAAATGGTCAAAGGTCTTGTTAAAAACTATCAAAAGGTCAAAATTGGGAATTTGCATGTCTTGCATGAAGGTCAAAAACTCAAAATTTTCAAAATATGACAATCTAGGTCTGCTCAGAGTGACCTAGTCTACAAAACCCAGATCTCAATTTTTCGGCCTTCAATTTTAGGAAAATTTCTATTTTTAGAAACTTTCTAAAAATATAAATTTTTCTGGGTTTCTTCTCAAATGGATTTTGGATTTTTTTTTCTAAAAATAGAAAGTTTGGCTTCCAGGGCTCAAACTAATTTTGATTGGCTTAAAATACTTCCTCATCAGGTTGGTCCATTCAGAATCATCAAAAGATCACTTTTGCCCTGGTGGGTCTATTCTGCTTTTTCAAAAGCTTTTTCAGGAGCTCGAAGGTCATTAATGGAGCTTGCTCAAACTGCCAGGTGTCAAATTCAAAGCCTCAAATACTGCACAGATCCAGAAGCTGCAACAGATGATCGAGGAACGAAGAACGAAGGAGGTTGGAGAATCTTGAAAATTGCAAAATTTTAACTAAGTCTGGAAAGTTCAAGCGCCCTAGCTTTGTCATTTTTCCATCCCGACAGTCGAAGCATGAAGTGGTGAACGAAGAACGAGGGAGGAAATGAAAAATGCAAAATAAAAACTATCTCTGGAGACTATGGGTGCCCCAGCTAGCCAGGGGCACCCATGATTTCAAGGTATTAGATAATGGAGTTAGGCTTTCTGCATTCAAGATGTTTTGTTCACAATTCTTCTGGATCCGCAACAAATCCAACAGCAGGTTCATCAGATCAACTAGTCAATTGGAATCTCAAATCGATCGGAGGAGTCTCGACGAAGTGGCAAATTGCAAACCATGAAAATATTAAAAAAATAAACTAAGTCTGGGAACACTGGGTGCCCCAGGCAGCAAGGAGCGGGCGCCCAGCCTTTTGGAGGACCTAATGTAGAGATTAGGGTTTGCAGATGTACTCACTGTCTTTGGAATTTTGTGACTCGTCAGTTGCCAGCAATTGCAAATCAAACGGAGGGTAGAGCATGAGGTACAAATTTGAAAGATGAAAATGCTCAAGAAAATGACTAAGTCTGGAGATCATGGGTGCCCTAGGTAGCCAAGGGCACCCAAGCTTTTGAGTGCCTAAATGATTGAATTAGGGTTTGACACTTCCAATAGATTATCTTCAATTTTGATCAAGCTCTCCAACGAAATTGTCAGCAAGCCCATCAGATTTGTCAATCATCAAATATCACAGACTAATCGGAGGGGTAAAATTGTGCAGAATAAGGAAAGTCAAAAGCAAGGTTGAAAATCATAGAAAAAATCTAACTGTGGAAGAGTTGGGCGTGCTAGCTAGCTAGGGGCGCCCAAGCTTTTGACCTCCAAAATTCAGTTTTCAAAAGGTATCACTTCTAGAAGACCCCTCTCAGAATTCTCCGAGCTATCCAACGAGTCCAGTCATTAGTTCACTGGACCTCCTGATCATCCAAAAACAAGAATTCATCAAAAGACCAAAAAACATGCAAAATCAAAGAACAACAGAAAAATGGCTAACACTGGTGATCCTGGGCGCCCTAGCTAGGAGCACCCAACATTTTGAGGGACCAAATGATGTTTTTATCCAAAGGTGCCTCCAAGACAATCTCTTCAGATTCAATCAGGCTCTGTAATGAGATCATCCGCCAGCTCACAGGATTCACCGAGCTCCCAAGATCGAGGACCGTACGAAGGGAAAAATCAAGCAAAAAGTGTAGATTGTCAGAAAATTGGCTAAGTTTGCAAGGGAAAAGTGCTCCTAGCCAAGAAGGGCGCCCAAGGCTCAATGCCTTAGAAAAATTTTCAGTTTTCACCATGCATCAGTCAAAAAGTGACCACATTCGATGAACTTGCTCAGGATTGGCTTCAAGAAGTTTTAAAGCTAGAGAATAAAAGTAGTTTTTATCCTAAAAACCTTTTTAAGAATGCCTTTACATTCATTATTCACAATATTTGCAGGTGGCGTCCAAGGCAAGAGAGGAGAAACATAAAAAAATTCTTCATCAAAGATTTGAGGGCTAAAACTTGGTGATTTTTCAGAGTTCTTCATATTTTCCAGATCAGCTCACACAAAGGTTTCCTTTTTCATGCTTTATTTTTCTAGGGCATCAATTTTCAGAAGAAGAGGGTCAAGATTTTCCAATTTCAACAATCCGGGTCAGCTTTGTTTCCAATTCTCTACAACTTTGAAGAATTTTTCAACTTTCAAGAAACTACTTTTTCATCGCATGTCCAAGAGATCTTCAGTATTTTCAAAAACTAATCATCTGGGTTCATCTAAAATGTGATTCTACACAAAACCCAACTCTCAATTTTTTTCAAGAAAAATTAAAAAATTAGGGTTTCTGCCTTTTCAACCAGCCATTAACAATTTTCAGAAAGGAACGATTTGGGTCGTCTTGCAACGAGATTCTCTACAAAACCCATATCTTAGATTATTTTTGAAAAATCTGCCCATTTGAAGAAGAAAAATCAGCAAGCTAAATTTAGTATTTGTGCAAAACTTGCTCAAGCATAGTCAAGTTTACAGTCAATCTTCAAGTTTTTCAGCATGGAGTACTCTCCCATCAAATTCAAAACCAAGTCAGTGCTATATCATGATTTCATCAAAACTTGTGAAACTGATTTGCATCATATAAAACTAGTGTTCAATTTGTGTGCTTTGGAAGATGTAGGCAATGTTGCAATCAGGCACCTTGGTCATTCTAGATTACTTGCAAAAACATCAATTCTTGTCTCAGTGCAAAGTCTGGAGTTTGTAATTGCTTGTATAAAGCATTTTAATCCTGCAACACGAGAAATTCAAGTAGCAGATGGAAGAGTTGTTTGCAGCCTCAAGCCAGACATGGTTGAAAAATGCTTTTCAATACCACCTTGGTCAGAAAGTTTAGCCATCTCCATTGAAGAATGTGAAAAGGTGTGGGACATGCACAAGGACAAATATCGCAAGAAAGTTGCACAAAGATGGTTGAAAGAAAAACATAATACTTTGCCAAAAGAATGTTGAGCGGGGAGAATTCAAGGAAGAGTTTGCAATAATGATCACTCTGCTCAACCGAGTCACTAGTCAAGCAGAAGCTACAAAATTCCAGTTTTGGATGTTCTATGTCATCTTTCACATTGTCAATAAAATAGAATTCTATGATTGGTCAACTTTGATCAGCGATAGTCTCCACCATCAAATGACCGAATATTTCAAAATCCACGAGTTTCACATGACTTCCCACCTTGTCTACCTAGTGGCCTTTCAAGGCAAATTCAGAGGGTTGAATGTCAATGGGACTCTAGATGTACATGTTTATAATCATTACCCTCAACTGTAGTTTTCAAAGTCAACATATCATTACAAGAGGGTAAATGAGGCATTTTTGATGTATACAGTGAGAGACTTAGACAATGAGTTGCACGTACAGATTTCATCAACTGCCAGGGCAGCAATGGTGGAGTGGGCTGATTGGTTCATCCAGTTTCCTACCGTCACCTACATCAAAGTGTACGGCTTCTCAAGTACTCCATTCATGTTGCCGAGATATCCTTCAAATGAGGTAGCTTTCATGGAGTTTTTGAGGTGAGTGTACGAGGTTCACACGTTCTTGTGGAAACGAAAGAAGGCTGTTTTTAGTTTTCCAGTTGAGGTGGGTATCTACATATGTAGATCGTCGACAGATGCTAAGGTGATGGGCGATGAAATATCTAAGTTTGGCCTCAAGTCGTTCGGCGAGAGGCGATCATATGATCCTCATGGCCTTTTTGCATCTCGTCTTGGCCAAAACCCAACACATGTGCCCATAGTTGAAGATTTTTGGGAAAATTGCAAGGACGAATTTGAAGTACGGAAGTATAGTAATAGCAGATTCACGCTTCGACAAATGGCTGATTTCCTATCAGAAGATATAGAAGGATTGTCTGATGATGATGGAAAAATACTTCTTATTGTAATACTCTACTATTCTACAACCTAAGAAAGGATTCTAACTATTGGAATTCAGCTGAAAGAAACTAACATGTTTCTTGCTAAGGTTTCATTTGTGTTTTGAACGAAATAGAAATACAATTCTAAATAATTACATAATATTCCATTCCTCAACTAACTTTAAATTTACAGTTTCATCTCAAAGGAAAACAACTAACTGATTTCATATAATTGCAAATCCAAAAGAACAACAACCAACTTTTCTTTGGTTTCATAAAGTAAGAGCAATAAATACAACTATAAAATAAACATGCAACATATTTCAATGATTTTAAGAGAGAGAATGAGTACAAGAAAGTACAACTTTTATGGTTTCCTATTGGAATGTTGCACAAAACTCTTTTGAATCCAGGAGAAAAAGAAATATCACCAAGGGCTTTACCGCCCAACCGAAGACCTATTGGTCTCGCATGTTCTTCAACTGAAGAACCCGTCCCTTCATGAGGGTAATCATCAAGGATCAATATCATCATGCCATTCTAAGCCTGGTGTCATGAACCTATACCGTTGGTCGATCCTTCCCCGGTAGGTACCTCCTAACTAGAAGGATCATCCTGACCAGAAGTATATCTGGATCATGATAGGTGACTAATGCCTATCTGGCATCATACCTTGGCAAAGGATTTTTATCATCATGGGCACTCCTGTGCCGTCAGTTGTAATGTCCCCATTTTATCCATATGCTCTTTTGTGTTCGGTAGCCTATTTCTGGAAGCTCGTAGGCTAGTATGAAGCTGAAATTAGGGTTTCCACTTTCAAAGGAGGCTCTGAGGGCTTGCATGTGAGAACCTTTGATGCATGTTTGGTGGGGTTTTCTAGGTTTTCAGTGGAGGTTTTGAGGGCTTGCATTCGAGAATCTTTGATATGAGAATTGGAAATTATTTTCAGTTGAGTACCCATGCTTGGGATTCTCAACATGGGGTTATGGAGCTTATTGCTCATGGAAAAAAGAATTTTTGGAGGGATAAGGATCAAATTTTCAGACTTTTTGGTACTGTCCCCTTCTTTACCAGCCACTTGATGGCTCCGTTTGTTCATAAACAAATGGATTGGAGAGAAATGTTGAGTATGGGTTGGAGAGATGATTGGTTGGATGCTTTGGGAAGTGATTCACGACTAAGACAAGAGTAGATTTTGAGACATGAGTTTGTTGGTTGGAGGCAAACCAACCACCTTACATGAGTTACTCTCGTTTAGGAGAGTTTGTCCATCACTACTTGTCAAAGAGGTGGTAGTTTTCAGTTGCGGATTGCTCTAGTATGTTTTCTAGCCACTTTGAATGGGTTATCTTGCAACTCAATGCTCATCTCACATGCTCACACTTGGGAATTTCATTGGTGCTGCTGTTTTTCATTGTGTAGAGCTTTTAAATCAGATTCTACTTCGCTAACTCCAGCCTTGAATAGCAGAGATTAATTGTTTCTTCAAACCCATCCTTTTCTCAAAGTTCATCTTATGGAGGTTTGTGAAGCAAAATTTGATAGTTTCTTCACTATATTGGTTAAAGACAGAGAACTTCCACATGCTTTGGCTTATCATTCTGAGACTCTTGGAGTTGGAACTGTAAGAGTATTTATAAGTCTTCATGACTGTATCAGAATAATTTGATGGAGGCCCAGTGGATTCATGTGGAGTTATGAGTATGAGTTTGTTGAGCCCTTGCAAAGGATTGATTTCCTCTTTGCAAGAAGATTTGGAGGAGTCCCTTATGTTCTCGTCGCTCTACTTGACACTTTGTGAAGATATGTTGAGGACTACATGTTGACGTGTTTTTTATGACAACACCAACACAAAATAAAATATCCAACGGTCACTCTATTCTCTCTTGATCAAAGTATTCCGCATGCTAAGATTGCGTGAAAGTTCATGCGTTCAACTCCAAGGTTCCTTTTATTGCGAATAGACCCAGTTGGTTGATGTGAATATGCTGGGTATTCCAAGGGGACTTACGTAGTTGTTCAACTCGTGAAGCAGATGAAAGATTTGACTGTGATGCTCTGATATTCGAACTGACCGGGAAAATACTGAATTGAAAAGGAATAGGGATAGGGAGTCTACAATCTATCTCTAAAAGGGTGGAATGTGATGACAGACTTTGACAATCTTCAAACCAAACTTTGTTTCATCTCCCCTTCGGACAACTTTGACAAAGTTGGTGCAATCTTCAAAGGATGGATAAGATGTTCAAATTGTGATTCAACATATGCACTTCGTCACGACGATGCAAGTGAACACTCGAATCACAACCGAAGTTAGGTACTGATATTCCAGTTGACCACGCAGGGCGAACTTACCATCAACAAGCCCGCTAGTGGTATGGATAAAGGAAGACTTGTCCAAACCAAACGCCACACTCCACAATTAACAGCTACTTGCATAAAAGGAAATCTACTTTACTATAATCTACTTGAATTGGAAAGACGAAAAGGTCTTGTCAACTACCCACAATGCAAGATGGAATCACCAATCAATGAAAATCCTTATATTATGAGTCATACACAACAGCCTTTTACAAAAACCTTCAAAGGGAAAGTCTTTCTTTCCTTTCCAAACTAAGCTATGCTACTTCTATTCTAACTTCTATCTTCTATACTCTCTGATCTAATATCTACCCTTTTTTACAAATGAGGGGGGATGCCCCTTTTATAGTTGGCCTAGTCCAACGGACGGCTTAGATTGAATTACAATGAAGGGCTCAGATCAAGCCACATATGCCCTAATTAGGGTTTTTGCCCTAAAAACCGCCACAGAGAGGAGTGGGGCAATGAATGCACAGAATATTCTCCACTCCTCTGCAAGAACCACTATGAGCAATTAATGCCCATTATCCTCTTCTAGAAGATTCTCGTCCAGAAACGTGTTCCCACTGCTCTACCTACCAATTTTGTTGCGCTAGGAGGAGGGTAAAAGAGTCTCTAAGATTGTCTCTAGAGTTCGTCTGCTCAGTCGTTCGCATTCATCCCTCCTGTCGTTTCAATTCCTGGATGCATTTGTAACTTTCATATTTCTTTAGCTCACTGCCTTGGGCGCATTTAGCTTCTTTTGCATCACGTTCTTAATGCCTTAGCCAAATCTTCACTGCCATTTCTCTTTCCTTAGGAACCTTTTCAACTTTGTCCCAACACTTAGCCATTTCTTTCAACATCTTCTTCTTGCAAAACGAACAAAAAGAAGAGCATCAGAACATTATAATATAAACTCACTTCACTTACCTAGTTCTCATGTTTTGACCGATTGATCTCTGGATCTTGATAGAGTTCATCATTTCCAGCAAACTTTTATAACTTTTCAACATCTGAATGCTTGATGTTCTAGCTTCATTCCATCTTCAAATTCTTCTATGCCTTGGACAAATTTCATCTTTGTGAGTGTGCTTGACCTCTTGTAGTTTCATTTTCTCTTTCCTTAGACAATCTTGTTTGCTTTATAAATTTCATTCACTGTAATCCAAGCACTTATTTTGACATCACCAGTCGAGGCATCTGTAAAAACATTTCTTTTATTTTTGCCTTAGAAAATTTATTTTCGCCTAGGAAATTCATCAACGGGTGCCAGGCTAAAATCTTTGTTGAAACAACACGAGCAAGGTGTGGAACAATTTTAAATCAACTCCCAGTGGAAAATGTTCAATACCCAGAAGAAATTTCCCTTCAGAACTCGTCGTTTTCATGTGTATCCGGATGAAAGGGTACATTTAATTTTTATTATTTTTGAAAAATAATAAAAATTGCTAAGGTTTACTCCATTTTAATTTTTGGCGCACTTCACACCTGCAGTCTTCATTTTTTTTGCCTTGGCATTTTTCCTTTTTTTTTTCCTGAAGAATTCCCGCTCCTGTTCATGGGCATATTTCATCTTGCCTCTGGAAATTTTAACATCACCCCCCTATGCGTATTTTTCATTTCCTCCTTAGAAAATGCCTTAGAAAAATTTAAATTTAATTCTCTTACCCATGAAGGGCGCATTTGAGCATGTCAACTTCCACTCAAGCCTCACGCCTTGGCAACCTTTGCCTCACACTTAGTGAATTTTCATGTGTTAATTTCCACCTTAGGGCGCATATGAGGTGGTGTGAAGGAGATCCGCCAACACCTTAGCATCTTCTTGAAACCACGCCCTACTCTTGCCTTGGGCGCATTTCACATGTGCTAGAGGAACTTTTGGGCACATCTAGCATGTGGTGAGGAAATCCACGCCTTAGTATTTGTCTCATCTTGTCTTTACACCTTAGGCGCATATGAGGGGTCAAGCTTCCATTTTGACACTTAGAATATTATTACACCATCACCTTGACCTTGAGGGCGCATTTCTCATAGGGAGGAGGAACCTTTTGCCTTAGAAACTTTTCTCTCATCCCCCTTGCAGCCTTGGGCGCATTTGAGGTAGGGTAGAGGAATTTCAAATACTTAAAATATTTTCTCAAGTCTTCTTTCCATAAGGGTGCATTTAGGGGTGTGAGGAGGAATTTCTCCACACTTAGAAAATTCTCAAACATCCTTCCTCTTGCTGGGCGCATTTCACACTTCAAACTTCTATTTTCAATGCCTTGGATATTTACCTTTCACCCTCCTTGCAGCCTTGGGCGCATTTAGCATGTGCTAGAGGAACTTCAACATTTTTAGATATTTTTCACTCTTCTCCCAGACTTGGGCGCATTTTCCACATGCTACTTCCATTTTGATGCCTTAGAAACTTTTCCCAAGTGACCTTTTCATGCTGGGCGCATTTGACATGTAGTGGAGGAACTTGCTGGAGCCTTGGGCGCATATGAGGTGGTTTGAAGGAATTTCATGCCTTAGAACATTTTCCCATGTCAAGGGCGCATTTGGAGGTGTGAGGAGGAATTCCTCAAGCTTGGGCGCATTTCACCCTATGAGGGGGAATTTTTTATACTTAGCGTTTTTCCTCAACAACTTCTCATGCCTTGGGCGCATTTCACCTAGGGAGGAGGAAGTTTCATTGCCTTAAGAATTTTCTTGCCATGTCCTCTCAGCTTGGGCGCATTTCACCTAGGGAGGAGGAAATTTCATACTCTGAAACTTTTTCATGCTGGCCCTCATGCCCTGGGCGCATTTCCTACTACCTCTTGCCAGTTTCCACTTGTGGATTTAGAAGTTTCCTCAATGCCTCAACTACCTTTGCCGTCTATTTTTAGTAAATTCTGGAGGTGTATGCCTTTCTATGGTTTTTCACCCGTTCTGACTCTGAAGCTGGTGTGTCGTGCTTCTTGTGACCTTGCCAGCTTGTTTATACCTGTTGCCCAAGCTCACCTGCTATTTTTAGCAAACCCTAGAATTGATTGACTTCCGCAGCTCCGTTTGACCTAAAATTTGTCCCACCGGATCTTGATGACCTAAGTGTCCTATTCACACCTGCCTCTGGCACAGATATGCTATTTATAGCCGTGTTCTGGAGGCGACTTACTATGAATAGTAAGTGCCCGGATTACGCCCAAATTCCACTAGTAGATTGCCAAAAGGATGCTGATCGCAATGGGATACCTTCGTTTTTCGAAATTCTGGCTTTTTGCCCCACTTTTTAGGCATCAAAGTTGGAAACCCTAATATGACTTGCATGTGCCTTGAACGGTCTCCGTTTGACTTGATTTATGTTGCATGCCATTCTGCTTACTGAACTGGAGTGTTAGGCGGCTGCCCGAGTGTACCTGCTAAAAATAGAAACTGCCTGAAAAAGTGACCAACCGACTGTCGGATGATTTTGCATGTCACATTGCCCGTGGGATCTCAAAAAACCCAAAAAATTGGTCTGCATGCGGGCACTGGCTAAAAATAGTAAGTACTTGAGAACTGGTCCTTTTTGCTTGCATGTCACATCATTGCGAAGCTCTCGCAAAACCCACATGAAATATCCAGACATGCGTTTGAAAAGCATATGTGAAAACCCTGAATATGGCTCTTGAAGCCTGAACTACTAAAAATAGCAAGTTGTCTGATTCTGTTCAAATTTTGTGTGCGAGTACTTTGAAGTACCCTGAATGCGTTGAAGTAGTCAGAATTCCAAAATCCTGATAAGAAGATCCCAGATTGAGCACTTACTAAAAATAGTAAGTTGTCTGATTTCAATGAAAACTCAGTGGGAACTTGTTGGACGCCTTCTGACAACAATGTTAACCTCAAATGTTAATTAGCCAACTCAATTTAACTTCAAACTAGCCTGAAGAATGAAACCCTAATTTCACAGACGGCCAAAATTCCAAATTAGGTCAAATATAGAGACATCCCCGAAAGGACAAAAGATCAGAGAGAGAGAGAGACGCAAAACAAAAGCCAAAAGGCTAAAAAAAGGAGCAAAATTAGGGGGTCCCCATTTGGCATGGGGCGATGTGTGAAAAGGTCACAACACTACAGTTTTGAGTTGCGTAGACTATCTTTTCGATTGCCCAGGCTTGTGATAGATAGTGGCATTGTTTTTATTGACTACTCAGAGTCCTTTGGGTGTAAGTCATTGCAAGGTGTTGACTTCAGTCCTACCAGTTTTTTCAGTTTGAGTATCACAGATGATATGATTTTGGAGCTACAAGGGAGGTTAGTGCAGTTTTGGCGTGACGATTTCACTGATGTGATCAGAGTGGAGCAACATCAGCATGAAGGGACTTCTCAGAGATGGTCATGGGACCCTCAGATCAATTGGAGTGTTGTCCAATTGCTTGAGGACAAGCAATTTTGGGAGGGGCGGACTCTAATGCCCCCATTTTAACCATACGCTCTTCTGTGTTCGATAGCCTATTTCTAGAAGCCCATAGGCTAGTCTGAAGCTGAAATTAGGGTTTCCACTTTAAAAGGAGGTTTGAGGGCTTGCATGCGAGAATCTTTGATGCATGTCTGGTGGGGCTTTTTGGGTTTTCAAAGAGCTTCGAGATGACCTAACATGGATGACAAGATATTGACTTGCATTTTTGGTTGATTCCTTGGCAGTTTTGGAGGCTTGCATGTTGGTGTTTTGCAGTTTGGATTCTGGATTCCTTTTAGGTTTTCAGAGAGCTTCGCGGTGATGTGACATTCAACTACAACGTAGAACTTTTCCGGACTTACTATTTTTAGTAAGTACGATGGTTGCTCGGATTGTGGTTAAAATGAGTTTGGGACAACTTACTATTTTTAGTAGTATGCTATTTTTAGTAAGTTCTATTTTTAGTAGTGTTATTTTTAGCAGGGTTTATGTAGTTCAATTCAGTGGCTATATCTGGCAGGTCAATTTGAGCAATTTGGTCTCCAACACCCTTGGTGCTATTTTTGGCAATGTTTCAGCAACTTGGTATTATGGCTATTTTTGGTAGGGCAGTATATTCAATTGGTCTCCAGTATTTGAGGTGATTATTTTGGCAAGTTTGATATTTGGTGAAAATAACATTTTTAAGTGGAATATTTGGCTAAGGCTTGGAGGACAAATTATTTGAAGAGGTAATTAAGTTATATTTTAATATATCTTAATTGGACACCTAGCCTAGAGGAGATAAATACATTTTAAAATGTATTTTGCATTTGATAATATGGGAAGCCCAAGTTAATGTTTTTATTTGCAATTTAAATAAGTTGTCTCTCTTAGACGCCTTATGGAGGAGACATAAGTGATTATTATTAATACATATTTCACTTATACCTTGGACGCCTAACTTTGAAGATTATTTATATTTTGATAAAGTGAAATGCTTTCATGAAGGGGATGACTTGGAATAAGGTGAAATGAAATGCATATTGTAAATTACTAAAGATGAAATTGAATTTCATGTTGGGCGCCCTAAAGATAGGGAAATGGAAATTTGAATTTGGAGACAAAGGCTATAAATAATTGTGTTGGGCTCTTTGTTTCTCATCCATGAACATTTTACAACAAAGTGTTGCCGAAATGGTTTTAGAGTTGCTTTGAGGAATGTGTACCTCCTAGCTTGAGCTTGGTTTCTTTCTTGAAAGATAGCAACTAGCTAAGTGAGAAGGCTATTCTTCATTCAAAGGGATAGATTGAGCTTATTGTAATGGAGTCTTGTGAAGTTTTTTTATGACTTTTGGTGTGTTTTGTCAGCTTACAAGTTGCTGGTTTGGGTGTGGCTGAAGTAGGTTTTTACTCATAGCTCTCTTGGTGAATTTTGTGTGGTTTTGGGTAGTTGCTATATGTGTTCCTTGGCTTTGGGCGCCCCTTTGTGCAAGTTTTGGGAATTTATTGTTGAGTCCTTGATTTTATCTTGCAAGTCAACCTTCTCTCCAGGCCGTACTTTGCTTGGGAAGTCTTGGAAAACTTTAGAAAAATAAAAATCATTAGTTTGCAACAGTTTCTCAATTCTAACTTGGTCGCCATCTCTCTGGGGGTCATTTGCATTTCGTTTCATGTTATTTGTAGTTTTGAGTTAGTTGTGAGCATTTTAGTGAGTTTATGAGTTGCTGGTCTGAAGTTTTCAGTTTGCTGGTCTGATATTTCAGTTTGTAGAAGTTGGAGTTTTTGGGTGGTTTTCCTAGTTTGGGTGGTTCTTGCAGTTTGGTGATGAAATAATACTATTGCAGCTTCATTGGCACATCTAACGATTGATTATTTGCAGGATTCTTTCTCATTGTAATGTTGTTATAGTAGTACTGTTTATACATCATTCATATCTTGCTAAGTTACATTGTATTTCCCACTCTTAGTGAAAGAGGCTGGCCTCGCCGCCTATTTACTTTATTGCAAAATCATACTCCCACGATTGTGGAAGAGACAGGCCTCGCCGTCTTCATTGCACTACATTACTCATTTGCTGATCAGTTGAGCCGTCAATTTACTTTTTGTACTTGCATTCATACTGCTGATTAGCTACGCCGTCAAATCACTCTCGCTGAATAACTGGTCGAGTTGCATCTTTACAATTTCATCATTGTACTACTTTCAATTTGGAATACTAATGATCCCCGACGCCATATGATAGCACCCCACCCACCTTGGGTCTTGAGTGCACATTCTTGGCGTAGGGTTACTTCCAATACTGCTTTATGATTTTGGCTAACACTGACAGGTTCCATTGTTGAAGAATTGTGCAAAAAGTTGAAAATTTTTACAAGGGTGTCATTTCATCAGCACTCTCATGATGGCCCACAGTTGTCGTTGCAACAAAAGATCGACCTATTAATGCCCAATACAACTGCCAGAGTTAACGGATCCATGGGAGGCGGTTAGTCCATGTCACGAATCCCAAGGGGAGCGTTGACCATCTGCCAACAAACTCCCCCTCAGCGTTACCCGAGGGGATTCGAACTTAGCACCTTTGGCTCTGATACCACTTGTTGGCCCACAGTTGTCATTGCACCAAAAGATCGACCTGTTAATGCTTGATACAAATGCCAAAGTTAACAGATCCACGGGAGGTGGTTAGTCCATGTGACGAATCCCGAGGGGAGCGCTGACCATCTACCAACATCTCACCCATGCTCAACATATAATTTTCTTATTTCATTATTGTTTTATTCAAGGTTTCATTTTACAACAATGTTGACAATCGGGTGAAGTTATTTTCAGAATTATAGAGATAAAACAAAGGAAGGAAGAGACTTATCCAATATTTATTTTCTCTTAAATTAAAAGCTTTATTTTCTATTTTGAAACTAAGGAAGGTTCTCAGACTATCTCAGCTAATAGTTCCTCGCATTTCAGATTAAATCCAACATCAGGTTATATTACTTGGACAAGAATCATTCAAATGGTTTTCAAAATATGTAATGGATCTGGAGTTTTCATCGGCAGTCTTGACTAGCAATTCGTTTTACTTTCCAAAAGAGAAGAGAAGAGGGATCGGAGTAACTTATTTTTCTATATTCATTCAATGAAAAACGAAAACTCTTCACAAAATACGATTTCTTCACATTTACAACAGGACAAGAACACTTAAATTATACAAATGTCTCATGAAGAAAGCCTGAGCATCATCTTTATCAAAGCTAGAATAACAGATCTGCAAGACGCATTTACGTGCCTGAAAGATGGTTCCTGAAGACTTGATGAAGGTCGGTCTAGGTTCTCCAAGCAAAAAATGAAGAAGACACGGACTTCAACTCCGCCTTCCTCTTAAGTTCGATAAAGATTGACCAAGGTTGTCGTCACCTGGATTCGTTTAAAGATAGGAAGAGCATAGAGAGAGTAGAATGGAAGCTCGACAAGGAAGGAGAATAGCAAAAAAAAAACTAGAACCAGATGATATTCGTCACAGGGAAGTTCGGCTAAGATAACAATGAAAGTCGATGGTGATAACAGGGAAGACCAACTTGAGTAGAGTTGTAGCAGTGGGAGGAAGAAGAAAAAAATGAAGAAGAATGCCTTTTAAGATTAAGATTTCGAAAGCTCTAAAAAACCTCCAATCAAGATTCAAGAGCGCCCCCCCCCCACGCGATTGCATGGATCCCATCGTTTCCGTTTCAAACAGAGGCACGATGGAAGGATGGCGGCAAACTCCTTCCCTCCAAACATCAACATCACCATACTTAACTTAATGTAATTTTTAAACTAAAGTCTTATTTAAGTTTTATATTTATTTAGATGGGTTTAAGAATTATAACTATGATTGTTTATTTATAACCATTGCCACACATAATATTTATATATTCAAGAGAAGATTATTAATAAATAAATCAATAATTGACTTGTTTGATAATAATTATTTTAAATTATTTAAGGCCAAGTTATGACTTCGATGCATTGTCTTACACCGACCCAAAGTTGAAAATAAAATTGATCCTTGTTAACCACGTCATCTCCTTGATGATATTTCCTTTTCCCTTCAGCATTGACAATCCTGCATCCACTAACACGAATTGTGGTTAGATCATTCTCAATTTTAATTAAATTCACATTTAATATATTTCTACATGACTCATTCTTTTTCGCAAGTACAAGAAATTACTCACATATATAAAATAATCATTCGCATATATATATATATGAGAAAATCATTTCCATTATGGTTACAACATATAAAGCAATTATTTAATCCTCAATTCACATTCTCATGAAAGCATATACTTGTAACTAACATAACGTCCAAAATTCCATTGACATAAGCTTGTTCAAGTTAAAGGGAATGTAACACCTATGTACACCAAAAATCAAATTAAGCAACAGCTGCTTCCGCAAATCAATTGGTCCAACAAAGAAAACACTTTGAATGAAGAAAGAGCAAACCAATTTGTCAGAAACAGCAAGATATTCCTAAATCTCAAGAGGAATCGAAAGGAATCTGTCCCAGTCACAGAGCTGCCAATAGTGCAGTCATCCCTACCTTCTTCCAAATCACAACCAAGAATGAAGAAGAGTGTAAGAAGAAGATTAGGTTTCTTCGATGTATTTCAGCAGGAGCAGCCAACAGTTGTGGCAAAAATTCCACCTGAAGAGCCCGTGCCACAAAAAGAAGCAGAGGTTGTGCCCACTCGCCAAGGTCTTCTCCAATCCATATTGATCTAGAAGATGAAGAAGTTGAAGAAGAACCACCCAGAGAAGTTAGTAGAGACGCGTCGTCTTGGCTTGAGGACGTCCTGGGAAGGAAGAGGAGGAGGCTGAAAGATCCCTTCCTCAATCTGATCTGATTTTTCTGAGTGTGTCTCTTCAAGAAGACTTTGACCAGCGTATAGAAGATGTTTTGTTTTGTTTGTGTTTGCGTTTCTTCTGATTTTTCTGTTATTTTTGAGTTTTATGCGAAAAACAAGACATATACAAAGTTGATAATGGAAAATAACCAAGGCATACAACGATTCTATTAAGGAAAGACTGAAATTACATAGACATGGGCTGAATACAACATACCCATTCATCCAAGACCTAGAAATGGATTATTACAGGGCTGCAAATAAAATATCAGGTCTGATATAACCTTGTGACAGCAATTTTGAACTCTCCCAGCTCTAAAAATGACTACCTAATTCGTTTCCAGGCGAGAGAGGAGTTTTGCCATTGCTGTAGGTGAGTTTTCAGCTCCAAAATTTCAAAATTTCCACTTGACACCTAGGGTTTGAAGCCCAAATGCCCAACGGAGGTGCGGCTGACTGTGTAACTGCTGTAAGATGGTAGAAAGGCCCTCTAAAAGGACTGATCTGCAATCTGATGTAAATTTCTGCCCTCAAAATAGACTGATCTGCAATTTTCTTCCTCAAAACTTGCTGCCAAACTGATAAGAGAACCTTTATAAGCTGTTTTTAACTTCTAGAATGCTGGGGCTACGTCCAACACTCCCTTCTCCCAAGAGTTTTCGTTCCTGGAAGGCCAAACTGCATGTAGAAACCCTCCTTGAGCTCCAACCTGCAAGCTGCTTTGAAAAATTATAACTTGAGATGTGTCAAATGGCAGCCTCAAACTCATTTTATAAACTTTTCACTATTCCCCAAAGTGGGCGCCCCTTTTAGGGTTTCTTTTAACTTAGCAACATGAGTTCTTTTTGTAATTTTAATGAAATTACTTGGTCCCTTTAAGCTAGGCGTGGGTTTTCACTAAGGCCTTCATTTTGATCATTGTAAGTTGTTTTTAAGAGCCTCAAGTTATGTCTCTAGGCTTCATGGCACAAGGGGGTGCACTTTTCACTATTCCACCTTCTAATTTTCAGTTACTATTCACCCCCTTTACTATTCCCTTAGAGATAACTTAAATATTACCAATTTATTTCTAAATTCACCCTCTAGCCCCAACTGAAGGCTCAAAAGGCATCAAGCAAGGCTCCAAAACCCCGGAATGGGTCCCCTATCCATACTGCTGACCTACGGGAACCCTAGTAATAGGTCAACCTCTGCTCAGATCTGAAATGCCTAGGGAAGGGACATTACAGAGGCCTTCATATCAGCTAAACTTTGTAGAGCTTTACAACATTTACCAAGATGCACCTATAAAGAAACCAAAGAAACAAGTTCATATGGAGAATAATCCAGAAGGTGAAATTATCATTAAGACTGCTACGCCTCCAAAAGATAAGAATGTTGATGAGATGGAGGTTGATGATTTCACAATTGCCAAAAGCCAATCTCACCAAGAGCACACGACACACTGATGTAAACATGTTTGAGGTTGCAGCAGAAAACCTAAAGGAAAGAGTACTAAAAGATGGAGAGGATAAGGCAGCCCTCAAGGCTGAAAATCGGCAACTCCGGAAATATATCTCTAACCTACTTCACAGCATTTCACATGCTACTCAGGTGCTGCCCTAGATTCTAGAGGCACCGGTTGATCAACAACAGTTGAGATAGTTGGTAATATATGGGAAGCATATGTGGGATTGGATAGAAGAGTTCATCATCAAGGGAAGATTTGTGCTTTCAGAGATGTATCAGTTGAGATATAATGCTCATGATTTGCATCAAGGAATTCAGGGTTTTGAGCAATGTATAGCAGAGGTGAAACCAATACATGAGATTATCATTGCAGATTTGAAGACAAGATATGATTCAATGGTTTCAAATAAACACAAAAGACAAGTGCTTGCATGGAGAGAACGACATCTTTTCAAGGTGAAGAGTTATGAAATAATATCTGAAGAATTAGCCGTATGCAGACAGAGGGTTGTTGATGTTCTCCAATTCATAAGTGAATTTGTTTCAAAGATCCCTTGTCGGTATCGTCATGGTGATGGTTCTTTCATTGAATTTGACGAAGTACAAGCAGAGTTCCAGAATATTGTTCGTGGCAGTGTTAGTAGTGATCCTGTTGCTAGAAAGATGAGTCAGATTGCAGCGATGGTAACAAGATTTAATAAAGCAATTGATGATGTCAAAGATTTCCTGAGTTCAATTGCAGAAGGTGAAGAGATCCTCGAAAAGCGGAATTTCTCTATAGATAGTATTGATGCTCTTGATAGAGATACAGTTTCCAACTTTTTGGCGGATGTGGTTGAGATTTAAAGCAAGAGTGAACTTGAAGCTTTTCTCTGAGCTTTCTTTCCATTCTTATCTCACACTTTCTTTTTATTCCTATCTTAGGCTTTCCCATTCTTTGAAAGAGAAAATAAACCAAGTTGTAATCGTTGGCACTTTCATAGGTTGTTAGATGCTTATCTTGTTTTAGTTTTAGAAATAAAGCTTGCTTGTTGGCAAGTCTTGGTTGTAAAAGCAAGGAGATTTTAGGGTTCCCTACTCCTCTACTTGTGTATAAATAAGGGCAGCCTTGCTCATTATTTTCTGAATGGTTATTGTGATAGTAAATTGCTGAGCCTAGTTTGCCTGCAAGTTGTTGTTTAGTTTCAGTTCACTTAGTGTAAAAGCAAGCTTGTATGCCTATCTTGCTGCAATTTATTGTTCGTTCATGTGTTTTGTGTCAATGTATTCTGGTTGATCGCTAAACTGTAAGCCTATTATTGCTACAATCCTGCTGTCCTAGAAGTGTGATCTTTGTTACTTGAAATTTGAGAAAATAAAATCTTATGCCTGCTTTGTTGCTTTGATCTACTGTCTCAAATTTATGTTCTACTTGTTTTGCTTATATAATCGTTATTTCAACTTGCATTGAAAGTACAGTAGATGTGCGTTGGAAGAAAGTTTGTTTAAGTATTTGTGTCAAATTAAAATTCCTTGTTCATTTATAACTCTCAAGCTTTGAGTTTACTTGAGTAGTTAGAAACGTCATTAGAGTAGGCTTAGTCGTAGTTGAAATTCAAAAGAGAAAATCTCAGCTACGACACTTGAGTTTTATAAACATGTGCTCTTAGCTAAACAAAAAGACTGGCAAATTAGTTTTAGTTTACTTTCTTTAAGCAACATCAGTAAAGAGGGAGCTTCCACTCCTAATTCGAAGATTAGTTAATCTGTGCATAGCTATTTGTTTCTAATTCGCATACCAAAGGTGCGAATTAAAACGTCAATAGTTTGAATACATACAAATGGAGACATGAATTTGAAAATGATGTTTACAATATATATTTGTCAGTCTGAAACATTCCTTGCACTTTCATCATTGATCTGCCCTTGATAGTTTGTTGAATACCCTTCTGAACATGCACCTACCGCTCTCTACTCTCTGTGTACTCTCCAATCCTCCAAAGTGATTACCAAATTGCCCCTAAGACAAGATGACAGGGGAAAACCCTAAAACGAGTTATTACAATTGCATCAAAATCTACACGAAGGATCCAATCCCTCCAAAATGGACATGCTAGATCAATAGATGGCCTCAACAATTACTTCTGATTGTTGGTTGAGCAATGTTGACTATGCAAGTAGGTAGGAAAATGGAGCGGTGTCAATAGCGTATGTTGTTGGAAACAAGATTTGCATGACGAGAACAAAGATAGCGCAGAAAAATGAAAATGCACCTTAGCAGACAATTGCCATGTCGCACACAGTTGACAATCGACAAATCATATTCTCAGCAGATTGGCAAATTCATGAATTAGTGAACCCATCGAAACAATAAAAATTATCAACATTCAAAAAAGACAAACTTTTCAAAGCTAGTTAGTTGACATACACAAAAGTTTGCAAACTACAAAAATTGCTAAACAGGGAAGGCAAGAGGGATAAAGTGTTAGTTCGGACCCACGGAAGATACATCTGAATGCATCCAAAAATACCACAACATCCAACAACCACCAAAATCCTTGCAAAACTCCATATGTGGAAATCTACCCTCAAGCAAACATAACTGGATACCACTGCAAACTCCACAAGGTCTAGATGACTTCAAATTGCCGGAAAGCTCTACTTGTGGGAAAATCGTTACCATTGAGTCCTTGCGAGAACTTCAGATGCAAGTGCATCTACACCTTTGAGAAAAGTATCCGGTTCACATCAGATTACTTGAAACCATTTCCTTAGTTTTTTTTATCTTCAATAGCCACATGCAGGTCGGAAGGCTCCATTGGGTCATGGCGAGTAACCAGCCTCCAAGTGGAATTGGCAGTAAAACCAAGTGCAATTGCACTTTATCAATATATCATGTTCGGTTGGAAAGTTTTGCAAGTGATGTCAACACAAGATGATGTGAGTAAAGAGGACCGAGATGGATTGCAAAGCTCGAATATGATGATGTAAGTATGGTGGGATGACGTCACTTGGGATGTGAGGAAATGATGTGGAATGGGTATTGTAGAAAAAGTCATTTGAACTAGATGAAGAATTTTGAAAATGGAAGTTCATATGGCAGATGAAAGTTCGCAAAAGGACAGATGCGGGACGATTATCTGAAGAGATCAAGTGCACTTGGAAGCGGAAGCTCACTTAGAAATGCTCGCAAATCAGATGGGGTCATATTTCTCACAAAGTGGGAAAGACTAAGTGAATTGGATGAAGGACTGAAGGATGGAGGTTTGCTTGGCCATGGAAGTCTCACAAGAGAAAAATTAGTAACTTTTTCATCACGAAACATATTGCGGACATTTCCAACCCAACAGGTTATTTGCAAGGGAAATGACTGAACTACACCTTGCGGGGAAAATGACTTGATCTGGATGGAAAGGGAAAACCCGCAAGACAATAACTTTTGCCCCCTAGCATATTTTTCAAAACTTCAAAAATAAATTATACTTGATTTTCATGCTCTATCCATTGGTGCTAAGAAATTTTCAAAAAATATAACCCATGATGTATTTCTCAAATCGGTTATGAACTCGGGCAAAATGACTAAGGCATGAAATGAAAGGGACTCAAGCAAAAAAGGGCAATTGCAGATTTGAGTCCCAACAGGGGAGATGATTATTGTTATTGAAAAGTCCTTTTGGAGATACAATCAAGAAATTTCTTTTGTTTTCTGTTTGGAAGTTTCTCACTTGTGCAGGGAATCATTTCTTAGGCATATCCCAATCAAATGGCATATCAGCTGTTGTTAGGATAATCTCCATATCTCCTCTTCAAGTCTGGATCTATTGAGTCTTAGGGTTGACCTGTTGGGGTTCACTGAGGCACAATTCTTGATTAACTGCTTTGGGGTACCAAAAAACTCTGAAATAGTGTTTGTGGTTCCTGTCATCTTCCACCCAATCTTTTTAAGGATTAGGGCCAGCTACCTTTTCTACTTGTTCTCTTTCATGAGTCTCTATTAATGTTTGATGTCTTTTTTCCACAATATAGTGAAGCTTTTGCTACTGACAAATGAAAATGTGATCTTTTTCATCAAATATTTTAAATCCAACTCTACTTTCCATTTTTTTCTTCCTTTTAATTTACCTTAGTCTCTTTATTGTTTCTTTACAATCTTTTTGGAATATGTTTCTTACTTCAAACAATGGGTAGATGTTTCAATCTGTGACCATCTAGAATGGCATCTACAAATAGCTTTGAGAAATCAGAAAAGAATTGTGCATAGGAAATTTTCCATGTATGTTTGCTGAAGAATTATTTTAGTTAATATTTATTTTAGTAAAGAAAATATAACATTTCCAACAATGCAGCAGAGCATACAATTTTCCAAACCTTGGGTGAATTTACTGGTTTGTTTTTCATAGTACTGATCATTGCTGCCAATAGATTAATACTTGTGAGTCGATGCATTTCTATGGTCTGCATATTTCATTAGTAATGGTCTTGCATGCATTTGAGATATGATGCATAGCATTTTTCTGTGTACATCTTGACAAGAAACATGTATTTTCTAACAAATACATCTTATCTTATGCTGAGGAAAAAGATAATTATATCAGCTAAACAACAAAGTTAGATGGGAGATCTTGCCCTCAAAAAGCTAGAAAAGCTAACTTCTGTATCTTTACCTCAGAAAACAAAGAATTCACATTTTGAAACAAGCATTTTTAGCTTTAGCATGTATGGTCAAATTCTTTTCTTACAAATTTTCAACTTTCCTAATTCAAGCAAGGAACTGCATGCATGAAAGTGTGCATTGCATCTGAAGGAAATTCATGGCAGACAACTGTAATCTATGGCATATGCTATAAGTTTCTGCAACTATCTCTGCTCATTGAAGTACCCATTGCAGAAGACCCTACAAAGAAAGAGGGTCAAGGAATAAATAGATCTTAGGACAGATTTTTATTCATATAGAAATTAATTTCCTTCTTTCTTCTTTCAGAAATCTATTGTACAGAGTCCAGATTAAATCTTTATTTTTTTATATTTGCTTCTTAGAAGTTTGACATGCGTTGTAGTAGATAAGAAGATTGATTTTCAGAAATTTGATGCATTGATCAATACAAAAGCAAGTCTGAACTTTGAAAACAATTTTCAGTAAATGGGTGTAGAGTCCTTCACCATTAAGTGTAAATGCAATGAATGAGTAAAAAAGTTTCTGTTTTTTACCAAAGTATCCATTTCCATATGAAATCAGATAGGTCATGCAAGTTCTGTACAGATAGATGATTTCTCTTTAGACATTGGCCTTGGTGGTCCATTTATGGATTCTCTTGGCCCCTATACCATAGTGGAAAATTGTCTAGTATTGAAGATCAAAGGTTAATTTATGCCTGTTCCCTGACTACAGACTACAATAGTCCAACAAAAGCTAAAGCACAATGGATAGGTCCTTCCATTAATTATCTAATTTCACAAGAAAACCAGCCAGTGCAAGCAAAAGTGTTTTTTTCATTTCATTGTTGCTAACTTCCTATAAGTATGGAAAACCAAGTTTCTCAGATTAAGCAAAGGATTAATGAATGCTGTATTGAGCCCATTGCAGTTTGGTCTAAAGATAGTCCAGAAGCAGTTCACAGGGAAAAAGTGTTTGAAACAAAGAGGATGAGCAAGAAGTTCATGGCCAAGTTGATGAACTTTGTTAAAAAAGTCTGGTACAACCATCATCTTCTGAATATTCCTATTCTTGTATCATTCTAAGAAACCATTCAAAAATAAAAAGAGGCAAAGCTAGAGTGGTAAAAGTATATATGTGTGTGTCTACATAGAATATATGAATATGTGTATAGATGTATATATACTGATACAGATATAGGCATCATGCATGTATAGTATATATATGTATACTTACATCACCTGTGCTCCATGGGGACATGTCCCCAGCCCTCAAACCACCATCCCTGCCCCCAATGGCATTTTGGGTATGGCAAGGTGGCAGAGGATGTCTCCTGGCCATCCCCAAATATCGTCAAATCTTTGAAATGTTTCTGAAGTGTGTTGCAGTAACAAGATATGCTGCAGGGATGTTGACCATCCCCAAGATGGCTGGGGATGTCCAAGATGTCCCTCAACCATCCCAGGGATGACCAGACAAGTTTTTATAATGTTAAAAAAAAAAATCATCCATGACATTAAAAAGAGACTGTTAAATAATAAATATATCATAGCAGCATTATAACAGCAGCAATAAATATATCATAACAGCAGTATAACAGCAATAAGTTAATCTTGACAACTGTCACATAGCTAATCAATGCAGTTATGTAACAGTTAACACTAACAGCAATAATTTGAATTTCTGATTTCATTGTTCAAACTTTAACTCAAAGTCTCAAACTACAAAATTTTCGATATGGTATTAGAGGCAGTTATTATTCTCAGTTGCAAAAGAAATTAAAGGTGCAATAGCCATGGTCTGGTACAATGGGGAATTGTGTGAGAAGTGCAGACAAACAATTTTTATTTCGAATGTGGTTGGTGTGTAGACTTCTGCATACATCGTCCAGCATCATTTTAATAGTGTTGTGATATATTGCTGCTGTTATACTGTTGTCCATTAACTTGTGGAAATCTCTCTCTCTCTCTCCCTCTGTATATATATAGTCATCCCCCAACCGTTACCAAAAAGTGGCTCTTGGACAGCCATCCCTGTCCTTGAAACAGTGGAACATAGTACATTACATATGTATATATGCATCTATATGTGTATACATATAAACATATGTATACATCTATACATTATACATGTATAGTATATATGTATAGGTATGGGTATCTATATATACGTACACATACACACATATTACATATACATATACATATGTATATGTAATGTGTACATACACATTACATGGTCTGTAGGGGAGTTATAAAGTAGAGATGGTGAGAAATATTCTATAAGGGTGCATTGTAGGGAATATGAAAGATAATACACTCTAGCTAGTGGATTGAGTAAAGAAGCACTTGGGGTCAAGGTCGCAAGAGATTTGCCTCATTCATCCCATCTACCGTATTCATTTGTATACCTCTAGGGACAGACAGAAACATTGCACACTCTATTCATACAAAATTGGATGCTTGCAAAGATTAGTTGGATGTCTGCATGGGTTGGGTATTGAATGAAGTCATCACACCTCATCCATCTCTTATCTACCCAGTCATGATTCATCTCATGTTGAGTTCATTTCCTAATAGATGGTGGCCCGCCCATCTTTATTATAGACATTATACATGATACAACCAGTCTTCAGTATGAAATCAGTCGTACATGATGCACTGATCAAGATGGGATCAGTCATAAGAAAAAAACAGATTTGGTTAACTTTCATCTATCCAGATTTTATTGAGTTTGGTCTAATCTGTAGGGACATAATATTTCTACAGTCCAAATCTGTGATTAAGATTGCTTCTGGATTTTAACTGTGAAAATGTTGGTCTAGTCATGTTCAACAGACCATTTGGATAAGCTATATACATACACACACACACACACATATATCAAGAAAAATGAAGATTATTAGTTACAAAATGCCTTCCCACTGCATGAGCACACATCATTTTGATGAACAGACAAGCCTAAGATGTGGCCCTTAGATTCATTGCATGTTCATTGTATCATTTTTGCTTTTTCTTCATAGTCACTCTCAAATCACAGTGCAGGGATTTGGTACAAGTACAACAGGTGACCAGAGATGGCAAACGGTAAATGGTTATTCCATAATCATGATGCATTAGAATCTTGATCATAACATGGGTAGAATATTTCGGTTTTCCTTTTGCAGATGGCTTACACTAAAGAAAATGTGGTCGAAGGTAAGAAGGCTGCAAAGGAGGAATTACAACGCAGCCTGGGTTTGAAGCAAGTTGAGCGCCCTCTAGTTGGAATTATAACTCGATTGACTGCTCAAAAGGGTGTCCATCTCATCAAGCATGCCATTCGGCGTACACTTGACCGCAGTGGTCAGGTAATCCATGTGTATATTATTCTGTACATTTTTATTTTTCATTTGAAGCCAAAGGGAATTAAGCAAGTGTCCTTGCAGGAACAAAATCAAGACATAGCAAGCTTCCAAGGGTGATATGCAAATTGATGCCAATTAACATTTTAAATAATTCATTTGAACTTTATGTTTGGTTGTATCTTTCCAAGAGCTTGGAAGACCTGTAATTCTGAAACACATTTGAGCAGGTAGTTTTGCTTGGTTCAGCTCCAGATCCACGCATACAAAATGACTTCAATAATTTAGCTAACAATCTACAGAATACAAATGGTGATATGGCACGACTTTGCTTAACCTATAACGAACCTCTTTCACATTTGGTGAGAATTTTATATTGCATCAGTTACTCAGTATCTTCACCCTTAAAATAGTAGCATGCCTTACTTATTTTGTTCAATTTCATGGATACAGTAATACCTTAGTATGAGAAATTCATCTTATTTTGGATATTTTGTAGATATGCGCAGGTGCAGATTTTATTCTTGTGCCATCAATCTTTGAGCCATGTGGATTAACCCAGTTGACAGCGATGCGCTATGGATCTATCCCTGTTGTCCGTAAAACTGGAGGTGGGTCCTTGGAGTGAAGTTAAGATTTAGAGTGTTTAATATCCTATATGTGTTGATTATTGAGTCACAACATTAAAAGGAATTACAATGGTTTAGAAACTTTTGAGGAGCTTGGTTTTCTAATAGAAAAATATGTTTTTCTCTTCTAAAGAATCAATTATACATGGCTGAAGGCAGAAGCCAAAAAACAAACCTAATTCATCAATGGCACTCTAATTTCTGCTGATACTGAAAATGTAAAGTGCAATAAGGTTCCATGTTAGCACTGACCTTTCCATGTTTGAATGGGCTAGTTTGTGTGCAACTATTTTTCAGTTAGTTGTCTTTTGATCTTACAGTTTACAATAGTGGACAACAGCTGCAAGGAAACAGTGCTGCTCAATTTATTTGTGCAATAGCATAGTTGTTGGGATCTTAATCTAGTTTGTGAGCGTAACCAGTTCAAAAATATCAAATTTTTAATTGCGAAGTATCCAATATCTATTGCAACATTTGTCCATGATAACTCTGTCTTTGTATCTGTTTCTCTGTTCTCTTTTTTTCAGTGTTCACTAAAAATTTGAATGTGTGCTCTATTTTCTTTATTCTGACTTAAGGATGTCATACAGAAAGTAAGTGACAAGTAAGATGGTTTTCCTGTATTAAAATTGTTTTCTCCTATTGTCTTTCAATGAGTGTGAATATGATATCTATTTATGCTAGAAAGTTGAATGATTTGAAATGTTTTTGACCGATAATGATAACTTTTATAAATCTTGCATATGTACAAAAAAAATCTTAAAAAGTTATTATACCAAAAATTTGAAGAGGCTTTTGATCCATTTGCTTCAGATTCTTCATCTAGGGAGGAAATCATGGGAGAGAGACATGATATGGGAGATAGGTGTGATATACCTAAGGGTAGCACTTAGCAGATTTTAAATGAACTGGCTAGAGGCCAGCAATAGGTGGTTCAGCTATTAAATCAGCTTATGAATGGTAGAAACAATGAGGTTAACAATGGCAACAATGGAAATAACAATACAAATGGGCACAACGGAGGTAATGGGAATGATGGAAATAATGCTGCAGAGAGTAATATTCATATTCCGGCACACAGTTGTGCTAGGTCAGCTAGCAGGGTAACACCTAGGCCCCTTATGCCTCAATTTTTGGGAGGTCAACTAGCTGATAATTAGGGGCAGCAGGCACAAGGAGAGGGGTTTTCGAATTACCTGAGAGAGTATAGGTCTTTGGGGGATGAATTCCATGCTACTATGACATTGCAGGAGTTTTGTGCTATTAACTACAGAAATAGGCCCATAGACAACAATAGGGGACCCCAGAATCAAGCTTTGAAACACAAAGTTGGAAAGCTTTCTATTCCCTCCTTCGATGGTTCAAGTAAGTGTACAACTAGAGCTTGTGTGCAGAAGTTGGATAACTATTTCTAGCTTAATCTTATGTTGGAGACAGAAGCAATTAAATATACTACATTGCACTTGGAGGGTGAGGCATATGAGTGGTGGTACCACGGACTTGTCACTTTAGGTCATTCCAGCATCACCTCTTATTTGGACTTCACATAGAGATTGATGGAAAAATTCGATCAGAAGGATTGGGAGTTGCATTTCAGGGATTCGGTTCAGCTCAAACAGAATGGCACAGTGGACACCTACATTGCCGAGCTCCAGAGATTGGCAGTTATGGTCACAAATATTTCAAAGAAGAGGCTAGTCATGTTGTTCATTGAAGGTCTTTCTGAGCCACTTCGTGGTTGGATTAAGTCTTTCAAATCTGAGTCACTACAGGATGCCATTATTCAAGCTCGGGACATGGAGTACTCAGCACCTAAAAACAAATTCCCGTTCAATCCATTCAACCAACAAAAGAGAAAGGACAAGACACCTTTTCAGAAAGTGTGGCCTAAAAGGAGTAAAACGGAAGAGGAAGAATGCATGGAATGTAGGAGGAAACAAATTTTCTATCATTGCAAGAAGCACTGGGAACCAGGTCTTTGTTGTTTGGGTAAGGGAAAGGTCCACTTTATTGAGATTGTATCAAATGATGAGGACAAGGGTGAGACTAGACAGGCACAAAGAAGTGAGGACAATAGTTCTAATGATGAGCAGCCACAGGTGGAAACTAAGAGTGGAACTATTGCTACTATTTCAGGCACCCCTAGATACAATTCATTCAAAGTTAGAAGAGTTGTGCAAGGTCGGTATGTTATAGCATTGATAGACAGTGGGGCAACCCACAACTTCATTAACTCGGCCTTAGTGGCTAAGCGGGGTATACCAACATAGGATTTTGAGGGGTTAAATGTTATGGTTGCAGATGGGTTCAATATCTCATGCACGTTGAGTGTTGCTTAGTTGAGTGTCATCTTGGGAAACTATACTGTCACAAATGGTTTCTATGTGGTTGACTTGGGTGACACGAATTTTATACTTGGTATACAATGGTTGCATTCACTGGGCAAATATTCACAAAACTTCCAGACTATGGAATTGAAGTTTAGGGCAACGGATGGCAAGAAGGTTGTCCTCAGGGGCATGACGAATGGTGCTTCGAAGATTGTGTCAGCAAAGAGGATAGAGAGTATTGTTAGGCACAGGGATGTAGCATGGGCAGTTGAATACCTTATCACAACTAAAGATACACCTAATAGCGATCAACCATATGATATTGACATATAGACACTCTTGGGTAAGCATGACAAAGTATTTAGAGAGATTCCCCTAGGGAGGCCACCAGATAGAGGGTTTGAGAATACTATTGAGTTGGAGGGGGCCAAGCCCGTCATTACCACCCCCTACCATCATCCTAAAAAGTTTAAGGATGAGATAGAAAAAAGCAATCAAGGAATTGCTCGATATGGGACACATATGGCCGAGTTCTCGTCCTTTCACTTCTTTTGTGGCCTTGCTGAAGAAGGATGGGACAATGAGGATGTGCATAGACTACAGGGCTCTCAACAAGAAGACTATCAAAAACAGGTACCCGATACCCAAGTTCGATGAGTCGTTGGATGAGCTACATGGGGCAATGTATTTCTCTAAGATAGACCTTCGCTCGGGGTACCACCAAATCAGGGTTAGAGAGCAAGATGTTCATAAGATAGCCTTCTAATGTCATTACAACCATTATGAGTTCTTAGTCATGCCCTTTGGCTTGACTAACACACCTACAACGTTTCAATATTGCATGAATCACATTTTTAATAAGCAATTGCATAAATATCTCCTTGTATTCTTTGATGACTTGCTCATATACAAGAAAACGTGGGATGATCATCTTAAGGAGTTGGATGAGGTGTTAAGTATTATGGAGGAGCAGTCTTTGTATGCTAAGGCCTCGAAGTGTTAGTTTGGCCTTAAGGAGATATTGTATTTGGGACATGTTATCAGTGCACAGGGTGTACAGGTCCATCAAGAGAAGATCCAGGCAATACTTGACTAGCCACCACCTAGGACACTTACAGAGCTGCAAGGGTTCTTTGGGTTATGCAGCTATTACAGGCATTTTGTTAGAGGATGTTCTCAATTGGGGGCACCATTGAAAGACCTTACAAAAAAGGGAGCATTCAGTTGGTCTGAGGAGGTATATCGAGATTTTGATAAGCTCAAGGACGTGATGAGCACTTGTCTAGTGTTGGCACTTCCTAATTTCACACAACCATTTTCCCTTGAATGTGATGCATCCGGTGAGGGTATAGTTGTAGTGTTGATGCAGAACAAACACCCTATAGCTTTTGAGAGCCGCAAGTTGAGGGGTCTTGAGAGAATTTACTTCATCTACAATAAGGAGATGCTCACCATAATGCATGCATTGGTGAAGTTTAGGCAATATTTGGTTGGGGGTAAGCTTGTGGTGAGGACAGATCGCAACAGTCTCAAGTATTTCTGCAACAGGAGGACTTGAATGAGAGGCAGCAAAAGTGGGTTAGTAAGATACGGGCCTACGATATTGACATTGAATGCGTGAAGGGGAAGAAGAATATTGTTGCAGATGCTCTTTCTAGGAAACCATTAGCTTGCTCACTTGTAGAGATTTCAGCAGATTGGAAATCACACCTCCTGGTAGAGTATTCCAAAAACAAGTTTGCTTGTGAGGTGATGGACGAACTGGTACAAGATGATCGATATAGAGTGATGGATGATATCATTTTCTTAGTTTCTATAAGGATATAATCTACCTTGTGCTAGAATTCAAACTCAAAGGAAAGATTTTGCTAGCTTCACATGATATTCCATTAGCAGGTCATCAAGGTTACTTCAAAACATATCGGCAGGTTAGAGAGAGGTTCTCTTGGAAGGGCCTCAAGGAGGATGTATTAAGGTATGTCAGGGAGTGTATGACATGTTAGCAGAACAAGTCAAAGCACTCACATCCAACGGGTTTTTTGTAGCCTCTTCCCATCCCTTAGCAGAAGTGGGAGAGCATTTCCATGGATTTTATCACGGTTCTACCCAAGGTTCACGGTAGGGATTGGATATATGTGGTTTTGGACTGTTTGACGAAATATGCTCATTTCTTCACCATATCATCATAGTATAAGGCACCCCAAGTAGCATACTTATTCTTCAGGGAGATTTTTCAAGTTGCATGGTCTACCGAGATATATAGTGAGTGACAGGGATAGTAGGTTCCTAAGTGCTTTCTGGCAGGATTTATTTAGGTTGGTAGGTACAAAGTTAACTCCAAGCACGAGTTATCACCCTCAGACAGAGGGACGGACTGAAATAGTGAACAAATGGATTGAGGGGTACTTGCGTAACTACATCTCAGGACAGTAGAGAGTGTGGGTCAAGTGGTTGCACTTGGGTGAGCACTGTTATAATACCACTTACCACATGTCGATTAGCATGTCACCTTTTCGAGCTTTATATGGGTATGATGCGCCTTCCTTCATGGACTTAGCTTTTGGAGAGAGTAGAGCTCCCAAAGCTAAGGATTGGATTCAGGAGAGTCAGGACATTTTGAGAGCTCTCAAGAATAATCTACAGTTGGCTCATAATCAATAGAAAACATATGCAGACAAGCATCGGGTTGAGCGCAACTTTGAGGTTGGGGATATGGTCTGCCTTTGGTTGGAGCCATACAGACAGTCTTCATTGAAGAAGAGCGGGGCAGAAAAGATAAAGCCTCAGTTTTATGGGCCTTACAGGATCAACAGGCGTGTCGGGGAGGTAGCATACAAGTTGGAGCTGCCAGATTCACAATGTGTTTCATGTTTCATGCCTGAAGAAGGAACTTGGGCAGTAGGTTACTTCATCTTCCGAGTTGCCCCCATTGGATGAAGAGGGACATTTGGTGTTGGCTCCAAAGAAGATAGTTGATACTCGGGAGAAGAGATTGAGAAACAGAGTGGTTAAGGATTTTTTGTTCAGATGGAGAGACTTGCCAGCAGAGGACGCAACTTGGGAAGGGGAACAGATTCTTCAACACCCCAATTTGCAATTGCTTGGGGGCAAGCAATCTCGGGAAGGGAGGATTGTAATGTCCACTTCTCAGTAGCCACTCAGGGTGATCGATTAGCCTTTTTAATTCCCAAAGGCGAATGGTGACTTTAGGGAATCCTTTACTTAATTATTTAATATTGCCTTTGCCAAATTAATATTATAAGGTGATATTAAGTAATTAATAAAGTAATGTTTTAAAAGTGACTGAAGTAAAATATTTTAAATGAACTTTATAAAGTCACTTTTATTTTTGTGAATGGGAAATTAAGTGGGAAATATAAAAGGCGGAAAAATGTTCATTTCTCACATTTTGGATTTTATTTTCTCACATCAACTTTGGAGAGGCTTTGAAGGTTTTCAGTGTTGAGGGTTAGAAAACCCTACTGTTCAGTTTTGGTTGTGAAACCATCAACCCTAGCTGATATTCGTTGAGAGAGTCAATCAGACTTTCTACTTTGCATTTTAATGTGGATTTGATGGATATAAGTTAGAGAGATTTTTGGCTAATGCAAGACTAAGTGAAGTAAGTGAATGAAAGTGAAATATGGATGTATACAGATTTTCGAAGTTGCAATTAACTGAGATTTTGAGTGTCTCATTAGGGCGATTTTGTGGATATATTATCAGTCTTGAAGGTATGTCTTTGATTAGAACCCTTGGGCGCAACTTTTACAAGCAATAAACCCTTGCTCAACTCAAGATTTTGAAGAAACTAAGCAGCATTAAGGAGGACGTGAATTTTTCGGGTGAAAAACATCTTTTGTAGCAGCTCCTTGCAAGGTCATGATTATTTTGAGAGCCCTAAACATGGAAAATTAGGTTTCCTGGGCTGAGCGCACCTCAACACATATGAATCGATCATTCATGAGGGAGATTTGTTGGATGTCTTTGCAGCTTGTGTTTCCTTGAAGGCATCACCTTTTGCTTCACTCTGAGGTCGACTCACTTATCCAGGTTTGAGTATTAACTTTGGTCTTGCCTTGTAATGCATATGCTGGTCAATGTTCATTGTTTGTGAAGGGTCTAGAGAAGGTTGCTTAAAGTAGTGAGTTGCAACTGTATTTTCTATGCTTGTAATTATGTAATGTCCCCATTTTAGCCATACACTCTTCGGTGACTGATAGCCTATTTCCAGAATACTGTAGGCTCGTCGGAGGTAAAATTAGGGTTTCCTATTTTATAGGGGTTCTGAAGCATTTTGAAGGTTTGCATGTAAGAGTTTTTGATGTATGTCTGGTGGAGTTTTATGGGTTAGGAGAGCTCCAGGATGGCGTAACATGCATCTCCATCTGACAACCTTTCCGGGCACTTACTATTTATAGTAAGTCATGCTACCCGGTATGTCCTCAAAAGATATTTAGAAACACCTACTATTTATAGTAAGTCATGATACTGCTCAATTGGTGTTCAGAAGAAGTTTTGCAAACTTACTATTTATAGCAGTTTTGCTATTTTTGGTAAGTCGTATCTTTTAGCAGTATTGTTGACAGGTGTTTTATGACCGCACCAACACAGAATAAATTTTCCAACGGTAACTCCATCCTCTCTTGATCAAAGTATTTCGTATGCTAAGATTGCGTGAAAGATCATACATTCAACTCCAAGGTTCCTTACGCAAGGGGATAGCCTCAGTTGGTTTGATGTGAATATGTTGGGTATTCCAAGGGGACTTACACAATTTGTTCAACTCGAGAAGCAATTAAGACACAAATGATTTGACGATGATGTTCCAATTCCTAGATTAACTGGGAAAATGTTGAATTTAAAAGGAATGAGGGTAGGGATTCTATAATCTATTTCTAAAGGTGGAATGCGAGGATCAATTTCAACAAGCTTCGAACCAGACTTTGCTTCGCCTCCCTTCAGACAACTTCCACAAAATCGGTGCAATCTTCAAAGGATGAGAAAGGTGTTCAAATTATGACACAACATGCACATGCCATCACAACGATGCACATGAATCACAATCTAAGTAAAGTGTCAATACTCCAGTTGACCACGCAGGGTGAACTCGCCATCAGCGAGCCCACTAGTGGTATGGATGAAAGAAGACTTACTCAAATCAAACGCCACATTCCATGGCTAACAACTACTTGCATGGAATAAAATCTACTTTACTCTATCTACTTGAATCGGAAAGCCGAAAAAGCCTTGTCAACCACTCACAACGAAAGAGAGAATCACCAATCAATGAAGTTCTTTATATTATGAGAGTTCTCCACAACAACCTTTTACAAAAACTTTCAAAGGGAAAGCTTTTCTTTCCTTTTCAAACTAAGCTAACTTCTAACTAAATGCCTCCTCTACTCTCTAGCTCAACTCTATCTCTAATTTTGTCTGACTCTAATATATTACAAATGAGGGGGGATACCCCTTTTATATCAAGCCTAGTCCAGTGGACGGCTTGGATTCAAATACAATGGAGGGTTCAGATTGAGCCACGTATGCCCTGATTAGGGGTTTAGCCCTAAAAACCACCATTGAGAGGAGTGGAGCAATGAATGCACCGGAGATTCTCCACTCCTCTGCAAGAACCACTATCTGCAATTAATGCACATCATCCCCTTCCAGAAGATCATCATCCAAAAGGGTGTTTCCTTTCTCCTTTTCCCTGGTTGCAAACTCGATGAACTTGGTCAACACAGCTTCAACTTCCTGATCTGAAATGGGAGGGATATGATCCAACTGAAACTCCAACACCGTAATGTTTGCCCATGTCGGGCACAAGATTTCTTCCAGGCAACTAGAGCGTCTTGGGTATTCTGAATAATGTTGGAGAAGGTGGAGGTGTTCTCGAAATCATCTTGGACAAAGGCCTTCACCTTAGAAAAGAATGGTGCCAATCTATTCTTCAAACCATCTGCAGTTACCTCCTCAGAAATCAGCCTCCTGGCAAAGATAGCCTCCAGTGTATTGAGTACTCCATCAAAAATATTTGTCATGGCCTTTCTAACCCTGATCGAATCTGCCTGTGATGCATCATAGAACCCTCGGCCCGTGACCACTGAAGAGTACCAGCCGGCGAAGTCATACCTATCACCCTCCTGAATCACACCTCCCTCAACCAAAACCTATAGAGGTGTGTGCATCAAAGCTCCTAAGCGAAGAATAACTCTCGTTTGATAGATATGAGCCTCACCACAAGCATGGTTAACTGCCTCCATTCTTGCCATAATGTCGGAGGCTTGTCGATAGGCATGTGCAAGATCCTCCATAAAATTTTCTATCTCAACACAAACATTGGCAACCCACTTATCTGCTTCATGTGCCATTCTTTTCAAATCTTCTAAGCCACTGATTGACTCTATGGGGAATTTGGCTAGGAGCTCAATTGCTGGATTTTCTTGCCCACAAGGACGGGACAAGTGTTGTACATAGCCAATCAATGTTTTGTGCTCTACCTTCAATCTTTTGTACTTGCCCTCGATATGGAACAATTTGTCCTTGAGTGCCTGATACGAATTGTCGCACTCCTCAACCACCTGTGCTCCAATAGGGCGGCCAAGTTCCATAGTTGTGATCACATAATTCTCCAGAACAACCTCATCTCGGTCACATTCTATCCTGGGCACTGCCACATGCAACGTCTGAGAGCCATCCTCATCTGTTGAAATTTTGGAGAACTTTCTAGCCCTCTTCTTCGTTGGAGGTGCACTGATCCTACTCAACAACTCATCCATCTCAACTGCTAGATCAGTTTCATCAATAGGATCATGTCTCATCCTGTCCCTTAAGCCATTCTGGCACCTCCTACCGTAAGTCTGAAATAACGAAGGGCTGCTCAACTTCGTCCTCTACCTCATGAACTTCATCTACGCCCTCGTGTCGATGAGGCTCATCACCCTCTATAGGCTCAGTATCTCCTAAGCTCTGGGCAATCTGATCCGAAGTAGTATCATCCTCAAGAGCTGCCTCAATCTCATGCTAAAATTGAGTATCAGTGGTCATCCCTTCCTCTGTCTCGTGCTGATTTTCCTCTCTAGGCATATTGATGCTTTTACCCACCGATTCTCTGCAAGGTGGCTGACTTGCCACTTGCATTGTTTGTTCTGCATTCAATCTTTCTCTTTGATCAGCAAACAGTGAAACTTCCTGCATACTCGGAGAATGTGCATGTGATGGCGTATGCGTGGATTCTTCAAATCTTTGAGGCTTTGGCCGCATGGGCTCCTTTCCTCGTGGCTCTGGAGCTTGAGTAACCTGCGTCCTCTGCCTAGCACCTGGTGATCGGTGATCTCCCATTAAATTGTAAGTAAGGGGAACTGATCTGCCCTTTAGTCAACTCACATGCCTCTCCACCCAACTCCTTGTGAACATCAAGACTGGGATGCAAAGTGTATCCAAGTCTGTGATCTCTGGCTTAGACCAATTCGGGAGTGGGAGTGGCATATCCCTCACTGTTTCATAATCAGCTTGTACTACATTTATATCCTCTTCAATCTAGTCTAGCACTGGGACAATCTCACATTCCCTAATCATCCCCAACGGTATCCGTGAAAACATCCTCCTCCTAACCTCAACCTCATCCACTGCACTTGCCCAAAAGTCCTCAATCTGTGCCTTATGCCTGAACTCCTCAAACAATATCCATCTGATATTCCTGTGGGGATCATAGTGTTGTCTGCTGGTATGGTAGGAAAGGTGGAAGAACTGGAGTTCATTTTCTGCTCCCCTTGCTGCCTGTAGTGATGGACAAATTTCATCGGAATTCCCCATGGTGATAGGGAATCCAAGTCCACCCTTCTTCTTCTTCTTTTGAATCTTATCATAGGCAATGAGTTGCCTAGATACTTCCAGCATCACAATTTTGTTTGTGGGATACCGGGGCAATCTGTATGGGTAAGAGGAGAATCCTTGCAGCCTAATATATGTAAACTTCGAGAACTGGATAAACCAACATCCGAACTTTTCAATCAGCTCTTGTGCCTCTCTGGATATTCTATGATGAGTCCTTTGCTGCAAGGTCCTCGTTATGTGCATCGTGAAGGCATCATTGACCCTCTTGTAGCTGGAGGTACTTGTCAAATGTAACTGCGGACAAGCCTCATGTATTTTAAACTGCTGAGAGCCACACCCGATTGGTTCCTTATACGAAATCCCTCTATACTTTGTCATTCAGGCCAGCATGTAGACAATATAAGAGCTCATGTAGAATTTTTTTGTCCTCCTTAGACTTCGGAGTTGCTCGTGTAAATTATCACTAATCATCAGTGCCCAGTCTACTTAATCCTTGCCCTCCAGCACCAGGTTGATATAATAGAACATCCAAGGTTCAAAGATGAACGCTTGGGGGCACCCTCCGACTCTGCTCAGCATCATTATTAAGTCGCAAAATTCTTGCCTCAAGTCCTCTGAAATTATCTGCTTAGGCAGCTTCATGCGAGTTGGTTTGGGCTTGTTCATCCACCTGGAATTTATCAAGTCAGCACATTGGTCAAAAGTGGATGAGTACATCTTTTCAGCCCTCTCCCTTGTTTTGTAAATCATCTTTTCATGGACTGGAATTCCAAATGCCTCCCCAATTGCTTCTGGCATAAGATTGGCCAACAACTTGCCATCTGGTGAAATAATAGTCCTTTGTTCTGTGTTGTAATAATTGGCACATTCCATGATCAGCTTTGGGCACCGGATTGCTGGTGGAAAACCAGCAACTACATAAAGTCCACTCCTAACAATGTTATGCGAAGTGACTGACGAGTGATGACCTCTAGTTCGCATTATTCGCCTTCTGAAAGTCTCCAAGTTAAATGAGCCAAGATTTGTGTCACTTAACTTGCCCAATTTTGTTTAAACTTTGACTCCGGCAGGAAGGATTTGCTCAACTTCTTTATCATTGCCTGCCTTGATGTGCTTGCTCTTATGGACTCAGCATGATTTCCTCTTCCTGCAGCTCTTCTGCTTGTTTCAGCCATTCTGCAAAAATACAAGAGAGCCATTAGAAAATAAGTTTTAGAAAACAATAGTATTTTGAGGGTGCCAGCAGATTTTCGAAAATAAAAAGGCTGCAACACTTTGACATTTCCAACTGCAAACCTCAATGCTCTTGCTCACTTCAACACTCTGAAGTTTCCTACTTGCAGCAACACAATGTCCAACACTTGGAAATATTTGTCTGCAGCAATCAACTCAAATCTTCTCCACAAATTTGCACTTCACTCTCAAACTTGCACTTTGAGGATACTTTGCACTTAGCAACTCAAATCTTTCCACCTTAAATTCGTACTTTAGCAACTTGAGAAGTTTCTTCTTTTGAATTCGCCCTTTCAGCAACTCAACCTTTTCAACTCAAGTTCGCACCTTTTAGCAATTTAGAACTTCTTTCTCAAATCATACTTTTCAGCAACTCTACTTAGAACCTCTTAGCAACTTAGAAGTTTTCTCACAAGTTTGCACTT
Source organism: Sequoiadendron giganteum (assembly GCA_007115665.2). Taxonomy (NCBI): domain Eukaryota; kingdom Viridiplantae; phylum Streptophyta; class Pinopsida; order Cupressales; family Cupressaceae; genus Sequoiadendron; species Sequoiadendron giganteum. The sequence continues at coordinate 309,170,533 of CM021105.1, forward strand.
CAGCACTTTCAAAACCTCTCTTCTCAAACTCGCACCTCAGTAACTCAAGTATTCCTTTCTCAAATTCATACTTTCAGCCTCTGAGAATATTTTGCATTCAGCAACCGGTGAGAAATATGAAAAGAACTTGAAATCTTATAGCCAAGTCGAATTCTGGAAGAGGCTAAACTTAGCAAACTTTCGAATTCCCATATTCCATCCTTTGCCAGTCGCAACACTTGTCACTCGAAGCATCGGAATATTTGACTTCTAGAATTTTTTGAAATTCATCACTCCTGCACAGGCCTACTTCATCGTGTTTACATTTTAAAATATTAAATCCAGTATCCTTCGTGAACAATTTCATTTCATCTGGCTAGGGAATTTGATTTCACGCTTGCTTCGGCAAAATTATTCCAGTCGTCTAGTTCAATTCTCAAGGTAAAACATTCGTCTCATTTGCCTTAGAGAAATTTTAATTTCGCCTTAGGAAATTCATTAAAATAGGCGTCGGGCAAAAATATCCACCAAAACGATACGAGCGAGGCGTGGAGTAAGTTTAAATCATCTCCTAGTTGGAAATGTCCAATACCTAGAAGAAAATTCCCTTCAAAACTCATCATTTTCATGTGTATCCAGACAAAGGGGTACGTTTAATTTTTATTATTTTGAAAAAATAATAAAATTTGCTAAGGTCTGCTCATTTTTGTTTTGGACGCATTCCACACCTGCAATCTTTATTTCCCTGCCTAGGCATTTTCCTTGGTTTTCCTGAAGAAATTATCTTCTTTTCCTGGGTGCATTCCATCTTGCCTCTGGAAATTTTTATCACCTCTTCTCTAGGCGTATTTTCTAATTTCTCCTTGTAATGCCTTAGAGAATTTTAAATTTATTTAACTTACCCGTGAGGGGCGCACTTTCATGTGTCAACTTCCACTTTAATCCCCTAGGCATTTCCACGCGTAGACTTCTTTTATCAAACTCTTCTCAAGGACAAGGGCGCATTTGCTATAGGGAGCTTCCACCCAAGGGCGCATATGAGCATGTTTGAAGGAAATCCGCCAATACTTAAAAATATTCTAACACCTTGCTTGGGTGCGTTTCATGTGTCATGTAGGAACTTGAGGGCGCATTTAGGGGGGTGGGAAAGAATTCCCACGCCTCAGAAACTTTCATCTCCTCCTCAATCTTTGTGGGCACATTTAGCATAGGGTGGAGAAACTTTTGGGCGCATTTCACATGTGGTGAGGAAACTTTCACCTTGAGGGCGCATTTCACCTAGTGTGAAGGAACTTGTTTACCTTAGCGTATTTTTACCATGCCTTCTCTTCTTGTGGGCGCAAATAACATAGGGAGAAGGAATTTCTTCAAGCCTTGGGTGCATTTAGCCAATGTTACCTCCATTTTCAACCCTTGAGGGCGCATTTGAGGGGTGGTGAAGGAATTTTCACCACTTAGAATATTTTGCCGACTTCTTCATACCTTTTATCTTGAGGTGGGCGCATTTGGGGTAGGCAAGAGGAAATTGTGGGCGCATTTAGGGGTGTGGGAAGGAATTCCCACACCTTAGAAACTTTCTTCAGCCCTTCCCACGCCTTAGAAACTTTCTTCAGCTCCACCTTTGCCTGGGCGCATATGAGGGGGTGTGTAGGAATATCCTAACACTTAGAATATTCCTCATCAAGCTTTTTGCATAAGGGTGTATTTCCCATATCCTCATACCAGTTTTCATCTATAAATTTCCACGCCTTAACCATGCCTTGCCCTTCTATTTTTTAGCAAATTCAGAAAAGTGCTCTCTTCCATGCATTTTCACCTGTTCTAAAACTGGAGCTAGCGTGGCTATGCCTCCCCATGATCTTGCTACCTTGTTTATACCCGTTGTCCACACTGGTATGCTATTTTTAGCAAACCCTAGAATTGATTGACCTATGCAGCTTTGTTTGACCTTGAAATTTTCTCTACATGATCCTAATGCTTTAAGTGTCCTGTTCACACTCGTCTTTGGCACAGACATGCTATTTTTGGCCATGGAGTGACTTACTAAAAATAGTAAGTGCTCAAATTTTGCTCAAATTTTGCCAGTAGGCAGCCTGAAAGATGTTGATTATGATGGTGTACTTTATTTTGACAACTTCTATGTTCCACCCCCTATTGTTAGGCATGACAGTGGAAACCCTAATTTGACTTGCATGTACCTTGAACTATTTCCGTTTGACTTGATTTATGTTGTTTGTCGTTATTCGTGCTGAACTGAAGTGTCGGGGAGCTACTGGAGTGAACCTACTATTTATAGTAAGTGTCCGGAAAGCGATCAATCTAATGTCGGATGAGTTTGCATGTTAAATTGCCCGTGGGATCTCAAAAAACCCAGAAAACTGGTCCACATGCGGGCACTGGCTAAAAATAGTAAATCCCTGAAAAATGATCAATTTTGCTTGCCAGTCACATCACTGCGAAGCTCTCACAAAACCCATAAGGAATATCCTGACATGCATTGAAAAACTTTGCATGCAAACCCTAAAAATAGCCTTTGAAGGTTGTACCGTTGAAAGTCATCATCTCGACTTGCATGTCACATCATTGCGAAGGTCTTGAAAAACCCAGATACATTCCCCAATCATGCATTTGAGAAGCATATGTGTAAACCCTAAAAATGGCTCTTGAAGCCTGAATTGCTAAACATAGTAAGTTGTCAGAATCCGTTCAAATTTTACGTGCAGGCACCTTGAAGTTACCCGAAAGTGTTGATGCAGTCAGAATCCCGAAATTCTGAGGAAAAGGCCTCATATTAGGTACTTACTAAAAATAGTGAGTTGTCAGATTTCAATGAAAATTCAGTGGGATCCTGCCTTGAGCCTTCTGATTGTATTGTTATGCTCAAATTTTACTTTGATAACCTTATTTGACCTCAAACAAGCCTGAAGGATAAAAACCCTAATTTCACAAGCTCGGCTAACATTTCAACCTAGGTCAAATGATGGGACATCCCCGGAAGAACAAGACGACCAAAGAGAGAGATCCAAAGCCAAAAGACCAGAATGGAGCAAAAATTAGGGGGTCCACATCTTGTATGGGGTGATGTGTGAAAAGGTCACAACAAGTATCATTCTAGCAGCGACTCAATCATTTGCACTTCAGTGTGGCTGATCAGTTTTGCTTTCTGATGGATTTGAAGTTAACTTACAATTTTTGGCATTCGCTATTTTTAGTAAGTCCATTTATGGCAGAAGCATCATCATCAGCTTGGTTCAACTTGGCAAACGTCAGTTTGCTAATTTTAGCAGTTTGTCAGTTGCAGCTTGGGCGTTGCTCTTGGATACCTCTTTGGACTGAGTTCTATACTTAGTCAATTTTATGTTCTGAAGTTGTACCCCACGCCTAGGCTTGATGACTTTAAGTCGTTTTTAAAAAGGGGACATAAAGGGGTTGATTTGAGCATTTAATATTTATATTAAATGTTTTATTGTGCAACTTGGAAACGGACGCCTAGAGGGAGATGATTAATGTTTTAATAATTCAAATAAAGTGCAACATGAGATGTGGCACCCCTTGAAGGAAGCTAAAGAGTTTCTTGTGGGAGTTTCAAGTTGATTCATTTTCCAGCTAAAGAGCCTATTTATTGATGCCTTACTCATTCATTCTCATCTTCGGAAAATATTGTAAAGTTATGATGTTGAAATGATTTCAGAACCCGGCTAAGGGGGAGCTTAGTATTTTTACACCATTCTTCGAGCTTAAAACTATGGTTCCCTAGATGGTCAATTGGGAGTGTGCTTAATTCAAAAGTGCATATTGAGCTTCATTGTTGGAGAATTTTGATGTTATTTTCAGTTTTGAGCTTGTTGGTTCAGTCATGGCTGAAGAATGTTTTTGATTGCAGCTCTTTGTATGATTTTTATTTCTTTATGGGTGTTTGATCATTCAGTGTCTATGCTATTGGCACCCCTAATTTACGCAATTGCAGATTTCATTATTGAAGAGTTGAATTTTAAAGCAAGGTCGACTTCCTTCTAAGGCCATACCTTGTCCTTGCTACCTTGGGATTTGAGCTGGGTTTTTTGGTGATATTTGTGCTTGGTAAATGGTTGCTACTTGGTCGCCAAGCATGGGAATTGTTGTGATTTCAGTTCCATTGGATTTGGAGTGTGGTAAGAGATTTGAGCATTTTGGTAGTGTTATTGCTTGCTGGTTTGTACTTTGGTTCATTAGAATTTCATATCAGACTATGCTCTTTCTAAGTTATGCTCAATTTCTTAGGCGTTTATCCTTCTATTTCATGTGCATTCAATTTGAGGGTGAAAGAAGCATTTAGAAGAATTTTTGAACAATTTAGTGAAGGTTTAGTTGCTGGTCTGATTATTTCAGTTTGCTGGTCTTTATATCAAACTGGGTTATTTCTCTTTTCACACTATATTTCTTGGTCTTTCAACTCACATTTGTAATCAAAGACACAACATAATCTTTGTAGAAGTTTGGAGCAGATTTCTATTGCATATTCATTGTAATAAACACTTTGTTACTTGCAGATAACTTGCATTTTAAGGCTGAAACAATAGTATTGTTTAGTCATTTATATTACTGCATTTTCTTTGTGTTTAATTCAAACATTGTAACGCCTGGATGGTTTACCGCCAGTGTGGAGGAATTAATATTGTATCTCTCATATTCTACCCACTAAATAAGTGGTGAATCCCCACTGCTTAAGTGGATTCCTCTTGATAGCAGAGGAATTGTTGAACAAGTGGTAGCGTGGATTTCTTCATGGTCGGTTCACCGCATGTTTTCGTTTCAGCATTGTAATTCAATTTTGTTGTTGCTAACGATCCCTTCCCATATACTATCACCTCGCCTTCAATAGGATCTTGGTGAACATTCTTGGCGAAGGTTACATTAAGTTTGATTATCTTTGGGGAGCTAACGCTAACATTTGGTGTAGTCCTAGTTTGTGCTATGAAAACATTGAGAAAAATTAAGGGGCACATTTTAGTGGTATCAGAGCCTATTTTCTTGCCATCTTGTGTGTTTTGTGCTTCAGTGTCAGATGAGTGACAGGGAATACCAATACTACATCAGAGGTGAGAACAGAATTCACTTTCAGTTTTCAGAAGTTTCGAAGATGATACATATTCTGAAGTTTAGAAGCCGTGAGCTATCTGAATTAATCAAGACTTTTGAAGAAGAAATAAGTTTTGCAAGCTCACTTCACACTATAGGAACAAGGCTCATTGAAGAATGTCAGACAAGGGAAGAAGAAGTGGGAATACTTTTTACATTGGAACAATGTTTGAGCCAGGTGAAGCAGTCACCTTTAGTATTAATTAAAACAACATTAATGCCTGCAGTGACCTCTCTGAAACATCCATATTGGTTGAGGCATCCAGATGAAGTAAATCTGCTGGTTTCTTCATGGCTCAGTGAAGTGATGAGAATTTGGGTGCCCTTGGTGCCCTATGATGACAAAACTATGGAGAGAGTTCTTCATATGTTCGTGGAAAGCTTTCAAGATTTTGATGAAACTGATAGGAATCAATACTCCTAAATAGCTGCTATATTGAAGATATTTTTTGAACTCAAAACAAGTATGTTGCTGATTGATTTGGGTATGCAAGATCGAATATATTATTTGATCCATTATCTCTTCATTTCAACTTGGAGTGAACAAGAGGAGGATGTAATTGCAGCAATGAGAAACATTTTAATTTTAACTATCAATGAGATAGATGACATTCCAAAATCCATCTTAACTTTTATGCTAAACATTCATGGACAAGAAGGGAAGAATTCCTCTAGTGCTGGAATGTTGATCATAGATTTGTTCATCCAATGTGAGAGAAAATTGAAGCCACACTTGAAAAAGACAGAGCAGAAAAATGAGGTAGTTATTAGTGCAATAGACGGAAATAAAATGTTGTTTCTCCATGATTCTAAGGCTGTTTCTCAAGAAGTACCTATTGATATGCAGTTGTCCGCACATGTTGAGGATGAGTGCAATGAGGTAACATCAGATTTGAATACACGTGAAGAGTCTTTGACAAGTAATCAAGAAGACTTCCTTGGTATGCTTGTGACAAATAATGAAGAAATCAGTAATATACCTTCACATGATGGGTTTATTGAAGGTAAGAAGGATAGCATCTTCAAACCAGCTAATAGTGATGATTCCTTGCTTCATTATAATAATGGATATTTAGGTGGTCTTGAGTTCGTTCTTCAAACTAAGCTCTTGCAGAAAGATTCTCATGAAGGTATTAGTTTTGTTGAGTTGGGAGGTGTCTCATTCAAAGAGTCACCATTCCAAGTGGAGTACGGAGGGTAGGTTCCTTTTGATCAAAATAATCAGCCTTTCAGCATTTGGGATCCGGGTGTGAAGGCACCTAATTTTGTTAAGGAACTTGTATGGGATAAATTTCCCTTTGATCCCAATAAAGAACAAAATTCAGATTTCACTGCAAGCTATGAGATGGCCTTTGGAGAAGAAGTTGTTTTTGACAAAGTAGCTTGCATGAAAAAAGCCTTGTAATGACCATTAAAATTTGGTTGCAGCCACTAAAGAAAATTTTGTTGATGCTAAAACTTCCAGGTCTGCAATCAATAATGACTCATTGATCAAGTTGGGGGCTTCTTTAACATATAACCAAAGAGACAATGAAGGGGAAATAGAGCTAGAAGACCACGGGGCCTTTGTTGAATGAAGAGTTTAAAAAAGCTCTCAAATTCAAATCAGATTTTCCTCTTTATGTAGTTGATTGTAAATAGAGGCTCGAAGAATTGGTAGGATTTGATCCTCTTCATGACCTTGAGCATTTTCAGTTGGTGGGTGGTGAAAGACAAGAGTCTTGGAGCAGCTATGGGGGCAACAAAGACAAGAAACAGAGTTCTGATTTTGAAATGCAGCCTATCAGTAGTTCACCATCCTTGCACTTTTGTGAGTGGAAAGGTCAATTCATGTTTTCCATTGAGGATGAGGTGCATGCCTTATTCAGATTTGGCTGCTCACATAGTTCAATTGAAGAGAGACAGGAAGGAGTTTGGGATGGAGTCACTCTCTCTAATCTGCAATTTATTAAAGACTCCTTAGTGATTAAGAAATCAGAGTATCTATGCTGGATTAAAGATCGGGATTATGCCTACGAATTCACAAAGAAGATCATTGGTGCATTTCAAGGATGTGAAAGTAAGGTTGATAAGCTTACTTTTGAGCTTGAATCAATGAAGTGCATGTTAGTGAATGCTCAGTTGGGTGTAATGGAGGTAGGAGACCAGCTAGCTGATTTCAAACATCTCAAAGAATGTGGGGACGAGATATACTCTGTGATTGATAATCCTCCAAGCTTGCTTGTAAGTGAATGCATAAGAGGTTTAGAGAATTCAGTCTCCATATGGGAAGTGTGGATTCATGACGACTCCCCATCTTTGACACCAAGGTGTTGTCAAAACATGTTTTGGTAAGACATATTGATTACATGCCTAACAGTTTATCCTTTGGATTGAGTAATGCTCACACTAACATGTCTTGGGAGTTGGATTTGAAGACAATGCTTGGTTCAGGCTCCTTTGTTTTTGAAACTTTCATTCATAGAATTATGTGGTTCACCAAAGAAGTCAATAATTTCTTGAGTGTGCATTTGGGGTTGATTGGCACTCGAGAATGTGTTGTGAATTCCTTCAAGGGTGTGGTGAATCATTTTTGGTCAGGTATCTTTGTTTGGCACCCTCAATGTGGAATGAAAAATCTTTTGGGGTATGGTACGAACGTTCATTGGAGGGATAAGGATCAAACTTTCATAATTAATGGTGTTGTTCCCTTTCTTACCAGCCACTTGATGATCCTATTTGTTTATCAATGTTGGTGTTTCAATTAGCACCTCTGGAGTGCTTATTGGAAACAGACAGCTATTGCAAGTGTGTTAGTACATGCTCTTTGGATTATAGAGAGGAAGATCTCTCTTTGCTGATTTTCTATGTAAAAAAAGGCGTACTAAGGTTCCTATCTTTTTTACTCAGCGGCAGGACACAAGGGTGCATAAACACAATGCGTCGTAGCTAAGCTTTTCTCTTATTTCCGCAGATCTTAACTACGACTAACTAAGCTTCTAAACTATCCTACCTCTTCAAGGTAAACAGAGCATGAGGGCATAGGAGCGAAATGGATGGGTTGGATTACTTGAATCCTCCGTCTCAATGCAATATGGCCGAGGCTCTAAACTCTCGGATATATACCAAGATAAGGCTCGATACAAGTAAACACTCGTTACGGTAAACTGGATTTGAGACTTGCCAAGGAGGAGGAATCCCTGTCTGAGGTATAGGCTTGGAAGCAGCTCACTGGAAACAACAAGGTACGATGACCTGGCTAACAAGATTCTCGAGGAGGTGACAACCCTTGTCCAAAGTGTAGGTTGAAAGACAAATCATTAAACAACATCATACGATAATGATCGATAACAAAATATCCAAGGAGGTGGCGACACCTGTCCAAGGAGGAGATTGAAACAATACACTATTTAAAAACAAGACTATGAATAGACTCAAGTATTTAGATCAAGCAAGCATGCGCCATCTGATTTATTTCTTCAAGCTTCTCCAAAGAATTACAAAGGTTGGGACAGCAAAGGCACGAAATCATGCACAATTACGATCAACCAACGAACTCTCATCCAAGAGTGAACAGATATAAACAAGTTAACTCTGGCAACAATGGCACAACAATTTTGCTTAGCAAATAAAGGTTAAACAAATAATGAGCCCAAGGCTCTTATTTATAGAAACTCAAAGGAGTAGGCAACCCTAAAATCTCCTTGAGTTAACAATCAGTTCTTGCCAATCAACAAGATTTATTCCTATGTCTAAAAGTAGGTGAGCAAGCAGTTAATTGGAAATCTACTTCAGTTAATTGAAACTAAACAAAAGTCAAACTGGGAGTCTACCTGAGTTGACTGACACCTAACTAAAAGTGAACTTACAATTACAAATGTGTCTCCAAATAGACATCCACCTTTAAAGGAGATCTGAGATGCACAAATTGTGGGAGTCAATTAGACATCCTAGATTAGTGGGATCTGAAATGCATGATCTGTGGAGATCTGGAGTCAACTTGGAAAGGGGCATCAAGTTGTCTTCAGTCGTATTTACTGCTATTTGGAGGGTAGGACGTCCTTCCTTGGTGCTTTACACCTCTTCACCACTGGTCAACAAAGTCTCTATCCAGTCGTTGACCTCTTCGGCCCTCAGGCAATTAATGCTTTTCAAGATGACTATGTGGCGTCTAAGCATTTCTTCACCTGTCACAAGCTGTTGCTGATAGTTTATGCATTGGGCAGCTGCTTCATCCAACTGGATAGACATGGCTGCAATTTTGGCTAATTTGCAACCATTGGGATCTTCAAGGAATGAACCACGGATGATATCTTGAAACCGTGTTTGTACCGTTTCAAGCTCAACATATTATCCTCCTTCCCGCTGATATTCTAACTTAGGGAAGGATATTACCAACGTTCTTGCGAAGTTGATAATATTACCGACAAAGCGTCTATAGTCAATCAGCTCCACTGAATTGGCATCGTAGGCTCTCACCTTGTATGCCAATTTTTCTTTCCACTCAAAGAGATGGCGTTTGTTCTCAGTGGTTGTAACTGACTGGTATGTGTGTTGTAGATCAGCAACTGTCGCTTCCTCTCTTGGCCTCTCTTGAGCTGCCTGCTGATCTGACTGTTGGATTTCTGATTGAAGACCATGTGCTCTGTCTCTCAACCGGTATGCTTCTACTAATACACACCGTCCTCTGACGACAAACTCATCCACTTCACGTCTCAAGTGTTTCACGTATGTGATCAACTAGTGATGGTTTCTTTCAGCTGGGAGATCCAATAGTCCTTGAGGCAAGGTCGGGGAGTTGGGAGTGTCATGCATCAAACTAGAAATGTACAATCTTAGTTGACGGTTTTCAGCCTTCAAGGCTGCTTTGTCTTGTCCATCCTTGGTCATTCTGTCCTTGACGCTCACTAAGGCGATTCCGAGAAGGTCTGCCTCTACCTGTCAAGTGGTCTTTCCTAGGTTCACCTTTGAAAGCGTGAAATCCTCAACCCTCACATTATGTATGTCTTTATCTTCAAGCGGGGCAACAGTCTCTATGACAACCTCGTTCTTTGCATTCCTCTCTACATGTGTCTGCTTCTTCAACTTCTTCGCCGACATGTCTTGTGGGACATGGTGGAATTCAAAAAAGTCAAGTTGATAAGGTCTCTCCCTTTTCCTTCCAAGTGAGCTTTCTAGCCTGATAGAATCTCGGCTAGCCTCGTTGGGAGGAGGAACATAGGCCCCCTGAATGCTGGAAGAACGAGACTGTGTCGTGGCAATGCCTCGTGGTGGCGAGTCCAAATCAATGGGACTTTGCGACCTCTCTGATGGTGGTGAAGCCGGTGGCTCTGTTTCTATTACAGGCACCACTTCTGCTGCAACTTCTTCTACAATGGATTCCATCTCTGCAGTGATTATTTCAATCACTGGCTCTGGTGTAGCTGCAGTGTTCTCAACTGTTTCAGGTAAATTGGTGGTTGTCTCCACCTGTACCTCTTGTTGGCTTGTGCTAGCAATTCCTCTTCTTCCCCATGTGCTCCCTGACATTCGCATTCCTTCAGGAAAAATGCTCATCTTCTTTTGTCTAGGTCTCCTCCTAGATGAGGAAGGTAGTGTAAATTGAACCGTTGGCGGCTCTGATCGGGGAAGACCTTCCTTGTCCTTTTACTGTCAAGGTAGAGTTGACCGTGTTGAACTACTCTACCAGTTCTTTCCTCGATAGACGTACTCTTTTTTGCGTACCACTCTACTTTGTCGAGTGGTTGTGCATCTACTTGACCCGTGAAGAAGGAAGAAAGAATGACCTCTTGTTCATCATCAGATAAGCCCTCGATGTCCTCTGACATGAATTCTGCAATCTGTGAGAGCTGCAATCTGTTGTAGTTCCTTCTTCTCACTTCGAACTCATCTTCGCAATTGGCCCAAAAATCCTCCATGAAAGGTTCATGAGATGATCTTTGCTCGAGATGTGCCATGAAGATTCCTCTAGGATCATATGATGACCTCCTGTCAATGAGGTATTTGAAATTAAATCTCACTATTTCCTGGCTTATCAACCTAGCATCGGCTACAGTCCTGCATTTGTAGAGTCTCATCTGAAAAGGGAAGTTTGCAGCAGACTTCTTCTTTTGGCGAAGGTAAGAGTGAACCTCGGCCAACTGCCTCAGGAATTCCATGAACACTACCCTATCTGAGGGGTAGCATGGCAGGGTGGCCATTGTAGTCGTACACGCGTATGTAGGTGAAAGTGGGGAATTGGATGAACCAGTCCGCCCAGTCCACCATTGCCGCCTTGGCTGCTGGTGAAATACGGACGTGCATGTCATGGTCTAGATCGCACACGGTGTGCATAGTAAAAAGGTCATTCATCTTCTTTAAATGCCTTTCCACTAGAGTGAACTCAAGGCGAGAAAAGTATTCTTGGACCTTTTGCACACCCAGGGTTCCCACAGTGTTTAGTGTTCTGAAATCGCCTTGGAAAGCTATCAGGTAGACCAGGTAGGAACACATGTGGAAACGGTGCTCTTCTAGAAACCTGGTAAATTGTTAGTGGAGCGTGTCATTGATCAAAGAGGCCCAGTCGTAATGTTCTTTCCTGTTGATTAGTTTGCCAATAATATAGAACATCCACGGCTGGAAGGATTTTCCCTCCTCTTGTCCAATGACTCTGCTAAGTAGAGTGATTAACACTCCATACTCATCTTTGAATTCTCCTCGCCCAACCAATTTGGGCAAGCTGGTTCTCTTCGTTTTTAACCAATGTTCAGCCATTATAAGTGAATACTCATCCCTTGAAGCCTCGAATGCCTTTTTGCATTCTATCACAGATACGAACTTCCTATTATGGCATGGTGGAATTGCAAAAATCATCTCTATGTCCTTCGGCTTTAAGTTGCAAATCACCCTTCCGTCCACTAACAGGATTTCTCTTGTAGTAGGGTTGTAATGCTTTGTGCAAGCAATTACAAGCTCAATGCTCTGTAAAGTGATAGGAATTGATGCAACTTGGAATAAGCCGGACTCTTCAATATTCTGCAATGTAATTTGGTTCATGCCCTCCAAGTCCTCATAACTGACTTTTGGATTTTTCTGCCATAAGTCTGTGTCAGTTGTTTTCAGATAATCATGGTACAAGACCGTCTTGGTCTTGTATTGTACCTGGGAGTACTACATTCTGCAAGACTTAAAGATTGACTGGGCACTTGACCTTGTTCTAACACTTTTCCAAAACCCTTAAATATAGCGTTTGCCGAGAAGTATTTTTTCAAGAAAAATTTGGTACATGGGTTTTGTTCGTGCTTGGAAGCTGAACAGCCCCAGTTCCTTGGTTTTTTTATTTGGAGACTTTTCCTGAAAGATCCCTAAAAATAGGGGCAACAACTTTGCTGATTCTGGCAAATCTGAGAAGATGGGTTTTGCTGGAAAAATGCGTTGATCATACCCAGGTGATCAGATCTGAGGTAATTTGTCGTTTCATGTGACATGCAAAGAAATATAGATTGAAATAGAGGAAGTAGACAAAAGGTAGATTGGAAGTTATAAACTATCACTTTGCTATAATCTGCTTTTGGAAACAATACTCGGGGAAGAATACTTTTACTACCACTGATCTTCAGAAATATTGAAGATCCATCCAAAACCTCTATCAGATCTTGAAAATGTGTTCTTGGGAGCTATTTGTTGTTTTATCCTTCAACCTACAAAAGAATAATGAAGAATGGGACACCTAGCAAGAATATATGGTGATTTGAGTTGAGATCCACAAAGTATGGATGCCAACTCATGACTTAGGTCTAATTTGGAGTTCCAAAAGGTGATTTCCACTGATTGTGGAGTGTTTGGCCTCTTTTTGGCTCCAAATTTGCTAACTCAAGTCAACATTTTTGCTTTGACTTCTTTTAGGCGTCCATCCTTGGAGTTGATCTTTTTTGTTCATTTTGCAAGTTGAGGTGCCTCCGTTTGATCTTTGATTCTGGCTATTCAGCTGATCTTTGGCAGTGGCTGGCAGTTCTGTTGTTGAGGTGGGATTAGCCTGACAAGATGTGCCAACCAACCTGAATAGCTCATGCCAGAAAGCACTAAGAAATCTGCTATCCCTATCATTGACAATGTACCTTGGCAATCCTTGGAGTCTGAACACCTCCCTAAAGAACAACTCTGCCACCTGTGGTGCCTTATACTTTGATGAAATTGCGTAGAAGTGAGAAAACTTAGTCAACCGATCAACAACTACAAAAATGCAATCCCTGCCATGCACCTTCGGTAGACCAGTGATAAAATCCATTGACACACTCCCATTTCTGATCTGGAATGGGTAACGACTAAAATAACCGTGTTGGATGAGTGTGTTCCAACTTGTTTTGTTGACAAGTCATGCATTTCCTCACATGTTGCAAGACATCATCCTTGAGACCCTTCCATGAGAACCTTTCCCTAGCTTGTCTATATGTTTTGAGGTATCCAGGATGCCCTGCTAATAGTGTGTCTTTAATGGCTCGTAGAATCTTCTCCTTAAGTTTTGATTCAGGAACCAAATAAATTATACCCTTGTAATAGATAATGTCATCTATCACCTTATACTTGTCATCCTGAACCTTCCCATCCGTCAACTCACAAGCAAAATTGCTTTTGGAATATTCTACCAAGAGGTAAGATTTCCAATCAGCTGAAATCTCAGTAAGGGAACATGCAACGGGTTTCCTAGAAAGGGCATCAACAACAATGTTTTTCTTTCCCTTCACATACTCAATGTCAAAGTTGTAGACCTATATCTTAGTGACCCACTTTTGCTAGCTTTCGTTCAAATCCTTTTGTTCTAGGAAATATTTTAAACTGTTGTGGTCAGTCCTAACCACAAATTTTCCACCTACCAGGTATTGTTTGAACTTCGCCAAAGCATGCATAATGGCGAGCATTTCCTTGTCATAAATGGAATAGTCTCTCAGGATCCCTGAGCTTCTGAATCTCATATTCTATCAAATGTCTATTTTGCATCAAAACTACTCCTATACCCTCAGCCTGTCATGTACTTGATTTGGCGATGGCGGGAGATAGTGTTTATCAACACTAAGATGGAATTTAAATATTTTAAATAATATAATATTAATAAACAAACTATTAAACAATTATAATATTAAATAATAAATTTAAATTTTTAAAAATAATATTTAAATTTTATAATCTTCCTAGCCAACTCCCTTCTAAGTTGGCACTAAATCTAATATTTGAATATTTGCCTGTTTGGGCCGACCCTTTTGGTTGGCAATGTATTAATGCTAGTATACTCACCTTGAGAAGGCATCACAAAATTGGACAAAACAGTCATGGCAATTTTTTAGGGACGTCAATCCCTACAAATCCTCATCAGATACGAATCAAGAAGAGGGTGTGTTGAGAGGTTGCGGTCTCAATTGGCTGAGTTGTGATTTGATCTAAAGCTGGGTTGTGCGCCACATACCCAGAGTTCATTGATATTCGATCGAAGTGTTTAATACAGCATAGGGAGCATCTAGTCATCAACAATTCGTGAATGGTGTCTTCAAGATGCATCTCTGTTGCTTTTCATTGATTATTTAGGATTTGAGCACTCCACGAGTTCAAACGAAGGAAGGCGCCATTTTGGGCGTCAGTGATTGCTTATTCCCCCAAGATTGATATCGACTACTAATTCCAGGTCATCTACACAAGTTGGGAGCAGGAGGTCAACTACATTACGGGCAAGAGAGCATTATCGAAGGCGCCACTAACAGGGCGCAAACCATTTGCAGACACAAACCTTCACAGAGTTGGGATTACAACGAATTAACATTATTGGATGCCATTTGCATATACTTGCAACAGCCATTTCATTACTTTTGTTGACTCGTCCAGGTGCATCAGACTTCATTCTATTTTTATATCTATGTTCATGATTGATTAACAGATTTGGGTAACAATTGTATTATATAGTGAACCGATAGTTCACACTATATTTGAAGATGTCTCTGAATCAATTTTGAGCAAGTATGTTTTTCAGTTATTTAATTGTCTAATTCTATTCTGGAAGTGTTCTTTTCTTTCCTACTTGAGTGAGCATATTACAGCGGTATCAGAGCCACAATTCTACCAGCCAGTGGGTTTGAGAATGCAGATCTACAATGGAAACATGAGTGAGGAGGAAGAAGACGATAAAATTGCGGTCTCTAAAATTTCTCAATGGTATGGAAGGTACCAAAAATATAAAGATCTTTTGTCATATCAAGAGTATAAAAGAATGGTGGGGCTGGCTATACGTGTAAGCGAGGAAATTATCAACATCTTTGACGAGTGCTTAGTGGAATTTGAGGATATCGAGGACACCAAACCCTTTGATAGGTACTACAGGAGGAAAAGAAAGGAAGAGGTCAAGGAACACGACCCAAAGAACTCAATGTTGTTGGAAGAAACAAAATCTGAATCAAAACTAGAATCATTAGCAGTTACCAATGAAGAAAGGATAGAAGAGAAAGAGGGGTCACTTGGTGATGATTTGCAACCTATGAGTGATCAACAGTATGACAAAGAGCAGTCAACATGTTTAGAAGTTTGGACTCCTAGCCGTACATGTGGAAGCCCGAAAGGGGATGGAGTCATGTTCACAGGTTCACTCCAATTGCATGAAGATGTGGACAAGCAAGAATCATCTTTCGCTCCTACTAGTGGAGAACACATAAGTCTTCATGGCGACCACAAGATTGAAGGAAATGGAAAACCTACATTGATTGATCAACTCTGTGGAGGTATGGATGCTACTAAAGTTCCATCGGATGAGCCTAGCATTGCTTCACCAACCCTAGACCTTATTGGTAAGGAACCAATTTGTGCTTTGGAAAAATCGGATAGTGATGATGCTGACATGCATGAAAGAGATACAGAAATTTGTCATGCAATGAATGAAGTAACTTTGATGATGATGAATTGAGGGATCACTTTATGATTGTGCATTGTAATGTCCCCTTTTTAGTGTGACCATGACTGTAGATGGTTTAGCCTATTCTTGACCCTCGTAGGCTAGAGTAGATGGTTAGGGGGTCTTATTTGGCAATATTCGGTATGGCTTCGCCTCTAGTGATCAGTGAGAGTTCAGGTTTGACCTTCGTTAGACTCAGTTTGGCACACTTACTATTTATAGTAAGTGACTATTTCAGGACAGTCAAGGTTTCTATCTATATGTTGGAGTTTCAAATCGCACCTCTGGAATGCGTTTTGGAAACGGACAGCTATGTGCAGTAAACTGCTCTTCGAATTAGGAGGGGAAGCTTCCTTTTTTGGTGAGTTGCATAAAGAAAGTAAACTAAACTTAATTACGCCTATCTTTTTGGTTCAGCTGCGAGAACACAAGGTTATAGAACACTAGATGTTGCGGCTGAGGTTTTCCCTTTAATGAAACTAGACAGCTACAATTTAATCTACACTTAAAACGTTTCTACCCTCTCAAGTAAACGCAGAGCAAGAGAGTTTAGAAATGGACGAGTTTGATTTCTGACAAAGATACTTAAACAAACTTTTCTTCAACGTACATTTTAAGCAAGCTAAAAAAGAGATCATAAAAGTATTACAGAAATATGAGACTTTTATTTCAGGAGCAGCAAAGCAAGCTTCAAGATTTTATTTCCTCATACTTCTAACACAAAACAATAAACGGAAATTTGAGATATTTATATCGAGGGCAGCAAAGCAAGCTTCAAGATTTTATTCACTCAAACTTTTGGAACAAAGATTACAATTTTGAGACAGCAAGTTGTAGCAAAATACTTGTAACATGCGATCAACCTGATTATAATTGACACATAACACATGCACTAAACAAGGATTTGCAGCTAAGGAGGCATGCAAACTTGCTCTTTACACAAAGTGAACTGACACTAGACGATAACAAACATGAAGGCATAAACTCAGTGATTTCATTATCACAAGCACAGTTAAACTAAAATGAGCAAACACTGCTCTTATTTATAACTAAGCAGAGGAGTAGGGAACCCTAAAATCTCCTTGCTTTTACAACTAACACTTGCCAACATGCAAGCTTTATTTCTAAACCTAAAGAAGATAACATCTAGCACCTAAGAAAGCATGTAAAATAGGAAATGCCAACTCATTACATTTGTTTTCCTTCTTCAAAGAATGGATAAGAATTGAGACAAGAATAGAAAGAAAGCGTGAGATAAGAATGGAAAGGAAGCTTGGAGAAAGCTTCTAGAAGATTGCCGCTTTAAATCTCTCACACTCGCCAAAAAATGTGAAATTGCCTCTCTATCAGGAGCATTGATACTATCTATAGCCATATTCCGCTTTTCTAAGATCTTCACCTCTTTTGCAATCAAACTTAGAGAATCTTTGACATCATCAGCTTCTTTATGAGTTCTTTTCTTGAAAAACATCGGTGCCTCAAAAGATGACTCACTAATTGATAACTTGGCAGCTCTACAACTTTGCGCATTCTGACACTTCTCTTGATTCTCCCACGGAAGAGTTTTACACATAGTTGCCGCGAGACTGGTACTGGTACCGGTACCGGTATGGCTTTTTTTTTAAAATAGGAGACGGGGGTATTTGGAGACGCCATTATTTTTAATATAAATAAAAAAAAAAAATTAATAATTTATAGAAAATCTGAATATCAATTTAGTAATTTATAGAAAATCAAAAAATATGATGACATTGAACTTTCAAAATAATAATTTAATCACTCTTAGATGCATCAAATACATTATGCTTTAATTTTTAAAGTTTCAAATGTTTAAACTTTGAAGTTTTTTTAGGTATTTTAGTGGGAGACGTTTTTTGCAGCAGGAGACGGCAGGGTACTCTGGAAACTTCGGTAGAAGTCTCTAGCCTCCTAGAAACGGTACCGGTCTCCGAGACGCGTCTCTAAGGGCGGGAGACGCGTCTCCCGACAACTATGGTTTTACACAACTTTTTGTGACACTTGTCCTTTCGCTCATACCACTCCCTCTGCACGTTCTTCAATTGAGATGATGACGTTTTATGTCCATGATGGTACTGAAAAGCATTTACGAACATCATCCGTTCAGATAATTATGATGCAACACTTGTTTGGCTCTGAATTCAATGGGAGAGTACTCTATGTTGAAAAACATGAAGATTGACTGTAAACTTGACTAGGTTCTGACAAGCTCAGCACAAACCCTAAAAATAACTTGTTGTTTTTCTTCATCAAACGGATGAATTTTTTGGATTTTTTTTTGAGATATGGGTTTTGTTTAGAATTTCGTTACAAGAAAACCCAAATTGTCCGTTTTTGAAAATTTTGAATGTAGATTGAAAATGTAGCAAACCCTAATTTTCTCCGAAAAAAGTAGAAAAAGCTAGCATTTGGGTATTGTTCATGAGCACATTTTGGATGAACCCAGTTGATTAGATTTTGAAAACCTCGAAGTTTCACTGAAAAAGCAGCCACTTGAAGTTTCACTGAAAAAGCTTTGATATGGGTTTTGTCCAGAAGAATATTTGAGATAGACCCAAAAGATTGGAAGTTGTAAAATTTGAAGTTTTCTCCGACATGCAAAATAAAAAGCAGCTGCTGCAACCTTGAGAAAATTCTTCAAAAATTATCCAGAAGATCGAACTAGTATAAACCAGCTCGCTAAAAATTGAAAACAATGGCCTCCTTCAAAGATTTGATGTTCTAGATGAAAAAATATGAAAAAGCAAGTCTTCTTGAGTGTTGATCTGAAAATTTATTGAAAAACCAGCAAGTTAAACTCTTGAATCTTGAAAATAAGGGTTTGAAGCTGCTGCTTTGTTTCTCCTTGAAGCCACCTGCAAGAAAATATGAAAAATAAAACACAAAGGTGCCTTAAATATGCTTTGCCTTGATAAAACAACTTTCTTTTGCCCTAATTCTTCAAAACCCTAATTCAAGTTTGTGCAATGAACTTAGACTTCTATCTTCATCTTCAATTTTTGAAATTTTCAAAAATTTGACTAAGGCATTGGAAGTTGGGCGCCTTTCTTGGCCGGAGGCGACTATTTCACTCAGACTTAACCATTTTTCATCATTTTCAACTTTAACTCAATTTTCAACCCTGGTTTGATTCTGATTTTTGGCCACCAGATTGATTCAATGAACGAGCTGAATGACTCATCGCAGAGCTTGATCGAATCTGACAAAGTTTGTTTGGAGGAGACTTATGATGGAAACTTCGTTTGACCCTTCAAAAAGTTAGGTGCCTCTCCTCCAGGGGCGCCCACTTTCTCCAATGTTAGCCATTTTCATGATCTTCGAATTTATGCTTGTCTTCTGACCTTCAGATGAATTCATGATTCTAGGCGTTGTACTTGTCAGATTGACTGGTTGACGGATTCACTAGATAGATGAGAAGATTCTGGAAGGGGTCTTCTGGATACCTCGTCTCCGAAAACTGACATCTGGCAGCCCAAAACCCTAGGCGCCCTTCTCCTTCAGGGGCGCCCATGTTCACCAATGTTAGAATATTTTTATCATTTTTACCTTCAAATTTCTAAACACCTCTCATCATGGCCCTTGTTTGATCTGAGTTTGCCGGAAACTAAATGATCAGATGACTGCGCTGTCAGGCTCTCTGCGGAGCTGAGATAGATCTAACCAACATTGTCTGGGAGTTTCTACTCTGATTCCATCATCTAGTACCTTGAAAAACTAGGCGCTTATTCTCTTCAGGGGCGCCCATGGCTGGCAGACAGCCATTTTTGTGTAATTTTCAAACTTTGCCTCGTTTGTCATGCCTTGTCTTTGACTGTCGAAACGGAAAAAGTTTCTAAGGCATGAAGGTTTGGGCGCCTCTTCTTGACAGGGGCGCCTGAAGTCTCCAAACTTAGCCAAAAATTCACATTTTTCAACTTTAACAGCGTCTCTTCTCCGTTCCTCATTCCTCGTGCACGTTTGTTGTTGACAGCTTTTGTTTGACGCTTGGACATCTGATTCTGACACATGGCAGTCGACTGACCTCCATTGATGACCTTAGTTCTCCAGAAAAAGCTTTTGAAAAAACAAGATAGACCCAGTAGGGTAAAACTGATCTTTTTGAGATTCTGACTGCACCAGCCTGATGAGGAAGTATTTTAAGCCAATCAAAATCAATCTTGACCCTAGAAGCCAAACTTTCTTTTTTTAGAAAAAAAATTACAAGTATCCGTTTCTTGAGAAACCTAGAAAAAGTTTCTATTTTTAGAAAACTGCTAAAAATAGAATTTTTCCTAAAATTTAGGGATGAAAAACTGAAATCTAGGTATTGTTGATTTGATTGTTCTGTACCGACCCAGATTGTCGGATTTTGAAAATTTTAAGTTTTTGACCCCCATGCAAGACATGCAATCCCAATTTTGACCTTTTTTGACAGATTTGACAATATTTTGACTCATTTCCTCAAAATGCCTAAGTGTCGCAAACAATTTAATTTGGGGTACAACACTATAGTAGGGCACCTGAACAAGCTTCATTTGCAGTGCCAATCCTTTACACCATTGGTTTGATTAGATAATGAGGGATTTACTATTTATAAATCAGTGGTTGATAGAGAGGGACCCTTACTATTTTTAGTAAGGTAGTTGGATGCATAGTGGATGCAGTGGTTAACTCCTTAGTTCAAACGAAATCGAGAAATAATGACTATTTATGGAGTTATGTTATTTTAATTATTAATAAAGTAATACTTTATTAATAATTCAATATAAAGTGCAATTATAATGTGCAATGGGGCCATGACCCTCATTTAAGTGATTTTTAAAGTGACTAAGGAATAATTAAAATATTTAAATGTTATTATAAAGTTAAAATGTAACTTTATAATAATAAAGTCACTTTAATTTTATAAAGTGTTTTAAGTGAAAAATTAAAGTGGGAAATATATATATTTTATCCCACATTGGCAAGGAAAGTGTTTGAGCTCTCACAAGAAAAGAATAAAAGGAACTTAAGAGCTCATTCTTTGCCATCCAGGAATTGTTATTTGATTTGAAGAACTTGTCTGGTGAAGGAGCCAGCTAGGGTTTCTACCATTTCCAGCCATTGGGAACGAAAACTCTCATTGGTTAAGCAATTTTGAGGGTGTGAAATATCATCTGAATTATTGCAGCTGTGAGGAAGATACTTCAGTCTTCCATTTGTGCTTCATTGGAAAAACTTTGTGACTTTTGGTCAAGTTTTTGTCTAGTTCAATTGAAGGATTTGATTGGAGACATTTTAGCATTGAGTCTACATGGAATTAGCCATTGGAGAATCAATTTGCATCGCAAATCAGTTGATATTAAGTTCTGATATTTTATTACAGTCAGCATATGGAGCCACGATTTTGCATGTAAGGGCTTCATCTTCATTAGATTTGGCTAGGAGATTGAGGCGCTTCACTTCTAGGGCCTAATGACCTTGTTGGGAGTGATTGGAGGCTGCTTGGAGGTCGATATCATTTTATATATTCATCACACCAGCAAACAAGGGCAGCAGCTTGGAGTCCATCGATTAGGGTTTATGGGAGATCATTTAAAGAGGATATTGATTGCTTCTTCATCTACTCAATGGCGACTTGTAATCAGGTTCCTTATATCAGATTTTGTACCTTGCATATTTGTCAATGATAAGGTTGCTGCTGTAGGTAGACATTTATATCAGACTTGTTGTTATAGTTGGGGTCTCATTGTAATGCCAAGAGTCTTGGCTTTCCTATATCAGCATTGTATTAGAAACATATTCTAATAAGGAGTCATAAGTTGCAGGTCTTATATTGTTGTAAATGAGCATGTTCATATCCTTCAGGATCAGCACCTTAGTATGCATGCCAACTGTTTGTGAAAATAACCATTGGCTGAAAGTGACAATTTGCATAAGTGGTTTACATATTTGTTAAGAGCCTTGCTTGCCAAGTGTTTGCTTAAATGCCTAGTGGTTGTAGGTGTATATTAGGATGCAGGGAAAGTGTTTGTCTTTATGCCAGCTAGCTGTACTAGTTAATCTCAGTCATTTACATGTATGCCAAAGATCTGAAACAGCTAGTATGTCATTTCTATAACTTCCTTGCATTTGTTAGAAGCATTCAATAACATCAATTGCAGCTTACAAATTTCAAGAAGACAATCTGAAATTTTGTACCAGCAAGATCAGACTTTGCATGTGAATTGTTTGACAATATTCCTTGAGCCTTATATCAGCATTTTGAGATCAGATTGGGCAAGGGATATTACAGTGGTATCAGAGCGGTTTCCTGCCATCCTGTTGGGGTTTGAATTAAATACTCAAAGGGCTCACATTGCATCATTTGAGTGGCCAGCACTCATAAGTTTCAGTTATGGGTTACTATAGTATTGTAGGGAAATGCAGGGAAGAGATCGAACAGGATTCCATCAAGATGAGGGAAATTTATGAAGGGGAAGCTCCTCGACTCTTTAAGGATTATCAGAGTTTGCCAGATAAAATTAAAGCACAGTACTCTCTTAACAATTTTCTGAACTTTGTTGTCATCATGAGGCCTGAAAAGATTGGGTTGGTAAAGTATATTAGGAGGGTGTATAAGGAGAAAATTTCATCTAAAGGGACAAAATCTAGTCATAGGCATAGTGTGAGCAGGTATGGTAGAACTACTAAATCTGATTATGAAGATGGTTCTACATCTAAACTCAATGATCAAGTTACAGGAACTCCCATAATGAGCAAAAATGAAATGAGAAGACAAGGTCTATGCTTCACTTGCAAAGGTTTTCGGGAACCTAACCACCAATGCACAGATAATGAGGTAAAGAAGTTTGAAAAAAACCTCATTTTGACGCATGGATGCATTGAAGAAGAAGCCATGAAGGAGGCAGATTTAGAGATGCACATGTTGCATGAGGATGTTAGGGTTCATGAGTCACATCATTTGGAAGGACAAAGAGGATTCCATGATGAAGCCATTGGGATTAAGGAGACTTATACACATGCTGATTTACATTGCAGCCATGGGACAAAAGTTATGGCATATGATACACCTCTTGAACCAGCACTTGGCAATGGATAGTTAGCAGAGGATGAAGTTTTGGTTGAGTCCCCTGAGGACACTACAGATAATTCACTTGTTGGCAAGGAATCTTAGGTTAATGTTTGGGATGGACATGCAATTATTGCGGAAGACGAAGTGTACGGGGATATGGCTTCTACATCTTTTGAGACATCCTATGAGGTACATAGTAGCAGTACCTTAGATGTTGATGTGTGCACTGATGACAGCACACATGATGCAGTTGATTATGAGGGGAGTGATGTTGATTCAGCCTCATGCTATAGTTCAGATTTGGATGGGGAGAAAGAGGTGGTTCAAGAGATGGAACGTGAGATGTATGGTTCTGATCAGTTTGGAGGTGTTGTTTAGTTTGTGAAAAATCCTTTGTTCGAGGCGGACGCTACTATGGCCTATATGATAATCTGCTTTTAAAGTTGGATGTTGATCGTACTCTAGACCCTAGTCTTGAGTTGAGTAGCGATAGAGATGTTTGGAGTCCTGCTACTGTACCGGGATGTCAGACGCAGCTCATGGAGGAGTTTGTCGATGTGTACACGGTGTGGAGCGCATACAGTTTCGCATTTGACCCATATGTACACGACTGGCTTCAGGTGCATAGTTCTACTTCTGCTAATGCTGAGGTTAACAGGGTACAGCATGATGATCTAGCTTCTTTCCAGGGAGTAGTTAGCATTCATGATGGTGATTTCGGGTTTGGCAGGTTTCCTCATGATGATTATTATTTTCAGGACTTGGAGACTTGTTGTGTTTTGGAGATACGGGGTATCAGAATGGCACAACGAGAAGCGATAGGTATTGGCTTTCCAACAGTGTGGTTGCATCAGAGTCACCATCACAGTTTTGGGATTGAGATGATTTAGCAGGTTGTGCTAGTGTCGGTGCTACAGAGGTTGTTTGATGATTGCAGGGACATTACATAGATCTACCCTTGGGATCCGGGTGGACTTGTGTTTTACTTTGTTCCTGAGATTGCTTAGCGACAAGCAATTTCAAGGAGGGCGGACTGTAATGTCCCCTTTTTAGCATGACCATGACTGTAGATGGTTTAGCCTATTCCTGACCCTCGTAGGCTAGAGCAGATGGTTAGGGGGTCTTATTTGGCAGTATTCGGTAAGGCTTTGCCTCCAATGATCAGTGAGAGTTCAGGCTGACCTTCGTTGGACTCAATTTGACTCAGGTCAAGGTTTCTATCTATAGTAGGGCACCTGAACAGGCTTCATTTGCAGTGCCAATCCTTTACACCATTGATTTGATCAGATAATGAGGGATTTACTATTTATAGTAAATCAGTGGTTGATAGAGAGGGACCCTTACTATTTTTAGTAAGGCAATTAGATGCGCAGTGGATGCAGTGGTTAACTCCTTAGTTGAGACAGAATTGAGAAATAATGAGTATTTATGGAGTTATGTTATTTTAATTATTAATAAAGTAATACTTTATTAATAATTAAATATAAAGTGCAATTATAATGTGCAATGGGGCCATGACCCTCATTTAAGTGATTTTTAAAGTGACTAAGGAATAATTAAAATATTTAAATGTTATAAAGTTATAATGTAACTTTATAATAATAAAGTCACTTTAATTTTATAAAGTGTTTTAAGTGAAAAATTAAAGTGGGAAATATATATCTTTTATCCCACATTGGCAAGGAAAGTGTTTGAGCTCTCACAAGAAAAGAATAAAAGGAACTTAAGAGCTCATTCTTTGAATTTAGGAATTGTTATTTGATTTGAAGAACTTGTTTGGTGAAAGAGCCAACTAGGGTTTCTACCATTTCCCGCCATTGGAAACAAAAACTCTCATTGGTTAAGCAATTTTGAGGGTGTGAAATATCATCTGAATTATTGCAGCTGTGAGGAAAATACTTCAGTCTTCCATTTGTGCTTCATTGGAAAAACTTTGTGGCCTTTGGCCAAGTTTTTGTCTAGTTTGATTGAAGGATTTGATTGGAGACATTTTGGCATTGAGTCTAAATGGAATTAGCCATTGGAGAATCGATTTGCATCATAAATCAGTTGATATTAAGTTCTGATATTTTATTACAGTCAGCATATGCAGCCACGATTTTACATGTAAGGGCTTCATCTTCATTAGATTTGGCTAGGAGATTGAGGCGCTTTATGTAATATCCCCATTTTCACCCTACGCTCTTTATTTGGATTTAGCCTATTTCCGGAAATCCGTAGGCTACTTAGATGTGAAAATTAGGGTTTCCTATTTTATAGGGGTTCTAAAGAAGGTTTGCATGAATAAGGATTGTGGATTCTTTCTGGGTTTTCAGAGAGCTTCGCAGTGGTATGACCTGCAAAGGCATTGGGCATCTTTTTAGAATTTACTATTTTTAGTAAGTTCTATTTCTGGCAGTGCCATCTTGGGCAGTAGCATCAATAGTCAGCTCAGTTTCCATTTCGGGCAGTGCAGTTTGGAGCATAATTGGCTTTCAGCATTTTGAGGCCATTTTGGTGAAATAATATATTTCAAGGCATTAATGTTTTAATTTCAAGTTGACCCCTTGGCCTAGCTCATTAACTTTAAGTTGTGTTTAAAAGGTGGCCATGAAGGGGGACGCCTTCATAAAGGAATTATTAAACATTTAATGAAGTTTATTTATGCCTTGAAGTGGACGCCTTTTTATGAGGGATTTCATATTTGTGAATTATTAAATATTTCAAAAAGGGAACTTTTGGCGTCTCTTTCTTGGGGGAGTTTTGAGAATGTGAAAAGTCACCTCTTTTTTTATAAAAGAGAAGTTTGCTCCAGCTTTTGGTATCCATGAATTTATGCTATTGTTATGCTGTCAAAATGACAACTTGTTTCTTACTTCGAGGAATGCTGACCTCCTAGTTACAATCCAATTTCATGTTTGAAAGATAACACCTAGTTGGTTCTTCTTACTGCTTCTCATCCAGACTAGCAGATTGAGCCTCACTGTTGAAGTTTTTGGTGATAGTTTCAGTTTTGGAGTTGCTGGTATTAACTTGGCAGATTGGTGATTTTGCTCGCAGCTCTCTTGTTGAATTTATTTCTGTTATGGGTATTTTCCCTATGTGATTCTATGCTTTGGGCGACCCTCTCCAAGGATTTGCAGATTTTAATAATGAGTTTCTGATTTTTAAAAGAAAAATCGCCCCTCTTGAAGGTCGTACATTTCCAGAATTGACCTTGGGATGCATGCAAAATAAATGTGGAGTTTTTAGTGCAGTTTGTGAGTTGGAACATGGACGCCTTTGCCCTTAGCAGCTGCTGTTTTGATTTCACGTCATTTGGTGGAGATTTGCTGAAGTTATGAACAAATTGGTGAGCCACAGTTGCTGGTAATACATTTCCAGAATTTACTGTTTTCTTTTCAGACTTATTTCAGTTTGAACTTCTAGTCTTTCCTTCAGCTAGTCTTCGTTGTTATCTAACGTAGAGTCATCTAGTTATTGGTGCTTTGAAAACTTTGTAAAATTCATGTAATTTGCAGCTCTTACTTTCATTGTAAAACTGTAAATAGTAGTACTGTTCCAGTTGTTATTGCTGCAATTAATTCTTAATTACATTAAGCACCCCTAGATGGTATACCGCTAGTGTGGAGAAACGAATTGTTTTATCTTTCTTGTACCCACTGTCAAGTGGTGAATCCCCCACTCTTGAGTGGATGCCTGCCGCAGCAGAAGAAGTCTTTAATGTTGTAATCCTTCCCCCCACTGTTTGGTGGTAGCGTGGAAAGTTCATTGGCTGGTTATCCGCCTTGTTATTTCAATTCAGCAGTAGTACTCCACCATATGTTAGCACCTCGCCTACAAAGGATCTTGAGTGCACATCCTTGGTGTTGAGTTTAATATATCTCTTTCAGTATAATCTCGTACTTGTTGATTCAGTAGATCCTAGGGATCCTCTGACCATATGCTCGCCCCTCCTCCTTAAGTGGTTTTAGGGCGCATTCTTGGTTAGAGTTCTTTTATGTACGTTTTGGTTATGCTAACCTTAACGGGTGATTGATCTTATTGTAAATGTTCATTAAAAACAAGGAAAAAATTGAGAGAGAATATTTCACTTTACTTCTAGGGCCTAGATGATCTTGTTGGGAGTGATTGAGGCTGCTTGGAGGTCGATATCATTTTATATATTCATCACACCAGCAAACAAGGGCGGTAGCTTGGAATCCATCGATTGAGGTTTATGGGAGATCATTTAAAGAGGATATTGATTGCTTCTTCATCTAAACTCAATGGCGACTTGTAATCAGGTTCCTTATATCAGATTTTGTACTTTGCATATTTGTCAATGATAAGGTTGCTGCTGTAGGTAGACATTTATATCAGACGACTTGTTATAGTTGGGGTTTCATTGTAATGCCAAGAGTCTTGGCTTTCCTATATCAGCATTGTATTAGAAACATATTCTAATAAGGAGTCATAAGTTGCAGGTCTTATATTGTTGTAAATGAGCATGTTCATATCCTTCATGATCAGCACCTTAGTATGCATTCCAACTGTTTGTGAAAATAACCATTGGCTGAAAGTGACAATTTGCATAAGTGGTTTACATATTTGTTAAGAGCCTTGCTTGCCAAGTGTTTGCTTAAATGCCTAGTGGTTGTAGGTGTGTATTGGGATGCAGGGAAAGTGTTTGTCTTTATGCCAGCTAGCTGTACTAGTTAATCTCAGTCATTTACATGTATGCCAAAGGTCTGAAACAGCTAGTATGTCATTTCTATAACTTCCTTGCATTTGTTAGAAGCATTCAATAACATCAATCGCAGCTTACAAATTTCAAGAAGACAAACTGAAATTTTGTACCAGCAAGATCAGACTTTGCATGTGAATTGTTTGACAATATTCCTTGAGCCTTATATCAGCATTTTGAGATCAGATTGGGCAAGGGATATTACATGCATACACCCTCTAGACCAGCAATTGAAGAGAACCATGAATCTACTTGTGTGTTGACACCCTACTCTTATGATGATTCCTCTTTGGTGCATGGTGATGATGATGTTGGCAATGCCTTGATTGAACTTGATGTTGACCTAGCTACAAAACATGAGTTGTGGAGGTAGCTGATTCTGGGCAGCCTGGTTGTGAACATAAATCATAAATGACTGATTAATTTTACGATGGTGATATTGAAGACAAATCAGAAATACTGCATGGGGGTTTCCTGTCCCATCAATCACACGTATTGGATAGGCAATTGAGGATGAGTGATATTCAGATCAGGGCAGCCCTAACTCACCTTGATGACTGGCATTCATAAGATGATGGCAGATTTTTGCAAGAAGGCCC
The DNA here is from genome assembly GCA_007115665.2 of Sequoiadendron giganteum. Lineage (NCBI taxonomy): Eukaryota > Viridiplantae > Streptophyta > Pinopsida > Cupressales > Cupressaceae > Sequoiadendron > Sequoiadendron giganteum. The sequence continues at coordinate 309,198,873 of CM021105.1, forward strand.
TAGGTGGTCTTGAAGGACTCAAAGGAGGTATCTCTCTTGATGATTTGCACAAACTCCAAGAGAAATTGATGATAGTGAAGTTAGACTTCCTGCACTTACTCACGGATAGGGGTCATCTCCTTGCACTTAATGAGATTTATGTGAATGCCTTGAGAAGGAAGGAAGATGAAGTGGATAAGCTTACTCTTGAGCTTAAGGGCAGCAGGAAGTAGGCAAAGAGTGAAGACACGGTGGAAGGTCTTGAAGGATTATATGGAGATGTTTGCAGCCATAGGACTGAGTTTGTAACACAATTTGCACTTGGAGACATCTCATGGACCAACACTTGTTGGTAACTATTCCCTTACGGAAAGGGAGATGATTGAGATCGAGGTGAATCTCACACATGAGAATGGCGTAGGGGCTGACAGAAGACTTATATCTTCACCATATCATGTTATGACAGCCAAAGGGATCAATATTGAGAGTTATAATCCTCATGGGGAAACTCGTATCAGGTCAACACTTGTTGGAGAGTATGAAGTAATATGGAAGGGAGTAATTGAAGGCTTTATAAAAAGGCATGTCAGCAGTCCTAATTTTCTGATTTGGAACAGCAGTCCCTCATCCTTGCGTAATCAGATGTTGGTGGTTCTCACACATAAGAATAAAAGAAGGAAGACTTCTACAGTCGACATTTCCTTAGGAGTCAAAGACGAAGACTTGATAGGCCACAGCAGGAAGGAGGCAAAAGAGATATGAAGCATGTGGCACATGAAGAATGAGCCTTGTATGGTAGCCAAGCAAGTGGGGCAATCAGATTTGAGGTATGAACCAGAATTCTTTATTTGTTCACATAACTTGCTTTATGAGGAATTGGTGTCACCTCTTTTGGGAAGCTATTTGAAGATTCACCATATACATGGTATGATGGATCACACACTGAGTGGACCAGCTGCTGGTATTATGCCTCCATACATGGATGGAGATATGAGTGATGCAGATTTGGGTTGGTCTTTGATCATTTATGGAGCACTCGAAGAGTTTACTTGTGATGAGGTACAATCCCATCATGTTGAAGACTCTTGGGTGAAGCATGAAGCTGTCCTACTTTTGAGACACATCATGGATACATGTGATTTTGATTGGAGAATACTTGGAAGAATGAAGTTTTAGATAATTTGTGACTCTAGGTATGGAGTTATTGTCATAACACGCGGTCTTGAGTTGCAAATACTTGTGTTACAGCTGGGCTACGATGCAAGGTATGAATGTAACCATAAGGACATTGTCGTTCCAGTCCTAATACACAAGTCCCTACTCCATGCTTTGATGAGAGACTCATGTCCTACATTGTTATACATGGATCTCCTTGTGAGTACTTGGAGGACAACGACTGCTTTGGTGATTGGGAAAGATATGAGACATCTCTTTTGGCAAAATGATAAGGCACTATCATCCATTGTCGTTAGGGCCACTGATGTAGAGCAAGGTGGAGGTTCACTAACCAATCACAATTCAACAACCCTTTCAACTAGGGAAACCCTAACTTGGTGTTTTGTTCACAATTCCTTCAGTCTAGCTTGTAGCATTCCAAATGGTGTATTTTCATCATATCTTTTAGAGAAGGCCTCAAACCCAAGAACCAGTCACCATTCAAGACACCCTTTATGCCCTTCTTTGACATATCCAAATTGGAGATAGGGTTGTTTTGTAACAACACCCTCTAAAATAGTTTGCTACGCTGCCCTTAAGCCCAATTAGGCCTATTTTACAAAGCAACTATGTGGTATCCCTTCTTCAAATCACCAAATCTTCACTCCAAGGCTTTAAACAGGTTACATGGGGTTTGAAACAACAGTTTTTATCAACTAAAACATCCACAAATTCACCAACTATCAAAACCCTACCTCTAACCTCTACTCCTAAGCCTAATACATTGAGATATTAGGCTAGGGCTCGATCAAACACTGCCCTACCTCCATCCCCTGCATCTGCAAACCTAACAAACATGAAAAACACCCTATCTAATGCCATTCCACCAATTTGCAGATATTTCCACTAGTGGAATGGTTTAATATGCCATTTTTTCACTCAAACCCTCTTAACTTAGGGTTTTCAGACCAATTTCAAAGATTTGATTCAAACTCGCTCAATTATCAATGAAAAACACTCAAACCAGAACCAAAAGAGAGCTAACTCATCCCTACACTAGTTCCAATGACAATTAACACATTTGCAAACTGCACAGAGTCGTACAAAAGCCTGTAGCAGCAAAATTACTCAAGAAATTGCAGAAAAACAAAGATTCCTTATTACTTGATCTTCAAATACAACTCCAAAAGAATGTCTCAAGCCTTTCAAGGCATATTTAAACATATCCCACTCCAAACCAACGGTTCCAACCACTTTTTGAATGAGTTGATTGTTCACCTTCCAAAACAAGCCAAAATTGCAAAGTTGCCTTGCAACTTTTTATAACATTTTCAACAAAATGACAACTTCATCTAAACCTGACCCCATGAGACTCAAAACATTAAATATGGTCTAAATAGACCTTATTACATCAAATATGACTCAAAACACCAAACAACCCAACATTAGACCTTATGTACAAAATGAAGCTAGGTGCCCCCTACACCAACCACTACTTGCATCATCATAGGTGTGATTACCAAATTTCAAGGTGTTGCTTTGACCCACATTAGCAGCCCAGGGTGGACTAATATGCCTTTTCATATACCCTTGATGGGAATTTTGCACATCCATGAGAGGTCTCTCAAAGTCAAGGAGTTAGTTGGTATTGATAGCCCTTCAAGATCCACCTGCCTCTTCATAGTTGTTGGACACGATAGCGTGATGGATTGGGATCCGGGCATTGAGATGTTTGGTTTACTCATTTAGTGGGATCATGATGAGTTGCATCACAATTATGAGCTTGATGATGTTTATATCAGAGTGGAGTAGTGGAAGACTTGGTACATGTGGTCATGTCTCCAGGATCATATCTTTCATTACATGTCGATCGAATTAGCATTGGCTTGCAATTGCTTGAGGGAAAGCAACACCTGGGCGGGGAGGACTGTCATGTCCCTGATTTGGCGATGGTGAGAGATAGTATTTATCAACAGTAAGATGGAATTTAAATATTTTAAATAATATTAAATAATAAACTATTAAATAATTATAATATTAAATAATAAATTTAAATTATTAAAAATAATATTTAAATTTTATAATCTTCTTGGTCAACTCCCTTCTAAGTTGGCGCTAAATACAAATATTTGAATATTTGCTTGTTTGGGTCAACCCTTTTGGTTGGCAATGTATTTATGTTGGTCTACTTACCTTGAGAAGGCATCACGGAATTGGACAAAACGGTCATGGCTATTTGTTAGAGACGTCAACCCCTACAGATCCTCATCAAATATGAATCAAGAAGAGGGTGTGCTTAGAGGTTGTGGTCTCAGTTGGTTGAGTCGTGATTTGATCTAAAGTTGGGTTGCGCGCCACATACTCGAAGTTCATTGATATTCGATCGAAGTGTTTAAGACAATGTAGGGAGCATCTAGTCATCAGCAATTCGTTAATGGTGTCTTCGGGAGGCATCTCTACTGCTTTCCGTTGATTATCTAGGATTTGGGCACTCCACAAGTTCAAACGGAGGAAGGCCCCATTCTGGGCATCGGTGATTGCTTATTCCCCCAAGATTGATATTGACTACTGATTCCAAGTAGTTTGCACGAGTTGGGAGTAGGAGGTCAACTACATTATGGGCAAGCGAGCGCAAGAGAGCATTATCAAAGGTGCCACTAACAGGGCACAAACATTTGCAGACACAAACCTTCACGAAGTTGGGATTACAACGAATTAACATTATTGGATGCCATTCACATATACTTGCAACAACCATTTCATTACTTCTATTGACTCGTCCTGGTGCATTAGACTTCATTCTATTTTTGTATCTCTATTCATGACTGATTAACAGATTTGGGTAACAATTGCATTATATACTGAACTAATAGCTCACTGTGTATTTGAAGATGTCTATGAATCAATTTTGAGCAAGTATGATTTTTAGTTATTTAATTGTGTGAATCAATTCTGAGCAAGTATGTTTTTGTGTTATTTAATTGTCTAATTGTGTTCTAGAAGTGTTCTTTTCTTTCCTACCTGAGTGAGCATATTACATAGCCGAAGCATTGCACTCTAGCACAAAAGGCTGAGTGAAATCAAGTAATGCCAAAACTAGGCAAGTGCTCATTACCTCCATGAGCCTGTCAAAAGCTCACTAAGCCTCATCAGTCCACTTGAATGCCCCTTTCTTCGTGTGGTTCGTTTGTGGTGCACCCAACTGTGAAAACCCCTTAACAAAGCGCCTATAATAACTACACAAACCAAAGAACCCACGCAACTCTGTAAGTGTCCTGGGTGGTGGCCAATCCATAATCACTTGTATTTTCTCTTGATGCACCTGTACACCTTGAGCGCTAATCACATGACCCAAATACAAAATCTCTATCATACCGAATTCACATTTGGACGCCTAAATGTATAGCGACTACACCTCCATGATACCCAACACCTCATCCAAATGTCTCAAGTGTTCTTCCCATGTCTTGTTGTATATAAGTATATCAAAGTTACATGGACACGGATACAGATACAAATACGGATACGGTATTGGATACACCCCCCAATATGGATACGTCATTCATAAAAAACACACATATATTTAACACAATTTTCTAAGTTATTAGAGGATATTTTCATTACTTTAAAAGCAAATAAGTAAATATAAATTAAAAGAATATTAATATTTAAACATTAATAATTTAGTAAAGAATAAACAATTAAATACATATGAAATTTTTTATTTATATTTAAAGAATTATTTTTTATTTTTTTTAAAACTAATGCTTAAACAACATAATATAAATATTAAATATGAGTATAAAATTATAAACAATTAACTTTATTAAATCTATAAAAATTAAGACACCGAAAAAAAATAATAGAGTTGCACTGCAAGAAGACCCAGAAGAATGATTCGCTGAAATAGGAAAACATTTCATTTGTCTTCCTCATTTGGTGTAGGTTTTGTTTATACAAAACAAAAAAAAATATTGCACTATTGAAGTTTTTTAAGATTTAGTTTAGGAAAATTCATGTCAAGTTTTTTGAAAATCAAATCACACAGTATCCAGTATGGCTGGAAAATCAGAGTTTTTTGGGCATGTGTGGGTACGGTATCAACCGCGTATCCGTGTCGTATCGAATACGGGGATACGCACGCCTGGGGAGGTGTGAGGGCCTATCTGACTACTTTGAAGTATATCAAAGACTACTAGAAGGAACTTCTGCAACTGTTTGTTGAAGATATGGTTCATGCAGGACTGGAACGTGGCAGGAGCATTGGTCAATCCAAATGGCATGACCAAGAACTTGTAGTGTCCGTAGTGACACGTGAATGCAATCTTATGTATATCCTGCTCCCTGACCCTGATCTGATGATACCCTAATAGAAGATCAATCTTCAAAAAGTAAACTGCCCCATGCAACTCATCTAGAAACTCGTTGATCTTGGGGATAGGGTATCTTTTTTTTATAATCTTCTTGTTTAGGGCACGATAATCAATACACATCCTCATAGTTTTGTCCTTCTTCACCAAGACAACTGAAGAAGCGAAAGGACTAGAACTAGATCTGATGTGCCCCATGTCTAACAACTCCTTAATGGCCTTTTCTATTTCTTCCTTGAACTTCTTTGGGTGCTTGTAAATAGTGATAACCGGTTTGGCTCCCTCTTCTAACCCAATGGTGTGCTTGAAATCTCTATTTGGAGGTTTTCCTGGAGGAATCTCACTGAATACCAAACTATGCTTATCCAATATTGTTTGAATGTCTACATGATGTGGCTCATTGCTATCTAAAGTTCCCTTAGACATAACCAGACACTTCGCTGCCCATGCTACATCCCCATGCCCGAATATGCTCTCCATCCTCTTAGTTGAAACAATCCTGGGAGCACCGTTCAACATGCCTCTCAAGACAACCTTCTTGCCATTTGATCTGAATTTCAACTCCATTGTTTGGAAGTTCTAAGAGTATTTCCCTAAGGAATGAAGCCACTAAATACCTAAAATGGCATCAGTGTCTCCTAGGTCAACTACATAGAAGTCATTTGTCACTATGTAGTTACCCAAGGTGATATTTAGTTGTGGAACTCTTTGAGTGTGGACCATACTAAAACCATTTGCTACCATTACATTAAATCCCTCAAAAAAAATTGTAGGTATTCCTCTCTTCATCACCAAAGCAGAGTCTATAAACCACCGTGCCATACTAAAACCATCTGCTACCATCACATTAAATCCCTCGATTTTTTTGTAGGTATTCCTCTCTTCATCACCAAAGCAAAGTCTATAAACTATTGTGCTCGTTGCCCTTGTAAGACTCCACACACCCTAAGAGAGTTAAATTTGGGAGTACCTAAAAGAGTAGCAATAGTTCCACCTTTCATCTCCTTAGGTGATTGCTCACCACCTCTCACCTTCTTAGCATCCAAACTACTATGCTCGTTGCCTTGTACCTTTCCTGCCTCCTCTTCCTCCTCACTGTCAGAAAGCACCTCTATTTAATGTACCTTACCCTTCCCCATACACCTGTGACTTGGTTCCCAAGGCTCCTTGCAGCTGAAACATAATTTCTTTCTCCTTATTTTTTTGTGAGCCTCATCATCCAATCTATCATTCTTAGGCCACTCCTAGAACGGTTTCTTGTCTTTGTCCTTTTGGGGAAATCCCTTTGACTGCATTTTATGCCTTGAGGTAGAAGATTACATGTCCCTGGCCTTCTTAATGGCCTCCTGAAGTTTAGACAAATTGAGGGCCTTTATCCAACCTCTCAACGGATCAGCTAGACCATCCATGAATAATAATATCAATCTCCTCCTTGAAATATCTGTCAATAGCAAGGAGTCTCTGAAAATTTTGCAATGTAGGTATGTACTGAACCCCACTGCTTAAGCTAAGCTAACTCCTTAAAATGGAGTTTTGGATTCTTCTTATTGAACCTATCTATCAGCCTCTTAGTAAACTTTGCATAAGAATCAATCTAGTCATGGCCCGAGGTCACCATTTTGTGATGCCACCACTCGTGTGCACTCCCATTCAAATGTATCGCAACATACTTGATAGCCTCATCCTCCAGCATTGGATTGAGCTGAAAGTAAGTGTCCATTTTTTGCACCCATGCCCTTGCTGTGGCTCTACCAAAACCATCATAATAAGGGATAGTCAACTTCCCAACCTTCCTCTACAGAACTTGATTGTGTGGTCTACCACCTCTGTTTGGCCTATGCCTCATCCTTAAGTCCATGTAATCACAGAAAGATATCTCAACTTGGAATTTCATTCCTAAATTCCTCCAATCCTATAGGATTTGATTTTGTAGCTTCTGTTGAGTTGGCTCAGGCTCAACTTGAGGAGTGATTCCAGGAGGGAAGTTTGGCATCAAAGGTCTAGTGTTTGCTGATCCAATTCTATTACATGGTCTCCATCCTTCATTATTCACTGAACCATCACCATTGCCATTATTTATTTCATTCCCTTGCTCTCCACCATGATTCCCACCATTATTATTATTAATGTTTGTCATATGTTGTGTCATAAGGGCTGCCAATTGAGCTAAGCTCTGTTGTAGGTCATGTTGCTCCCTTGCAAGGTCATTGAACATGTCTCTAGTGCTCGGTTCTGCCCTCTCTCTATCCCTATCACCCATGTTTTCCTCTTCTTCCAACTCTGAATTAAATATGTTTTCAGCCCCTCTTTGTCTTCTACTCCTATAGGTTATATATTTTGTGTTATCCAAATTAATGGAAATTTTAACCATCAAAACCACACAGGCTGGCAGGTTCAAAAGCTTTGATACCATTGTAAAGTTCCCCACTTGAAATGCATCAAAATTATTGAGATTTTTTTTCTCAATTTGAAAATGTAAACATTTTGTCAAACAGTTGTCATGATATTGATGTGATTTTGTTTCAAAAAAATTGTCAAAGGATAGTGACTTTAATGCATTTAATGAGTTAAGATTTACATTAGTTCATACACAATGAAACATAGAAAATAAGACTATTTTATTCTAGATTGAAGCAGTTCTTCATCACAAATTTTACACAATACTGAAGTAATATTATATTCAAATCTTAACAATTATGATTTCTGACTTGGAAAATAGTATTACATAGGTTGCCAACTTTGAATACATAAACCCTTGCATATACAAGAGTTATCGGCCCGATGAGTAGTCGTAGCACCCTCAATTAATACGGTTCCTTCCTTCGCTATTTCCTAGGCAGGACGACTTCCTTTGACCTACAGACCTATTGACAAATCCTCCACATCCTCTTCACTAGACTCCAAACTCCTATTGCACTCTTCCTTGGTGTCCTATGATTGGGAGTGTGAAGAAATGGGCAGGAGTTTGAAACCACACACCTTTCACTCATTCGCCAGTCTTTCTCCTTCACATGGCTCTTATGCGTACGCCGCTACCTAGAATAATAATCAATTCTATGCCAAAAATGGGGGCTCAACTCGAATAATATTTCCTCCCAACTCACACGACACCACCCAATAATATAATGACTTCAAGTATTCAATGCAACCACTTGTAAAAAGAGTAGAATATAGACTTGTACGTCTGAAAATATATATTTATATATATCAAAAATGTCGAAATTATCACCTGCTAACCTCTTGACTGCAAGTACAAAATCGTTCACTAAAATTTGTCTCCAAAAGAGACTTCACTAATTTGTTCTAAATCTTGCCTATGAAGCCCAAAGTGAGAAACTTGAATAATTTCTCCAACTGACCAGCTAGGGTAGATTAGTCACACCACCAAAACTAGTCACCCTAGGGTTTCCGTCCCAGAGCTCAAAACTTTGAAAGCTCCTCAAATCACCAAATAGAATAATAAGCAAGCATAATCCCAAAATGAGCTCAACCCTCATTTTTATTTCTTTTCGATAGATGCTTCTTGAAAAAACAATTAATATTTCCCGCTCAAAATAAAACATTATCTCCTTATTATAAAGTGACTTTATAAAGTATTCCTTCAATATTTTTTAATGACACTTTATACATCACTTAAATTTAATTATTTAATATTAGCTTTTCAAATGAACTTTTTTGCCAAGCAATATCAAACAATTAAATTAATGAATTAGTTCCCTTAGTTCCGACTATAGCCCATGGGAATTAAATAGGCTAATTAGTCCTCCTGGAGTAATCATTTGGAAAGGGAAACAAAAATTGATCTGCACTTTGCATCTAGTGGGATAGAAAAAGGAATTAATGGTTTCACTTTTATTCTATCCTTGCAGAGACTTTCTCAGCCCTTGTAGCCTTGAATAAGAATGTAATAACTTGAGGGAAAAAATACCACACCTTCTTTTTCCTTCTTTCAAAACATACCAGTTGTTTCTGTACAATATACAAACACACGTTTCAACAAATTTGTACAAATTCTGCATCACTTTTCTTTAAACTAATATACTAACACATGTTGCAAAAAATTGTACAAATTCTGTATCGCTATCTTCATTAAAGTATTCTGTTTTTTCATTTTCTGTTCACTAGGTTGTTTTACTGATCTGAAATTCAGTTTCTTTTGATTTTGTTTCATTTTAATCAGGTGGTTTTCTCTTGAAAGTAATATTTCTCTTGAAAGTAATACATCTTTTTTTTTTCGTATTGAAACAATGCACTAATCTACGGTGCAATAATTATCTACTGGTATGTTCTTGTTCATAATTACTGCCATGTCTTTTTCATTGTCATAATCAACTTTTGGATGAAAGACTTAACTGTTTCTTCAAGGTACTTCATTTTGTATTTGAGGTAATACTGTTTCTACATAGATTATTTAAACCTTACTAATGTTATTCTTCAGATTTATGAAACTCATCATTAGATTGATTTCTATACAAGTTTGGTCATAACACAGTGAAGGGAAATAGTGCTTTGCTGCAGAATGACAAGTATTAAGCCACTAGGCCTTTGAAAAACACATCTTGATCTAATAGTAGATGGTCACCAGTAATTTCTGCTGTTGAAATACATAATCATAAATAGTTCTTAAAAAAATTTACATCTTTAACCTTAAAAGCAAATCTCAACAAAGCGGGTGCTTTACAAGATGTTTTTGTGTCTGCAGGACTCAATGATACAGTGTTTGATGTAGATCATGACAAAGATCGAGCTGAAGCACAAGGGCTCAAGCCAAATGGATTCAGCTTTGAAATGCCAGATGCTGCTGGGCTTGATTATGCTCTCAATAGGTAAGACCGTAAGAGAAGTTTACTCTTTTGTGCTTTATGTTTTGTAATGTTTGTTAAACAAAACATTTGAGCAAGTGGCACTAAGGAAACATTAGTCTGGTGATTTATTTGGACATCATTTATGATATTATCCCTAAATAGGGATCCTATTTGAATATAAGAATAAGAAGTAGGCCTGTAAGCAATCGTTGAGTCTATTTTCAAAGATAAGGAAAAAGAATTCAGGCATATTCAACAATCTTAATATTACAAAATAATTACCAAGGCTCTAAAGTAGTTCTTAGCCTCAAAAATTGAAGAATAGATTTCAATGGCTTTGTTGTGATCTCCATTGTAAGTAGTGGGCTGATTACAAGGGAAGATAAATGCAAGATGATTATCTGATGGTGTAGAAAATTGAATATTATTCGTACAAGGCAATGGTCTCTAAAACCAGAATTTTAGTTTAGAAGAATGCTAAGTTAAAACCTGTTTGACCGATTAGGAAGACATATTTTTGTCAAGTTAGATGAAGATTGGTCACTTGCTATATATGATTTAAATCTAATTTAGTTATATGCAGTTTTTTATGTATTTTAAAACAGTGTTGTGTGACCATTGAGATAATTGTTTGACACTCTGATTAACTTATTTAGATTCATCTCCATGTTAGATTTTAACTATCACACTAGGCCATGCATCAATCTTGCTGCAAATTAGATTAATCATAACTTGAGAGAATCTAATATTCTTAGCTTCTCCCTCACTTAACCATCTCATATATTTTTAGTAAAAAGACATTGAGGTTTCTTGGTGTTTGAACTTAATTTAGGCTTGTAATCATTAAAAGGGTTTTAATGCAATCATTTTGCCATTGCAAATTTGCAACAAATTTGGGTTACCTTTGAATGCTAGTTCTTTCATATTTGCTTTGTCATACACCTACAGAAGTTTGTGTAGTGGAGGCTTTTTTTTTGCATGATTTAACAAGTATTCTTGTCAGACTCTCATGGGAAGTTATCAAATGTCAATGTTTTTCTTTCATCGCTTTCACATATTATAAGTGAAATCCATCATTCTAGGAATGCATTGATTGTCTTGTTGAGTTAATGCATGAATTCAGCTCTAGAAATCTTGGTTCATAATGAAAAGTTGTCAAAATAGTGAAACTGTCTAAGACAAGATGGAAAAATGATTTGTGAGGCATGCTTTGCTAGGCCTTAAAATTTGATTGTGTTGAAAATGGTCAAGACCCCAAAAGCATTCCCTTCAAGTCACTACCATGGTTCAAACTCTCCAAAAGTGCATTTTTTACGTGTTTGCTAATAAAAAGTGAAAAATTGCTAAGTCTCAAAAAAGTGATAGTGTATTAAGAAGCATATGCTTTTCCAATTAGAGTAAGTGGCAAATGCTTGCTAGGTGTGCTACGCTAACAAGAATAATAATATAATTTTAAATTCTGATTTCAATGTTCAAATATCTCAGTTTTCAATAGACAACATAAAAAATTATTGCATTACTAAGTACACCTATACCTCATCTCAGCTACCAATATCAAAAGAGCTATTTGTGTCACTCTATGACTGAAAATGTGGCTCGTCCAATAAAAGCCTAACCAATCCCAATTGCACCTCCTCCTTATCAATTTGCCTAACATCTTTAGAATCAACATCCCAACTTCTTGTTGGAGTTTGTCAATACTTAGGAGTCTGTTGATTTTGAAGTCTCAAGGCACTTTGAACTACAACTACCTTCTCTACTTGTCTAGAGGTAAGCTTGTTCCTCTTAATCGAGTGGATGTAATCATAGGTGGACCAATTCCTCTTTGTAGCAAAGGAACTAGTAATCTATGAAAGTAGACAAATGACAAGTTGCTTAAGCTCCTATGTATCTTTCCCATAAAAAATTTACCATCCAATAGGGTTTTTTTGTGCAATAGTGGCCCTATCCATCCTAGACTATGGTTTATTGAATGTAGGACCTTGAAGATTAGAAAACTAAAGCTGCTTCTCTTGAAGTATGATTGCATCCTTAGCACTATGCATCTTACAAAGGGCCTCCATAAACCCCTCCATTACGTCATCATAACTAGGTCTAGGTGCATACCACTTAAGGGCATAGGCAACTATATGAAAAGGAGCGTTCATTATGTTCCACCTATTTGTGGCAATACACCTTAGATGCTCCTCCTAGAATTGTAATCCAGGACCCTTGTCACAAATTGCTTGCCTCATTTGATCAAGCATGCTATCAGATGTCCCATAAATCTCTCTAAGGCTAGGAGAGTCTATATCTGCATACCTAATTACCCCACAACTAGTGATATGATAGAGCAAATATAGTTGCAAGCAACATTTAAAAATTCAAAAGATATTAATAATATTAAAAGTTTATTTAAAAATAAAAACAAAATTCAAACATATTAAATAAAAATCTATTTCCTGATATTAGACCACCAAGTGTCATCAAGCACCCTTTGTCTCACCTCCATCCGTACTTTTGTCTTTGATTCAGCCCACCTCTCCCACTCTCTATAAACCACCGTGGATTTTAGAGCATCCTGCACTTCCAACATCCTCTCCAACAAAATGAAATAGCTAGCATATCTAGTCTCAATTAGTTTGACTAGTTCGAGCAATTCTTTCTTCAAAAAAGATTGAATTAATGTAAGTGAAGTGTGGTGGTTATATACAAACATTTGTATGTCTCTAGCTTCAACTATCGTTGTCTTCACCCAATATATTGTTTTGATGTCTTTCAAAGCATGTACATATTATGGAGTCCAAAAAATATGTTTGTAAGCACTCTCAACCATTAAACCAACAAACATACAAACAAGGGTTGAATCTGCTACAAAGTGTACAACATTGGCCCAACATCCTCTACAACCTCCTTTAAAAGGCCAAACTAGTAATTAGCATCCTTGCATTTCCTAGAGCAATCAATAACTCTAAGAAAATATGAACTAGAAGAACATGTAACAATAATATTAATGAGTGTTCAATGTTGAATATTAGGTCACCATCCGTAATAATGGAACAACCATTCTTTCTCAATGGTATAATCAAATATTGTTTGTTGAGGGAGGCATGCAGTTAAGAGGTAATTACCATTGCATCTCTCGGCATCCCTTTCAAATAAGTAGACCTTTCCAAATGAAATGGGATGGCATGGGCATAAAAAGATTCGGCCATTGAATCATTGGTCTACTCATGTTTTTGCAAATTTAACAACCCTACCTTTGTATTTTTCTCACTTGCAATAAAGTGGCCTTCCTCTTCTATCATAACCCTATCTAGTTGATATACTTGTTAATTGATGGCAATGGTTTGTATGGCTGCTTCTTATTAGTACTAGTAGTTTTTGTCTCATACCCTAACCAATTTTACCATTTCAACCCGTTGTTCCAACAATATATCCCCACAAACTCTAACTCCTTGTCCACTCTCACCCAATAATGGTGTCCAACCCTACTATAGCTGCTGTAAAAATCAGTTTTACAAAGATGATACAATCGATGCTTGCTGCCCCATGTATTTTTCACTCTTATTATTGCTTAAATTGGTGACAAATTGTCGTAAGGGCATTTTGGAGTTGAAAGGGCCTTTGCAAACTGCTGAAAAGAGGATGAAGAGCATGCAAAACAGTCTTGTGGTGCTGCAATAGGACTTGTGTTTGGATTTTTCAAAAGAATGAGAACCTTCAACACTCCCTTAAACATCCCTTCAGTTTACTTCTTCACTACCCATCTCATTGTCACTACCACTACCAATGCTCATTTTTAATGTCAAAGATGATAGATCAAAGAGATGTTTCAGAGGATGCTGGTGCTATGGGATTGTGGTTTGAAATTTGTGTAAGAGAAAACTGATTTTTTTTTAAGAAAATGACAAACTCCTCAAGTGTTATCTAAAAAAAAGGAGAGAAAAATAAAAATGGATTGTTAAGGCATACTTTAATGGCTAAAGCTTGAAAATTAGAAAAGTAGCAATGGATCGTGGTGGTAGGTCTCTAAAAGGGGCAGGAGGTCTCTGAAAGTGGTGGCAGGCATGCAATAACTTAAGACAATGAACAATTTCACACTTGCAAATGAAAGTGAAATAAATCGTGTGGCGGCAGGTCCCTTAGGTTTGCACAAGATGTTTTCATTTTCTTATAATATTAGGGTTGAATAAGGGGCATGGGAGGGTTTGTGGGACCCCCAATCCCTTTTAAAATAGTTTTTAACATGAAGTATTTTTTAAAACAATAGAAAATCTTTATTTGGCATTTGGGACAGTTGAGGGATATCCTAAACGTCCTTGATTGTCCCAAGGATGGCTATACATCTTGGATGCATTTCCTTCACAATCATGTTGTTTTTGGTATGTCTTGTAGTTTTCAGAATTTTGGGGACAGCCAAGGTGTTGATGTTTATGGCAGCGTCGGTCACATTTTCCAGCCCAGATCGCATAAGTAAAGCAATTAAATTGTAGCCTATCGGCTATTTAATTGCTGAGAACGATTTTATGATTGGCCACGTCATTTGATAAATGATGATTTAATAATTAATAAATAATATTTATTTATTATTTGAGGCCAACCATTAAGAGGCACGATTTTTAATAAGTCACGTCTTCTACTTTGGAGGCTGACCTTTTGTGGGAGAAGACACATCCCTTCATGGATGAATGTATAAATACAAGGTGTGGTTCATTCATTTGACAAGCAATCAAGTTCATTCATCTAAGTAGTGTGTGGTAAGAAGAAGTTTGCATCTAGAGCAGCAGATTGACTCAAGGAGAAACATTATCCTGTAGCAGCAGATCATCACTTTGTAACAGCAGCAGATTGATTCAAGGAAAACATATTCAGTTGTATCTTGCATCTAAGGGAGATACTATTATTCATTGTATAAAATTGGCATTGTGTTGTGCCTGAGTTGTAAGCAGATTGCTACTCTTATTCAATCAATATATAAGAGATATATTGGGTGGATTTTTCTCCCTCAGGCTAGAGGGTTTTCCCAGGATATCTTGTGGTGTTCATTGTCTCATGTGTTGCATTTTTTTATTACTTTCTGCTTGATTTATCTGATCATGAAAAACTAACATGGTATCAAAGCAGGTTTGAAGAAGATCTTGATCAGATTTCTTATTTACAGTTATACCCTTTGTTCTCTTCTCGTTGATTTCCTCTTTCACTTCGTCAAGATGGTGAACGGTCTCAAGATCGAGGACAGACTTGAGGGAGCATCAAATTTCACATCATGGAGATTTAGAATTATGCTCACCTTGGAGGAAAGTGAGTTGGCAGAGTTCGTGGAGAGCACAGCTACCGAGCCTATGGATGAGGAAGAAAAGATTCAATGGAAGAAGAAAGATATCAAGGCGAAGAAGATGTTAGTTGATTCCGTAGAGGACCATATTGTTCCAATCATCTCTAAGTTGAAGACAGCAAGAGAGATGCTTAAGACTTTGGTGGAGATGTATGAGATCAACAACACAAGTCGTGCTCTAGCCTTGAAGCAATAACTTCATCATGTTAAGATGGCGGAAGGAGAATTTGTCATCACCTACTTCATGAAGGTTTCCGAGTTGAGATATCAGCTCTCTACCATTGGTCATACTGTTGATGACAAGCATTTGACCATGTTGGCTCTTAATGGTCTTCCTTCATTTTGGGAGTCTTACATTCAAGGTATAAGTGCAAGATCAAAACTCCCTAAGTTTGATCGTTTGAGGGCAGATTGTATTCAAAAGGAGTCGAGGTTGGCTGCGAGAGGTATCGGTCGAAGCTCTACAAATGAAGACCTTCATGTACTTTACACTCAATCCTTCAAGAAGAAAGGGAAAGGTGGAAAGAAAGGATATTTCAAGAGGAATAGAGATAAAGAAGTTGATGGTGTTCTTGCGTTCAAGAAGAAGAGGGACCTCTCCAAAGTCCAATGTTTTCGATGTGACAAGTTTGGTCACTATGCTAAGGATTGCCCAACCAAGCCTAATCAGCATGCTTCTTTGACGGATGTGGATAAGATCTCTCCTCAAAATGATTCTAGGGAATTTCTATTCTAAGTCATGGGCCTATGTTCAAGCCATGAAGGTTGTGTACTGATCTGAGCACAAGAGCAGCATATCTTACTGTGTCCACCCATCAGAATATTTAAAGAGATAACTATTCTCTTTTTTTGTTTGTAATCACCCTTCTAGGCTAAAATTCAGTTTGTTGAGTTGTGCAAATCTGACATTATTTGTTTGGATTACATGTGACCAGTAAATAGTGATCACTGGGATAAGATTCTTTAGAATTAAGAATTATTCATTGCAAGTTGTTTCATGCTAATTTTTGAGTGACTCTGAAATAAAAGGAGAACTAAAATTATGATTATGATTGATTTTCTATATGCGTGATCTATGATTCTGTGTAGATTGTCTTTTGTTATGCTGAGATTAGCTCTTCCGAGAAAATGGAAGAAAGACATGTCAGAATCAACGAAGATGAATGATGAATTAATTATCTGGGATTACTCAAGAGATCCTGATTTCAATGAGATAAGTATTGCATGGTTGAATAATGTTCATGAATTGTTATGTAGTTATTAATTCATGCTATAACATTGAGATAGTCAATCATGTATGCTTCTAGCAATGGTACTTCTATTCAAGATAGTTGAGTTCCATGAACTATTAGTAATCTCTTCTTAATGCTTTCAGGACGGATCAAGAAGCATAAGAGATTGCTTTCAAGAAGAGTTTGATGCATCCTATAGGTTGAAGAATGGAGACACTTCTTGTAGCTATGAAACTGAGTGAATGGCTGAAGACATCTCTTCGAAGAGGAAGAATTAACCTTCAGTTAGGGAGTTCTATGATTCACTAAGAATAAGTAAGCGTTGCAGTGTTGCAAGGCCAGATGCTAAATTCTTGAAGTACCTCTTCAGCTGTTGAGATCGTAATTGCTCAAGTCAGTCAACCTGGATTTAACATTGGTAGCTCCGCAAACCTATTCAGAATAGAGTGATCTAAGATGAGGTCGAAGAGAACAGCCTTGAATCTCTACAGAGGTGTGCGTTGGAAACCATTTCTCTAAGGCAAGCGTTGCAGGCAATATTGGGCGATGAGGTCAGGAGGTTGATACAAGTGCTTGAAGATTCAGTGGGAGCCTACTGAACCTAAAGAAGATGGTTGTGTTGCTGATCGGAAGGGTACCTCTGGATGTTGTTTCAGTTGAGGTCTGCGATGCTATCCTGGTGTAGCAGGAAGCAGTCTTCTGTGACACTGAGTACAACAGAGGCCAAGTATATTACAGCTTGTGTGGCAGCTCGAGAAGCAATGTGGCTTCGGAAGCTCCTTATAGGATTGGTTGGACAATCATTGGAGCCGACTGTAATCCATTGTGATAATCAAAGCCTTGAGAAGATTTTTGTCATTCCAGTGTTTCATGACAGAACTAAGCATACCACTATATTAGAGATATGGTATTGAGGAAAGCAATTCAGTTGAGGTATATCAACATTGATGAGCAGATGGCAGACATTCTCACCAAGCATCTCTTCAGGATAAAGTTTGTGTACCTTCGAGACAAGCTTGGTATGGTGGAGAATCAAGCCCTAGTTGAGAAGGAGTCTCAGTATCAGTGATCCTCTTTAATGCATTTCTCTTTGAGAGAGATTTGAGGTGCAAGCCCTTGTTAATGCATTTCTCTTTGAGATTTGAGGTGAAAGCCCTTGTTTCCACCCTCTGGGAGCCATGGTGGATGTCATGTGTGTGACTCCATGACAACATCACGTGAGGGAGTCTATGATGATTCACTTGTACTTGTGTTACACCCTCTGGGAGAGCCATGGTGAAACATCACAATGAGGTGACAACATCATGTTGAGTGATGAGCACTTGTACATACCATACATGGGTGTAGCCATGATGGTTGATATCACGATGAGGTGATATGCTTTCACGATGAGGTGATAAGCTCTTTTCATGGGTGTAGCCATGATGGTTGATATCACGATGAGGTGATATCTTTCCTTTCCACATATGAGTGTAGCCATTGTGGTTGACATCACGATGAGGTGATATGTCTTATGCAGCTGGAAGTATCCTCCCTAGCTGAGAGGGAGTGTTGATGTTTATGCCAGCGTCGGTCACATCTTCTAGCCCAGATCGCATAAGTAAAGCAATTAAATTGTAGCCTATCAGCTATTTAATTGGTGAGAACGATTTTATGATTGGCCACGTCATTTGATAAATGATGATTTAATAATTAATAAATAATATTTATTTATTATTTGAGGCCGACCATTAAGAGGCACGATTTTTAATAAGTCGCGTCTTCTACTTTGGAGGCCGACCTTTTGTGGGAGAAGACGCATCCCTTCATGGATGAATGTATAAATACAAGGTGCAGTTCATTCATTTGACAAGCAATCAAGTTCATTCATCTAAGTGGTGTGGTAAGAAGAAGTTTGCATCTGGAGCAGCAGATTGACTCAAGGAGAAACATTATCCTGTAGCAGCAGATCATCACTCTGTAACAGCAGCAGATTGATTCAAGGAAAACATATTCAGTTGTATCTTGCATCTAAGGGAGATACTATTATTCATTGTATAAAATTGGCATTGTGTTGTGCCTGAGTTGTAAACAGATTGCTGCTCTTATTCAATCAATATATAAGAGATATATTGGCTGGGTTTTTCTCCCTCAGGCTGGAGGGTTCTCCCAGGATAGCTTGTGGTGTTCATTGTCTCATGTGTTGCATTTTCTGATTACTTTCTGCTTGATTTATCTGATCATGAAAAACTAACACAGGGGACATCCCTTGTTGTCTCGTTTTGGAAGCATTGTGGGAGATGAGGACAGTGTTTTGAGGGCTGACAATGCGCCCTCATGGAACACATTTTTTTATGGACCTTAGTTGTTGTATGGGACAGCTTGGGTATAATCCATACCAAAACAAATTAGACATAATAGACAATATTAACCATAAGATCAGGGTTTTATATAAAATAAACCAAAACAATAGAAAAACAATATTTGATAGATTTTCATTATTTTTTTGGATTTAATTGTCTGCAAATTTTTGGCATCAACATTTCAGATCAACACTTTGTGATCTATCATCATTTTTTTCTCCTCTAGCTCTCTACATACTAATGATGGATCATAGAGTGTGATCTAAAATGTTGATGCCAAAAATTCGAACACTATTAAATCCAAAATCACTAAGGAACAATATTATGGACTGTACAAATCTGATGTCTATAATATTGATAGTTGATAATTCAATAGAGGAGCTTTCTATATATATATATTAGTTTTATTTTCAACCTAAAAATAAATCCACATATTGTTAAAATAGTAAAATGTTATAATCCTGTATCTTATAAGTTGAAATTCATGATCTCAGAGGAGCTGGTGATTGGTACAGGATATAGGGAGGGTATTAGTACATTTTAAAAAAAAGTTGTGTATAAAGACAAAATAAAAAAATATTTCAATATACATGTAAAATTTATGTTTAGAAAAACAATCGTTATGTAGTGGCTTAGCAACTTCAAAAACTGTAAAATAAAATAAACAGTAAAAGTTCAAAGAAAATAACACTGATATGTACACTTAATTGTGAGTATATTTCTGTATTTTAATTATACACTTAATTGTGTGTGCTTAAATAACACCAAATTGTGTTCTAAAATAATCTAAGTGACCCTCTAGATAGCTGTTTTAACACTTCAATTTTGTTGATTCATCTTCATTTTACATTTAATTATCATAGCAGGCCATTCACTAGTCTTGTTCCAAGTTGAGGTTAAGATTAACTTGAAATAAATAAAAAATTGTTGTTGCAATCCCTTGAACTTAACCAGCTCATGCATTTAAAAAAATAAGGTATTGTCTCTTCTTGGTTTGTTGAGCTGGAAAGTTGGATTTGTAAAATCATTGTAAAACTTATTTTCAACCAAATTCCAAGTTACCTTTTGTAGGCTAATTTTGTTGAGTTCAATTATTTCGTCCCTGTGCTGGATCTTGTGTATTGAGCTAGTTTTGTTAGGTTCTAATTTTAGTGTGCCTCTTGAGCATTTGAACATAAGGAACTGAAAGTCTCAAAATTAGTAAAATCGACCTAAATAAGCAGATGGCAGAAGGCTGCATTATATGTCACCATTTGGTGATCATTAGGTTGCATATAATGGATGGATGGTTATATCCTCAGGCATTTTCATTGTTCACTTGGGAGCTTATGTTCTAATCCTAGACATTAAATGAAAGAAATGCAGAACATTTTCTTAGCATGATTTCATGTTATGCAAACTGTAAGCTTAGACAGAGTTGCACATGATATCTGTACTAACCATTTATCCTAATTTTCAGGGCATTGTCGGCATGGTATGAGAACCGCAATTGGTTTTATTCATTGTGCAAGCAAGCAATGGATCAAGACTGGTCCTGGAATAGACCAGCACTGGACTATATGGAACTTTACTATAGCGCAAGGAAATGAGATGTACAAGATATGAATGCCTTTCAAGTGTATCCACTCTCCTCATGTACATTGTGAAACAATTGATGCCAAAAGTTTATAAAGGCATATTTTTCATTTTAGTCATCCAGTTCTACATTCTGCAAGTATTCAGGCCAAAGTATTCACGACTCTTACATCAGTTAAATATTTCAGGCTTTGCTTCAGGAGATATGTGGTGACAACCTCCTTTATGACAGTAATACCTTTTAAATGATGTTTCAAGATCTCCAATTAGTGGTAACCAAAAGCCAACTACAATTGCAGCCTAACAATGGAAGGCTTTCGCCAAGGCTCATGTGGCAACCAGAAAAAAGAAGAAAAGCTCTTACATAAATAAGCTAGCAACAAATAACAAAACTTTTTCTGTTCAGCTGCTTGTCTATCATTAAGCGCCAAAAAGATAGTATAATATAGTCCATATGTTAAAGATTATTTCTCATCTTTCAGCCTTCAGACAAGAAGTTTGTGAAATCAGATCATTGCTCTATTTTTCTATGTAAAGTTTGTTTGGGAAGAAACTATCAAATCAATGGTTTTTATGAGTTGGTAGGTTGACCATCTTATCTGTGTATGTTAGTACTGTCTATGTCAAAAACTATTGGAAAGCTATTATGGTAATCCATGTGCACTGATCCCACTAAACAGGGTTTGTGCATTATCTCATCTCCCAATGTATTAAAAATTTAAATCCAATTCTCTTTGCTACAAGTAATAATGTACTCCAAGTTGATTGTCTTTACTCCATCTGATTAATGTATATATATACCTTTTTAACAGATTGGCTTGTCCACATGTATGTGAGTGTCTCCTGCAGTAATGGAGCTTTTATATCATTGCTACAATCTATGAAGGGCAACTAATCACTAGACACTGAACAATAATTGAATAAAAACATGGAAAGCAGATATACAAGCGCTGTTCCAGTTTAATTTGTTTTATTGAATGAGTCCAAAAAAGCATTAATTAAAACTTTGATTATCATTCTAGATTTTTCTTTGAACTTCATAAAGATGTAAGACATGTAATCAAAGTATTGGTTCGTTGAGTGCAAATCGCCAATACCAGTAAATCGACAGACATTGTGCAACATATCTGATATGTATAACAAAACACGGATCACCCTTAACTATTAATCCATGAAACCCTCCCTCCATGACCAAGCCAGGCATATCCTTGACCGACATCAACAATCACTTAACACCCTACCAGCACTCGACTTCCATCAACTCCAAATACTGATAATGCCCCCTCCCCCCCGTCCGCCGCCGCCCCCCCCTACCCCCCCGTTGCTCAAAGAGGAAGCCATGGCATCGTCACCCATAATGCTCAACTCCTTCCTAACCTTTCCATGATCTTAGATCTGCTCTTTTACACAACCTAGATCATCAAATAAAGAGCTGCACAATTTTTCCCAATATCATGATCACCTTACCATTTTAAATCCACATTTTACCATGAAAAAAGAAAATGGCATTTGCTTGAAAATGCCTGCACCTGTAAAGATTCATTCTCCATAGATGAGATGAAACATAATTTGCAGATTCATGGGAGCCTAGCCCACTTAACACACGCTTCAAATATAGATAAAAAATAACTGGAACCTTGTTGGCTTGGTTGATAATTTGATGATGCTAAAGGAATACTTCATCACTATATGTATTTCTAAACAAAAAAGAGATATACCTTTCCAAAATGGTCTATGGTTCATGATCAAATTAGACTCTTCATGAAACATAGGGATCCCTACTTATAATCCTATAGAAGATCTACTAAGTGTTGTGCTAGTTTGGGTTTATCTCCCTAAACTCCTAAACAAGTATTGTTAGGAAACATCTTTTGAAATTAGGATATACTATGGAGAATATATCACAACATCCAAATTCACAATAAGTTGTGGAGTCCTAAACTATGTCTGAATCTGCATCAATTTAGATTTAGACAAGCCAGATTTAGATATATTCATCTTGGGCATAGGAGGAAGTAAATGGGAACAACTTTTTTACTCTAAAATCATCCCATTTAGATGTTAGATTTTTCCCTTCCATAAAAGCACCACTATGTCAAGAATAATTGAAGACATGCCAAAGAGGATCTCATTGTACCCTTCCCAAAGCACATGAAAAAAACTCCCAAAAGAAACAAATCAAATGAGAACAAGGAATTAGTGTCACTAATCAAAATCATTTGTAGCTTTAGAGGATAAAAGTGAAGGTGAACCCCAACAATCAAAGGAGAAATGAGGAAATGATCTAGCTCCTAAGATCATACCTACCATTAGGGCTAGTGAAGCAAAGCAACCATATGAATGATGTCAACCTTCTTTAATGACAAGAAGGAATGGATAACGAATGGGGAAAGAAAGAAACTTCAAAGATCTCAATTTGCTATTGATATGGAAAGGATAAAGATGAATGATAAAACAAGAAAGTGTTTTTTTTTTTAATTAAAAAAAAATGGATTTGTGTTTGATAGTCATTGTTTATAATGGTCAAATTTATCACTTAGCAAAAGTGACAAACATGACCAACAAATGCATCATTGCCATGGTGAATGCTAATTTATTGTGACTTGTAGATCTATCACAAGTTTTTTTGGATAATCTTCCAAAAAAGTACAAGAAGATAAGGACAACCCAAGGAAAATAAAAGGTGAATCATTCAACAAATAGAAAGGTAAGAAGACTAACTTGTTTTTTATTATAAAGGATAAAATAGGTTTTGAAGGGGCCTTAAAAAAATTGGTGCAATGAGAAAAAGAACAACCAAAATACAAACTACCATTTGCAACAACCCACCCTTACAAAGCATAGAACAAGGAAAAACAAGCCTTGCAAAACCAAAAAGGGTTGAACAACCCACACCACTAGTTGCATACTCTTAAGGATTTCGATAGTCTCCATTTCTTGCTAGTAAAAATTTTCATGCAACTTGATAAAGTCTAGCAACTACTCTTTCTCCTCTTCAAAGGTTTACTTGCTCTAGTTCTAGTGCTAGGGCTAGCCTTTTCATTGTGACCAATATTGTCTTCGGTTGCACAAGTTACTTGGCTCTATTGAAGCTTCTTCAATTTATTTGTAAGAATTTAAATGCCAATTGTGTTATTTTGAATGGAATAGTGGCTAACTTGAACAAATCTATTGAGATTATCCTTTATAGCCATGGGCTCTTTTCCAATTCCCAACAATCTCTTTGAATGATCTTCTAGCTCTCCCACACAATTAGATTAATAGTATTGGAATTTTTCAAGTCAAAAATCTTTTTCCATTTTGTTCATCTTTGGTATCGCTTCCTAGGCCTAGAAGATGTCAATATCATCCTCCCTCTTCAAATGGATTCATTCACCAATATTTTCTCCACCCTATTCATTTTTAAATTGAGCCTCTTGATTTCCACAAAGAACCATTCAGTCATGGTATGTTGGGTTTCCATGGCTTCCAAGATAGTGTTTAGAATGTCAAAAAGCTCTTGACAAGTGGCATTCTCAACCAACATTGAAAAGCCTTTAGGGATATGTGAGAAATGGTCCAATATTTGAGGGAAAGGAACACCCACCACAAGTTTAGGCATGAAGGGAGCTTTCTTGGTTGCACTCATTGACCTTTAGGGTTTCTTCTTGGTCATCCTCAAAATCACCACTCTTGTGCATTTCTTTAGCAAGCTCTAAATCCTCAAATAAAATAATGGTCTTATTCCTCCTAGCCCTTTTACCAACTTTGAGTCATGGACTCTCCACCCTTGTCTCTCTTGTGACCTTTAGGAGTTGTATACTCATCAAGTTTGAAAATTCTAATCATCCAAGGGAGACCCAATGTCCAAAGGAGTGTTATTCATAGAGGAAATCCCACAATCCTTACCTTCCTCAAACTCATCTTGTGAATTATTCCTAAGATGTGATGAAACATAGGACAAGGTGTTTGAAAGCTCTGCATCCTTGAATATACCCCGGTTTCTTATTTTCTCCCTAGTGCTAGGGCTCTTGATAGAGGGCTTTTGAGATTTCATATATTTCATAGTCAAGAGAATTAGACCTTGGTGTGGGGGGGCCATGTTTGAAGCCTTCCTAAATCCTTAATTGAGTTTTCCAATGAGGCAAGGAGGTAGAATGGGAAAGAAACTTTGATCTTATGTCTAAAATGAATTAATAGAATAAAGTGGTAGCCATACACTGTTTTAAACATGCCTTCTAATGAAACATGTATCATGATACATTTAGTGACTTTAGCTCATATGTGTTTCAAAGAAGTCCTTTCATAGCTCGAGTGGAATTTAACTAACTTTTCCTTCTTTCCCTCCTTCAAAAGTTTTGATGGCTTCTTCACTCACTCTTATGTCTTTGAAGACCTTGCTTCCCTCAACAAAGAGACCAATTATGTGTGCCACTACCTCTTTAGTGAGTGTGCATTCCATTCCAAAAATAGAGACTTGTTTATCCTTCTAACCTCTAGAAAAGGCTCTTGTAATATCCAAGTCATGACCCTTGAGATTTTTGAGGTACAAGGTTAAACCACCTTTTGTTAGAATCTCCCATACCCGCTTGTTCTTAAGGACCCCATTGTAGTGAGGCTACTCCACTATGTTACGACCAACGATATTGTAAACTCCTTGTTATAGGGAAAGCAACCCTACTTTGATGCACTAAGAGTACTATCAACAAAAGGAAAAAAAAACCTTTGTTATGAAATAGAACTTGTTTGAATCATCATTTATGGTAATGTCATTCTCTCTCGCTAAGTAATCAATACCCATCATACAAGTGCCTTCAAAAGAATCAACATTATTAATACATAGCTCCTCTGAGCGAGTAACCATCGCTCACCAATAACCTTTGTGCATGTGTGGGAAAATCCTTGAAATCATCCCATTTACTCAACCCAACATTGGTCATTCCCTAGTTAGCGATGAAATCTGCAATCCTATTCTCTTCCTACAACACTATCAAATTAGACCTTTCAAAATTATTGCAGATGGAGGTGGCATTGAAAATACAATTTTATATGGTATAATTATTAGGGTGAGGGCCTTGAAGATACCAAATAATGTCAAGGGAATCAACCTCAATTATGAATTTGTTATCCCCTTTTGAGAAGCCATCTAAATAGAATTGAAGGAGGTTGTGGCTTCAACAAAGTGATCTATTTGGAAACCTAGGTGTAATACAAAGGAAAAGAAAAAAAGACCATTATGATCTCGAAGAACACCCCCCCTTAGCACCTCTCGCATTACCCTTGGAGGCCCCATTGAAATTCAATTTACACCAATCCTTTGGTGTAGGGGTCCAAGCCACACCAACTCTAAACTTTCACATAAACTTGGAGTAGAGATGATGAAATCAACATCCCAAGACTTAGTAATCTCTGAATTTGAGATGTAGACACCAATTTTGGTGGATTTACAAATTGTCTTTGATTGTCGATGATTTTTTTCCCTTATAGCTACAATAGTTTTGCCCACCACCCTTCTTGAGTTCACTTTCTTATCCTTTAAACGTTGGTTATTTATCTCTTTCCAAAAACCCCAAGCAGCATGGGGAAAACAAAGGACCATAAAAAGCTCTAAGAAGGGTTGAGAGAGGGGGAGATCCATTGGTCAACCAAGGATTGAATAGACTTAGGGAAAACCCAATTGGCATTTCATGAGCAAAGAGTGGATTCCCAAACCAAAAGAGAGAAGCAATAGTTCAACAAACAATTAAAGTCACTTTCCTCATCCCTATCACAAAGAGAGCATCTATTAGGAAGCATAAACCCTTTTTTCATGAGGTTATCAAGAGTGAATTTATTTTGCATCAAGATCCAAAAGAAGATATTAATTTTAGGGATTAGTTGAGGGGACCAAACCTTAGCCCAAAAGGGAGAGGGTGAAATAATGGGATACAAAAAAACAAACCCTAAGGACATCAAATAAGAACTAGATGAGGTAGAACACCAAACTAATTTATCACTTCTAGGAAGAATTGGGTTGTGGGTGTGGGAGAAAAGAGATTGTAGCTCGTCAATCAAACCCTCTAGGTGAGAATGGGGAAGCAAAAGGCTAAGGGTTTCCAACATTTAACCCCCTAACAACACAAATAATCTTCCACCTTAACCCCAAAGCTCCTCAAACAAAGGTCCATTAAGGGTAACACCCAACTACAATTGTTGAGAGGAGTGTTAATAAGTCATTTGTTGTTCCAGAACCTAATAGTGGACCCATCTCAAAGCTTCTTTTTAACTTCTTTGTTTAAGATAAATCTATTTTCCACTATGCTTTTCCAGAGATAAGAACCAAGTGGTGAATTATTGCTATCTCTAAGTTGTCCCACATTTTACCATAGTGAAGCAAGTTCTTTCTCTTGTTTATCTGTGTTCATTCCTTTTGCTCAAACATTAGTCTCCAAGTTATTTTAGCATTCAAAGCAAGGTTGAAATCCTTATTTTTTCTTAAACCTAGGTCTCCAAGATTTTTGTGTTTACAAACCCTATCCCACATCACCAACATAAGTCTTTTTCTTTCTTCAAATCATGTCCAAAGGAAATTTCTCTGAATTTGATCAATCATATCTACAAACTTCCCAAAAGTGTGACAAGGTTTTTTAGAGATAATTATCGATTAGTTCATGAGTTCACAAACTTCAAGATAACCCGACAAGGTTCTTAATGGTGCAAATAAGTGTTTGATTAGTTGGCATTTTGATGAGATTTCAAATTTTCTAACTTACCAAAGGTTTGGAGGTGCCTCAAATGTTGATTTAATACATATATATAGGGAGTCAATGTGCCCTTTTGTATTTGTTTTCATTTTCAAAAGAAGACTATAGTTGCAACCCATTGTTGCCACTCACCCTTGTTCATGTTAACTATTCTTGTTGCTTAGAGGTGAGCTTCCACACATTCATTTTCTAATAAATTTCAAGTTGCCTAAAGTTTTGAGTTGACAAAATCTTATGAAATTTCATTCGTATTGTATCGTAATTGTCTTCAATTCCCTATCACTTCATTTATCTTTTAATGAGTTATAATTATCCACAATTTGACCTACACATAATAATCATTATTTTCATATTTGCTTACCAATATTTCATTGAAATATTAGCACATTTTCTTTGGTTAATCTCAAAACCCCCAAAAATGAAGTTCAAATACTAGGGTTGCAAACAAGCTACCATTATCCACGATTTGTTAGCTAAAGTTGGAGATAGTTACCTTGGGCTTCTTGACATGGAGGATTTTGGGGGAAAATGCAAGATCCTGGAAACCGATAGAAGAAACAATTTTTGATAGTGGTCTAGCTCATGTTGGGGGTTTTCTAGTAGTTATTCAATGTACAAACTTAGTTTTGGCATGTGTCAAATACTACCAAACTGGCACTAGAGAGGTCAAGGTTGTTGATGTTAAGTTGGTTATTAGGTTTGATGGTCCCAACATTAGCATCATTTTTGGACTTCCTCCCAGAGTTATTTTTGCAAATGCCAATGCTAAAATAGACAATTGATATTTTCAAGAAGCCAAGGACACTTGCCTATATTGCTAGAAACTGACTAAAAGAACCTAAAAAGGGGAAGTCTCCAATTCCTAAGGGACCATGCAAAGGCCACTTCATAGGAGTGTCTAATATAATTACTTTATTGAATAGAGTTGTGGGGAATAAAGACACTAATATTTTTAAAAATCGGGTGTGCTAATTTGTCCTTATAATTGGATATGATTCACAATATATTGATTGGGGACAAATCAGAAGTGACCATTTGCATGACCAATTGATAAATTTTTAGAAGAATCATTTTTCTACATGTCCTCTTATTTGTTTTATGCTATTACAAGCATGAAGGTTTGGTCATGTATATGGACATGTGAAGTATTTGACAATACTACGTAGATATATTATTAGTATCCACAAATTAAATGGATATTAAAAATGGGGACTTCAAAAGATTCAATGACGGCTTCATCATGTTGACTATAAGAGAGTAGGAAAGAATCCTGGATCAAGAGTTTCACCTAACTCTTTTCAGTTGATCACAAAATATGTCATCCTATTCATCCAATTCCCTAAATTTACATACCTCAGGGTTGGTGGGTTTGATGGTGATCCTTACAAATTGCCCAGGTATGCAAATGATTACTTATTTTCATTAAAGTATGTATAAAAATGGCAACAATTAGAAAAAGATGCAAGGACAAGAAGAAATAAGGATATCCTTTCCTTGTAAGCCCGGATTATTATACTTGCAAGTCCTATGCTAATGCACAAAATGTAGAAAGGTTGGTGACAAGTATAAGAATCCAATCTTATACAACTAGATTATTCTTTGACATCAAAAATTATGTCAAGGATAATTTGTATCTTCCTCATAACAATGTCCCACATATTGAAGATTTCTAGGAGGATTGTGTGGATGATTTCAAAGTTAGGAAAAGAGATTGGATGAGACTGACTATGAAACAAGTTGAAGATTTGGACTTGGATAAAAGAAAGAAGTTGGGTCCACATATAGAACTTTTGGGCTTGAAAAAAATCTTGACAAAAATGGGTACCCATTTAGACTCGAGCTCTTGAACTCAAATTTTAAATGGGAACCTATTTTGTTTTTCAAAACAAGCACCCATTCTAATTAGATAATATTTTAGAAAGAGTACATGTTTTAGAGTGTGTATGTGTTTCATAGAATTTTAAATTTGAAACCCATGCCTTCACTTTTTGTTTTAGGATTGGAAACCCACCCCTTAGCCTTGGACCTACAAGTACAACGTCATGCAAACATCAAGAGAAAAAATGATTTTGGCATTATGGTTGACGACTTTTTTTTCAAAATTATTTTATGAAACTAAAACCCATTATAGATGACAATGTCTAGTTTTCAAATATGTATTTTTTATATGATTGTATTGTTTTTTCTATTTTTTAATTATTTTTTGAGGTGCCTAGTCCATACTTGAAATGTTAGGTTTTCATATTTTTTAATAACTTCTATTATTTTGAAGTTTCTTGTGAAAAAATTATATGACATCAATCTACATATAATTCCTTACACAATGAAAAAATAAATAAAAATGATTTTTTTTTATCAAATTATAGTTGTTGTACACAAGGGGTTTTCAAAAACAAAAATTAGGGCCAATAAAAAGTAATAAAATATATATTTGGAAAAAATATAAAAAATATCCTCATCAATATTCATTATAATACACATCTTTCCCCAAAAGGAATTAGAAAAATATTTTTATTGAGGTCAAATTGTGATGGTCGTACACATGCATGGTATGGTCCTAAAATGGTGACTTTTAAAAAGCAGTTTTTATACATGCCAATTAAAAATTAATTTGTATCATATGGGTATTAGAATAAATTACATATTTGAAAACCAAATTCAAAATACTACATTTCATATTATTGGAATTTTTTTAAGATTCTGTGTAAGTGCTTTAAAATTTGTCCAATTGTGACAAATTTTAAAAATCGAGAAAAACACTTCCACTTTTGGAGCATTTTGTGGACTCAACTTCTTGCACCTGCCCACCTACTCTATAATCCTAAGAATGTAGAGGATGATGGTTTAGATTTAGTAGACACTATCTTCACTTCTTCCATTCAAATGCAAACTCTCCAACCAATCAGTTGGACTGAAAAAGAAGTGTTAGATATCAGAGAAAGGACTTATCATGTCTTCTTAAGGACAAAAAGATGGATAAGGTCTAAGGTCTTTGAAAATATTACTACCAAACCTCCTCCCAAAGATGATACATCAAAGTGAAATACAAGTGTTTCTTCTTCTTTAGGTCCAATTGTCATAATTGCATATGCCACCAAGTCTAGATTTGATGCAAGGAGAGGAGGTGGACATGATGATCCCAAAAAAAGGAGTTGATTTACAAAAACCTTATGAAGAAGAGACCTAGGTTCCAAGGAAGAAACTAGAAATTAGGAGGCCTTCCCCACATAATGAAGTAGATACTTCTCAGGCTCATGCTTAAGAGTGGCTACAAGTAATCCATATCTCGTCCTCTCATTCACATCATTCATCTCCTTCATAACATCCTTCTCCCCCATGCACATCTCCTCATACTCCTAATCCTCCATTTACCCAACCATCTAACACCAGTATTGATTCAGTTCCTAGAACTGCTTTTCTTCCTTTGACCTTGAAGTCCCAAACAGTTGCATCTCCCTCCTCATGGCTCAAATAATTTATATCAAAGAAGAGGAAACATTCATAAGTATATGATCCCATTTTTGATGTAATAGCTAATTTGTTGAGAGATATTATTCAACCTAAGAAGGTTGAAACAACTTCTTAGTTGATTTTGACTCCTCTAGAAATCAATTTGTGAAAATTATTGGACCCACCATGGAGAAAAATGAAGAATACATGGTAGAAAATGATTTCAATATTACCAAAGTAGATGTAATGTCCCCCTTTGGGGATGCACTTTATTTTCTTTAATCCCTTAATTTCCAAATGACAGATGAATTGGAGAATACTTCTCACTTGATTGAAACCTTAATTGAAGTCCTTCATTCCCAATCGATCTGGTCTTCACACTTAAAATATTTTGTTAGTGTTGATCAAGCGGATAAGAATCTACTATCCATACTTTTAAAATATCATAATTACTTATAAGACTTAATAATTTTTTCAAGCATCATTATTGTATATTCGCAAATAATATATAGATATATTTATATTTTATATAAATACACATATATTTCTATTTACTTCCATATATATATTTTACGTATGCATTGTATTGTCAATCATCACACAATATGTATATATATACTCATCAATTATTAACATGTCATTCAATTTCTCATTATATTTTCCCATCAATATATATTTAAATATTCATAAATCATAATATACTCAAATATATTTATAAGTATTAACTGAGATTTAAATTAATATTATACCTACATCTACTATTCTTAACTTTTTCATACATAAGTGACTATGAACTTTTATTTGAATATATATGACAATACTTGCTCTTTCCATAACTCTTTCCAAACCTATTATTTACTACTTCCAGGTCTGTATGTATCTCTTTGTTCTACTTTATCTTTCTTGTTGTCTATATCCCAAACTTGTATTTGTTTTCTATTTTTCTCCATCTGCTCCATATATTATTTTATATATATCTCAGATTTCTTATCCTTTCTATTTCATTGTTGATAATATATATATCTTCCTTGGCATAAAGTAATTGATGTCATTCTTTAATCGTTGCTTCTAATTCCTTTTCCTATCTTCTATGCCATTCCATGCCTTCTTGTTTTGACTTTTCCTACCTTTTCTATGGTTCGATTTGCTTCAAGGGATATAGCTATTGCCAAGGGATGTGGCTCCCCTCCCTTTTCATGCTCTTTGGCTATGATCGCACCTTTTTAAGGTGATGTGGTTGTTTGTTAGGGGTTTATTTAGCTTTCTTTCTTAGAAATAGATTTATTTATTTATGAACAAATGCATAGTTATTTTTATTTTCATTATCACAAATTAATTGTTCTATTTCATATTGTGATAATTATAATATTATTATTTATGCCTACACTTTAGATTAATGTTTTCTCATTTTGATGTATTTATTTATATATATACATTTAGTATTCATAGTGTTATATTATTATGATATTGTATTGTTAATATTTATATTTGACAATTATAATATTTAAATTGCAATTACTTATTTATATTTTGATATTTATTTGATTTAGTTATTTGTATTATAATTATAGATTGAATTTATCGGTTTATCTTAATTATATATTTTTTCAGTATTTATTTTATTATTTAAATTGTCAATATTTATATTTTAATATTATAATATTATATATAATAATTATAATTATAATATTATCTTGCATTGATTATATTAATAGCATTTGTATTGTCAATCTTATAATTATTATAATATTGTCTCATGACAATTATAATAATTAAGTTGTTAATATGTATTTTGTCATTTTTTCTATTTATTCGTATTTTAGTATGTTACGATCTCAGGGGACATGACAATAGAGCTAGGGCCATCTATGCATGAAGGATATATTCACAATGTCTAGTTATCAATTGAAAATTTGATTGAAAGGGTGGAGAAAGAAAGAGAAGCCAAAGAGAAACTAGAAGAATATGTGAGCTCTTACTATTTATATCAAATCTATAATTGATACTTATGCACAACCACTTGATGCTTTACCATCAACCTCATCCAATTTGGTCCTTGATGAAATAAGCTTAGACATCGTAGAAAAGATCAATAAGTATCAAACTTGTGGGAGAGTAACAAAAGACTGGGTGAAAAAGGTTACTCTTAATGCCTTTTTGTATATTGAAGAAACCATGAAGTTATATCACAATTTTGAAATAAAAAGGTAGAGATAGTGTAGTGGCGTAAAGTTGCACCCCGTGGTAATTTCACCTACCCTTTTGCATCCACCTTAGTGTCCACTCACTTAGTATTATTGTAGGCTCATTTCATCCTTTTTCCATCTCAAGATGCTCAGGACCCTTCTTTAGTGGATATCTTCTTATGTCATCTTTGCGTTAAACCTTATTTTTCCCCATTCCCACCATTTTTTAGCATGATTTTTCTAGACACTAGTGTGTCGTGCTAGTGTCCTACAACATTTAAATGTTCAAAAGGTCATTCATAAATGTCTTGCCACTTTTCACCTACCTTTGTTTGTGGAAACGGATCGGGATGCCTTGCAATGGCTTAAGAACCTCCTTTTCCCTCCTTTTCTCTCTTTAAAATCATCTTTTCAATTCATTTGGTTTTCTTGGTCTCTCTCTCGAAAACTCTCTTTTCTTTCTCTCAAAATCTCTCTTTCTCTCTTTCTCTCAAGCTCGCACAACTCTCTCGCTTGTTATAGTGGTCTCAAGTTCTCACAACACTCTTTACAACTCTCTTGACTCTCAGAACCTTCTCTCTCTTTCATTGGCTTCTTCAAGCCTTGCAAGTATATCTATTTGTCTTACATATTTGAGCATCTTTGGATTTATCACATTCTTTGTCTATGCATTTTATTATCTTTTATATTTATCTTTCTATCTATTTGTCTACCTATTTGTCTGTGGAGGTGGAAACATCGAAATAGGGGTTTCTTTGAGGCAAGCCCCTAAACAGCCCCAACATTTTCTCTTGGTCTTATGTGTGTAGGTGTTGGAGAGATATATTTTCTAGAGGCTTCATTACTTGGGTTGTTGTGAGAATTTTTTTCTCCTCCTTATTTTTATCATTTGCATTTCATTTAGTTTGATTTATTTTAGTTTTGTTAGTTTTTGTTATCTTCTTTGCACTCTTAAGAGTTCCTAGTAATTAGAATAGAAGTAATTGCTTTGTTATTTCCTATGACATTCTCAATTTCCAATCTTTATGAGATGCAAGCGCACCTTTGGGACATTAGCGCGCCGCGTTTTCGTCCATGTGTCATGATGTCATCCTTGGTCAAGAGCTTGCCAGTTTGTCTAGAAGACATATGTGACCTACTCTTTCTATTTTTGGAACTCTCACCATATTATCCCATCACTTGAGATTTATTCCTTGAGGTGGTTGAAGACCATTTTCTCTATGAAGACTCTGCTTGTCTTGAGACTCAAGGGTAGAAAATTTCCTCTATAAATAGATACTAAATATTAAGCTACAACAAAGGATGATAAAGCATTTATACCTTGCTATTGAAATATGTTTGAGAAATAATAAAGATAAATGTGAATATTTTGGTTAATGAATAATTTTTCAGTGATCCAAAGAAGAATAATTCCCTTAGTTGGTCAAAGAGAATCAAATGGAAGATAATGTTTCTAAGGCAATTCATCGTAAAATTCAAAATATTGATGAAGGTTTACGATTTTGTACTTGTTGACATTAAAATCAACTTCTTATCATTTGATGTCAATATTTTGAAGGATGATGATTCTAGTTTATCAAATTCTATTATTGTTAAGAAAGCCTTCAAAGATGTGATATTAAAAGAAATCTACACTAGATACTTTTGATTACAATGCAATAGAAAAATTGCCAACATATTTTATCACCTTTAGGACATGAGTTTTTGATCTACATAGAAAAATGGATGAAATTAATGAAGATAGGCTAACATGGAAATCCAATTGAGTAGCATGTTAATTCAAAATGGAAATTCCTTACCACCAATTTTGGCAAAGTTCAAGGAATACAAAGTGAAACTTGTTACTACTCAAGTAAAAATTCAAGATAAAGTCAAGGAAAATGGCCCCAATTAGAATAAGGATAAAGGAACGATATCATAACATGGTTACTTTTTTCCTTTCATATTGTTAAGTAAATTTTATTACTATTTTGTAATAAATTAAAATGATCCTTATTCGAAGAAAATAAAAATATGAATAAAGTTTATTTTTAAAGATTTTTCAAGAGGTAATTACAAACCAAGAAAAAATTTCAATTGCAAAGCTATAAAAGGTAGAAGAGAGAAAAAGAAGGGATATTTTAGGTATTTTGTTACTATTTTTCTATTTTTTATGAGGGTTATCCTTTTGTATTTTTCCCTTCACTATGAAATATCAGCATGAGCATTTGTAAAGATTTGAGAAGGAGACTTTGGGTTCCACAATTTTTGAATATATAGAATTCTCAACAAATTTGAGTCCATGATTTTGTAATTGTGATCTTTTCTTATATTATGTTTACAACACATTATGAATATTTCTTTCATGAATGTTATGTGAGTTATAATCAGTTTCATTTGAATCTTGAAATATTTCTATCATTTGGGTATCCTTATTCTTAAGTCTAAGTAATATCCAACAATTATATTTTTTTGTAATTTCCCTCCTTTTCATGTAGCTATATCTACTATGAGACTTTGTGCCCATACTATGTGTATCTTCCATTGCTTTTTCTAGTTTAGATAATTCACCTTTCTTGCTTTTTGGTAAAAAGAATATCCCAAAAAAATTCATGTCATATGAGGGAGTTGCCCCTCTCTAAGTAGAGGAAATTTATTCATTCATAACAACTTATCCAATTGTCAAAATATTTTCCACTTTCCATTGGATGAGTTACATTAAAAATATATAGCAACAAATTTGCATACCAACAACTTGCAAGTCTAAGATGTGGAAGGAAGGATTGTACACTCCTTTTCTAGTGCCTATTAGACCTTGGGAAAGTATTTCTATGGAATTTGTGGTCGGTTTGCCAATGAGTAGGCATGGGAATGGTTATTCTATTGTTGGTGTGGATAGGTTCAATAATATTTTTATTTTAACCTTGTGCAAGAAGATAGTTATCGAAAAAGAGATTGCATACATATTGTTTACCCATGTGTGGGCAGATTATGGTTTGACAAGGTCAAATATTTTGCTAGAGATACATGATCCAATTTTGAGCCTAGGAAGATGATCAAAGGATAATTCATAAACTATCTAAATGATACAATCCATTTAAATAATTCTATGATCTATAGAATGTATGTGGAACTTTCAAACAAGATGTAGAAAACCATAACACATCCAAAGATGGATATTAGTAGAAATGCTACTTCTAATCATATATGAGAATAGGGATAAACACGTCAATCTAAAAATACAAAAATGATAGAATAAATATTTATATTATTAGAAAAGGATGAAGCACCTCTTGCCTAGATGGTGCAAAGTATATCATTAGATTCATAGAGCATGTTGATGGAAGAAACCAAGATATCAAGTTGGAGTGCAAAATTTTCATGCCAAGTGCATTAAGGATTTTTATCTAGCAGATTTCTTATTGTAATAGTTGTACAATGCTAGTATTTATAGTTAAGGCCAACTCCTATTGGCTAGGTCTAAGTGAAAAAAATGTTGCCAAGTGTTAAAGTCATATGATATGGAAAACATGTGGCACATGATGTTGTCATGTACCTAATATGGATGGTATCAAATGTTAAGGATTTTATAAAGCCAATTATTGAGACACATGGATTAATTTCATGTGTTGTAATTCGGTTGTCATTGATGTCAGAAGAATGTTGGAGATGATTGTAGTTTGGTTGTCAATATTGCAGTCTGGCTATTTGGTTTCCAAAGTCCCTGTGAGATACTTTGCATCTCTTTGTTGTTATTGTTGTGCTCCTACAATTTGGAAGTTAGCTTAATATGTTTTCATAGCATGTGTGATCCAATTTTCATGTTATTTGGATTATCAAAAAGGTGTTTTGGAAGTGATAGTTTGAAGGTAGTGTTGTTTCTATTAGGATGCTCATAGTGGTGCAAAGTTTGGCTCTACATTCCTCCACATTTGCAGATATGGTTGTGTTGATAAAAGGTTAAGTTTTTTGAGTTTTGAAGGTGTTATATCCAAAGTTTCATATCATTTTTCCTTCCAAAGAGAATTTTTGGTGTAATATAGTGTAGGATTGTATTGTCTGATGGCTACTTTCAGTGTATGTTGGCTTGTGCCAACTTGTTATTGCATGAAGTGGTGAACTTTCTTGTAGAGAGTGTTCCTGAAGATATTGTGATGTATTTTGTCGCTCTGCAAGATGTTCTCTAGTTTCTCTAGAACAAGTTGTGGTCTAGAATGAAGGTGTTGCTAGGTTATGCTTTTGTTTCGTCGATTGAGGTATATTGAAGGTTTGTGACACAAAGTCTTTGTTGTGAAGAGTTCAAGGAGTGTTTGAAGATGGTGCATGGGTCATTCCAACTCATCTAGAAGAAGCACAAGTAATTTTTTATCTTTCATGTGTATCGTCGATGTTGTGAAGGCCAACATGCTATAAGTTTTATGTTTTCTTGCTTA
This sequence comes from Sequoiadendron giganteum, assembly GCA_007115665.2. Lineage (NCBI taxonomy): Eukaryota > Viridiplantae > Streptophyta > Pinopsida > Cupressales > Cupressaceae > Sequoiadendron > Sequoiadendron giganteum. Next base: position 309,236,418 of record CM021105.1, read on the forward strand.
AGGCTGGCCTAATTTAAATATGTGAAGCATACAAATATTTTACCTTGAAGAGCATTATTCTGAAGTGTTTAGGACCAGGTTCTACGTGTGTTGGGATACGCGTCCCTCTTCTTGATGTTGCATGTAGTCTGTTTTGGGTCTTTCCCTCTACACATTTCATGTTGTTTTTTTATCTTTGGTTGACTTGTAATTGTAATATTCTTTGTTGTAGGTCGACATATGTAATATAATCAATGTAATATCATGTATATATTGTAAGCCTAGTTGATCTAGGTTGTGTGGTTGAGTCAAATGAGGATGGTTAATGCATTATGATGTTTATGTAAGTGACTGAAGGAGAAAGAGAAGTGGGAGATCATGTATGGGTTCAAGTTGAACATATTTTTATGATAGAATGGAAGTGAAGAGTGTGCCTAATTGATTACTAGAAGCAGTGAGCCAAAGGAAAAACTTCTTGAAGGCTGAAAGTAGTGAGCTAGTAAGTTGTTGTTAGCGTTTCAATTTGCACCTCTGGAATGCAAATTAGAAATGGATAGTTATGCAAAGTTAGATTTCTCTTCAAATTAGGAGGGGAAGATCCTTCTTTGCTGATTATTCTTAAAAATAAATACTAAACTGTTGTCAATCTTGTATTCTCAGCTTAAGAGCACAAGGTTGTAAAACTCTTTGCGTTGCAGCTGAGGTTTTTTTTGGTTTCGTAAACTTTCAACTACAACTAGGTTTAAACTAATAACGCTTCTAATAACTCAAGTAAATTAAGAGCTCGAGAATTAGAAGCAAACAAGGAATGATTGATTAAATACGGATACTCAAATAAACTTGCTCCCATAACACTATATTGTCCCCATTTTTTAGAGCATCAAAGTTTGGAAGATTAGCCTCGTAGGCTAGTGTTTTTTATTAGAGGGTCCAATTTGGGTGTTAATGAGCTCTTCGAGTGGCAGTTAACAATGTTTTCCTCTCTATATCATTGGTATATTTTGAGCCTAAGTTATTTAGGGGATTTTGGCTTCATTTGTATGTACTTACTATTTATAGTAAGTCAGTGTGTTGATAGAGGCCAACCTTACTATTTTTAGTAAGGCATCCAGTTGGATAGAGGAAGCAGTGGGTAAGCAGGTAGAAAATTTAGAATTGATGAATGACGTATATTTATGGAGTTTTAATTATTATTAAAGTAAAGCTTTAATAATAATTAAATAATAATTAAAAGTGCACATCATTAAATATTATTTGACTTTATTATAAAAGGTTATTTAATGAGATGTGTTAAAGTCAATTGTTAAAGTGCATTCACTAACTCATTTGATTGCAAAATCCAATGAAAATTTTCGACGAAAGTTGTATAATCAAATGTATTGTCGGGTACTTGTGTGAAATTTTCATTTTTTTTAATTTTATCCCCGACGTTCGTTGGAATTTTGACGAACCTTATTTTTCGTCCGAAATTTTGACAGACTTGCAAAGTTAAATTATGGACGACATAAATAAAACTAAGCTTGACTATTTGTTGCGATAGTGTTTTGCTCGACAATTTTATTGGGTCAAATATAAAGAGAAGATATCGCCAAGTTGAGGGTAGTCATTGTTTTTTTCCAGAATTCATTTGTGAAGTTAGATTTGTACTTCTAGATTTGAAAATCATATTTTAAAGCAACATCTCATCATATTTCATTTTTAGACTTGTGCATTTTCAGAATTTCATTTCCAAATTTTAGACCTGACTTCACAAATTCTTTATAAGGGAACTATTTATAGCTGATGGAAAATTCTTGATGGATTTGGACAAAGATTATATTTGCAAGGTTTCAATTTTAACCCTAATGATCAATTTTCAATAGATTTGGGAGCCATAACTAGATAATATCAAAGGCATAGGGATAGCTATAGAGTGAAATGGTTGTCAAGATTCAGGCCTAGAGGGTTGAACAAGGAATTGGGAATGTTTGGTAGTGGATAGTTAGAGCCATTTAGCTATGATATTTTTGAAGACTACTTCATAAAGATGTATTTTCCCTTTGCCAAGTTTCAGAAATAGATTTTAGACCTTAGATGCCAGTGTCTTATAAAAGCAGTTATGGTATATATGTTACCTAAAGTTCTTGAATTCATCTTGACTCTATACAAATGTATCTATGTTTTTATTTGAACAAGAAAGAAATAAAGCAACCAATTTCTAAATATTGTGAGATATTTAGAGCAACAAACTAAAAAATATAAAAATGAAGGTCAAGGCCTCTCTATTTTTCTCAGTTCACTTAAACTTTTTAGATGTTGCCAAACATCTAGCAAGCTATAAATATAATGCAAATTATATGATTTCTATTTGTTTTGTACTTTGGAAAAGTTTACAAGATAAAACTGTCTCGTCATGTAGAAGTATAAGCTGCCAAATTCCTTCAGAAGTTGATATGGGAATCAAAAGATGAACCTATCAAATTGGAAACCAAAATTTTTGTGGTAAGAAGAGTTGATTTTGACATAATGGCATGTTGTAACAACTTTATTAAGTAATACAGTTTATTTAGTTATTTGGTGATTTGGTGATTTGTGTGTAGAGATGCCACCATATGAAACTGAGTGGAAAAGAGCACTCCTTACCTTATCAAGTAATATCCAGGTAAGATGTTATAAAAAATAACTTGTGATTTTAGTGAAGCTGGTCAACCTACTCATGCTTTTCCATGCCTAATTTTTTCCTTTTGGATTGAGCTACTTATGATAAATTAACTTCCTTGCAACTTGTGTATTAAAGTTTTTAACTGGTTAAAAGCAATCTCTTATAAAGGATATAAAATTCCTTAGTACTTTAGATTGTCCTTTAAGTTAAGGGAGGCATCTGACTATTGTTTATATAATTCAACTTTATTTGAGAGTAAGCATATTTAATCTCTATGTGGTAGATTCGGACACTAAAACAAAGTATTTGACCTTATTAGGAAAAATGAAGCAAAAAATGTAAAAGTGCATCATAGGATTTTTTTTTCATGGTTTTCATTGTAAAGTATGCAACTTATTACAATATTTTCTCATGGAAATCATATGACCTTATTCTATGGACTATATAAACTCCTTTAGTGTAAATGTTGTCCTCTCCTTCCTATTATGCAAGATCATTCAAAACCTCTGCTACTTTTTGACAATGACATATGACTGTCATATCTTTGTAAGTCTTTAATAGACATAATGGTAGATCCTTTAGAAACATCATCATCTCTATTGAAATTGATCCCATCTCCTTTGTGATACCTGCCCTCTAGCAACTTGACTATCCTTTGTCTTTTAGCTTATACATGAGTTTATTCATTTGATTTCAATGGCCCTGCATAACACTTGAAGAAATTAATTGTGGTAGCTCCTTGAGATATTGTCCATGCACTCCTTAATACACTTCTAGGTTTTCCTCTTTTGAAAATTTGTGAGATGGAAATATTTATTAGTTTACTCATACTGCTATGAAGAAAATGAACCCTTGACAATATTTTTGATGTTTTAAAAGCCCTCTTGACTGCTCAATTACTTTTCTTTTTGTATCTTTTAAAATTCGCCATACTACCCTATCACTGTTATTATTAATTTCAATGCCCCCTTCATGGTTATGACATGGACTAATCATTGTTTTTTTGAATAGTCATGACTATGATCTCCTTTTGGGAATCTATAGGAAAGTGCCATGCCTTACTTTGAAGTCAATTTCCTTAAATCTTTTCTCTTTGCTCGTTGCTCCTTACCTCTATAGTATCCCTATATTGCATATACATAATAATAACAATTATGGTGATAACTAGTGGACATGGGTATAACATCAAGCATCATACAAATGTAGTTTATATCTGCATATATAATACCCCGAGATACTAATATTGTAGCACTAGTCAAAGAATCATCATCAAACTATATTTGTTGATCAAATACAATGAAAAATAAAATATATTAAAATATAAAACATTGATCTTTTCTATCTACTCCACTATAAATAATAAAGACTGCAGAAATTTCCTTCCAATTTGAGTGTTGGAAGTCATCACAATAATCAGCAATATAATATTTATCTATTAATATATAAATATTATAAATAAATAAGTGTATATTTCAATCTTTTTAAGCAAGAAATTTGGGAACAGTATATTCCTTCTCTTTATAATCTACAAACATAATAAAATCTGCAAATATAATAAAATCTTCTGAGAAATACCTTCAATCTGCAATATTAAATCTACACATTTATTTGAAAATAAATCAACCTACAATCACCAGCAACCAAACAATTAAAATAAAGATTTAAAAGATCATTACATGAATATATACATATCAACTTATAAGTCTCTTAGCCTGCAAGAAAACTTTGGATTTGTAATTATTTACCATGAAAGAGAAGCAACAAATATTTAAAAAGAATAGAGATAGTTGTGAGTTGGTTGTTGCAATTAATAGATAGAAAATATCATTGTTTTATATTTTACTATATTTTATTTTGCAAATAGCATTGGACAGTAAACTGGCCAATACACTGTCAAACATAATGATTGGACCCTATGTATATATAGGTTATCAATCTTTAATCAATTCACATGAGAAATCATACTAACCAATAGTATCAATGAAACTTTGATACTATATAACAATGACTAGTCTCAGTTTGATGACATTTCAATACCAATGCATGAATATCATTTGGGCCTCATGGCATTGAGCATTGTTTTCATTTAGCCATGATATAATGTTCTTATAGGAAGCAAAATACTAGTATGATTGAATGTATCAAAGGAAATAGGAGTTAGAGCAGATAAAAAGAGAACAAAAATATTGTAGTGTAACCTTATTATTATATAAATAAACAGAAAAATAGTAAGATTAGGAACCCCAAATATCATGTAATCATTAAGGAAGACCCTTTCATTATTCCCTTAATGGATTGAACTTTCAAGGAGGCCATCTAATGGTGTTTCCTATTGATATCCAAAGTAGTGATGTGAATAAGATTGATGACTATGTAGGCTATATTGTAGATAAAATTCATAGATCTTTTAACTTTATCAAGGCATATAATAGGGTGGTCCACTTCAAATGAAAATCTTTATTATGCCATACTATTTTATTTCCAGAATTCATTTGTGAAGTCAGATTTGTACTTCGGGATTTGAAAATCGTATTTTAAAGCAACATCTCATCAGATTTCATTTTTAGACTTGTGCATTTTAAGAATTTCATTTCCAAATTTTGTTGTGCAAGTTCAGTATCCTAATTTTAGGAGTCTAATGGTTGGAAATCATAGTAAAATCAGAATTTAATAATTTCTGGAATTAGCATTTTAAAGTGTTTTTTGGGGTCATTAACTTTAGACTATCTTCTCTTTTGTAGGGGTGGTTGCATGCCGAATTTTTTTGGTATAAAATATCAGAATTATTAGATTTTGTTACCTCTCTATGATTAAAAATTATTGGAGTGTGAGTTTGATATTTTTTGAAGATCTAAATATTCAAGCTTGGTAAAGAAAAATCATGTCAGATAATATTAGTCCAGAACAAAATGAAGAGACAGTTGCTAGATTGTGGGCTAGATTGAAAAGAAAGGGTGATGGGAAATGTTATTGTCCTTGCAATAATTGTAAGGGCTTAAAGACGAGAAGAATCTATCACAACAACTGAGAAACATTGTAGGCAACATGGTCACGTTGAAGGGGGGCATGATTATCGTCCATTGGTAAGTTGTTCATTATATGTGTTTATATTGATTGAATTTGTAAATGTTTATATCGTTTTAACATTTTATATATATATATAAAATCACTTGATCATGATCATGGTTTATTTGTGTCTATCATTATTATAAAGGTGGGGCACCCTAGGGCACATGATAGGGATTATCACAGCCCAAAGAATGTGGTTTTGCAAGCGGAGGAACATGGAGCTATGAATATCGAAGATGAAGTTAATGATCATATGGAAGAAGATGATCATGTGCCAGAAAACACAGTTGAAGATGATGGTACAAATACATTGATCCATGACACATTTTGTAACGCCCCACCATGCAACCTTAGAGGAAGTTGTAAACAACTATTTAAACCGGCTAATTTTTTTTTTAAAGTATAATTAGTAAGCAAGTTCACTAACTAATGCCAACATCCTCTAAGGTTACGAGACAGAGGTTATATAGAACCTCAACAAAAAACATGATTTAAACCATGTCCTTCAATTACTTAATAATTAAACACATACATTCCATTTAAGATAATTTACATCAAGCATAAAGATAACTTTCCATTGCATTAATCCATTATAAATAATAAGATTACAACCCTCATTCCCCGAATGAGGTAAGATCAATAAACATAATTACAATTACAACTTCCACCTCGAAACAACTGAGGGGTAAAATAATAAGAACAAGTGAAATGAAATAAGGCATGAACTGACACAGAATCCAACGAGCTCTCCAACTAGAAGTCTCATCCACAAGAACATGAAGAAAGAACCCAATGGATTTAGGTGCATTCCACCCAACCAAGTGGAATCCAAAGGCCCACCCCTCGTGCTAGGAGATAGTAACCAGGAATCCTAGCCAAGACCAACACCTCTAGACACAGGCTACACAAAACTGATCCAATTTGACATACCCAACCACATGCCACACAAGTACATCCCAAGGTACAACTCAAATACCATGAAAGTACAACACAAGTACAACACTACATGGTCACATTGCTTCCAGAAATAAAGCAGAACAAGTATGTTATGATAACCATACACACAGAATCAAACACTAACCAAGGTCACACAAAGTATGTTAAAGAAACCATACCCACAAGTACCAACTATGGTCACACAAAGTGCCATCACACAACACATCATGAGTTACCCATTGCGGATCGTCAAGATAGTGGCCTCAACCGATCCTCGGCCCTCATACTTACTAATGCAAAATCAAAAGCCAATTGTTGTCCTATACATAGTGTCATCACAATGTTACATGGGTTACCCTGGTGAGTCTTCCTAGGTCTCGGCCCCCATCTCGGGTTACCCTGGTAACCTCTAACGACTTCCGGCCCCTCATGTAAACCAATGCGGAATCAGTTATCTTTCATAAAGACAAGATAACGATCTTGCCATTCCAGGCCTTCCCACTCATCCCAAGTCTAAACGAGCCCTTGTGTCTATGAGTGAGGCATAATATCTTGATTAGTGAGAAGTTAGTCCTAAACTTCTAAGTATTGTTTTAGTTATCACTTGATTAAACCACCTTCGTAAGTTACCTAGTTTACCTTTTTCGGGCTCTGGCCCCTACGGAAGCCACTCTTCTACTTGACAACACACACACACCAACCAAACATCAATGGTACCAAGGTGCAACAAACAAGACATCACGACCTCTCCTTTCTCAGGAGGTGACACAAACTGAAACACACTCCAACACTAGAGGCCACAAACCACATAACAAGGTCACTCCATACAAGGAGACACGGATCCCATAATCCACTCCTAAACCAAGGAGGTACAAACGTCCCCATTCATGAAAACCAGGTACTAACATAGACATAACCTCATGCACTACCCAAGAGAATTCACAACAGGTTGACATCACAAACGACAACCCCCAACCTCTAAGGTCCTCTAGAAGACTTGCAATAAAAACACTCCTTTAACCCATTTCCCAAGCAAGAGCACAAAGGGAATATTTATTGAAGGCACATGAAATAAACTACCTTTGGATATTCTAAATTCATTTTCCACATAATCATTCAATAATTTATTGCATTAAATATACTGAATTAAAATACGTCCTTTCCAGACAAGGGAGAAATTACAAACTCAATCCTTACTTCCTTACTGGCATTTAAATAATAATAAAATAACCATTTATTCACATAAATCAAAATACGTTGATTTAAAATAAATGTTGTTTCCTCATTTCAATATAGCCATATAAAAAAATAATTTAATTTGCCTTAAAAGAAAAAGAAAAAAACATAATAGATTGAATCAAATATATCTCTCCACCAAATATAATATTCTAAAAAAATTAACCAACGTTACTATACTTCATTTCTTCAATTAAACTTAATTCATGCCATTAGAAAAACAATAATTCCTTATACATTTTTAATTTTAAATCTACCAATCTAATATATAAATATAATATTTTAATATTATAGATTATAATATAAAATATTATTAAATAATATTTTAATATTATAATAATAATCTATAAAATATTAATATTTATATATATTAATTTATTTTATATTTTATTATTTTATTATATTTCCCTCGGGTCGCACACCATACCAAAGTCATGGGGCGGTTGTCTCGGGTCACGCACCGAATTAGGGCCACGTGTTTTCCTGGCCCCGATTTTCTTTTCTTATGGCCACGCGTTTTATGTCACAGGCAACGGAGGTCAGGCCGCAGCTACCATGGCGGCGACTGTGGTAACACAACCGACACCAACCAAGGGTGGCGGCTGTGTTAACACAGTCTCCCCACATAGTGGGTGGTGGCTGTGGTAACACAGTCGCCCCCGCTTGGTGGCGGCAACGACCGCGGCGGCCAGAGGAGGTGGGGGTCGCGTTGGGCGTAGCTCCCTCCACCCGCCTCCCATGGGGGTGCAGTGGGGGTCGAGCCCCCAGCAACCTCCCCAACAAAATTTTAAAATATACATACCCACAACAAAAATTTGCAAAATTAATTGAAGAACCAAATTGGAAAAACACTTTTCCAGCCAAGAACACATTTCTTTCTTCTTTTTTTTGAGAAAAGATCACATACAAAACAAGGTTTTCAATATGAAGTATGTTTTAACATGAGTATTTCTTGCAACCACAAATAGGTTTAACCATTTCCAAATAGCATAATAAATTGTAAATCCTTTCAAATTGAAACTACTAATTTAATGAACCTGATTTCCTTGAGTTTGAGGGGATCCAAAAACGGTGCTCAGCTCCCAACCTCATCTCCATAGATTTTCACATCCACAATCCAAAACCCACAAAAATGCAACAATTCTTCCTCTCCTCCATTTTTTAATTTTCCAAAAACTCCATAATCCAAAATTGAGAAACAAAATTCAACCATAAGGATAAAACCCTAAAAATCCTACAACCACCTTCATAAATTCTTCAAAACAGAAAATTAGAAAATATCTCAATTTCCTCAAATTTTTGAATTCAAACTTTCAAATTGACTTTTATGCATTTTCTTTATTTTCAAATTCAACATAATTACAATTAAATTCTTTCAACATCATAAATTTAACTAATTAATAAATAGATTTAATCAATGATTAAATTATTTATTAATTAAATTAAATTAATAATAAAATCAATTACCTTTCAACATAATCCCATAACAAATTAAACCACAACTTAAATACATTAAGCCATTTAGTTACCATTTTCTAACTTGAATTTAAATAACAAAGAGAGGGAACGATAATCAAAACAACACAACCCAACAAACAACTGACAACATACAAAGACTAGGGTGATGACTTGGCACAAAAACCTAGCTACTATCTCCCAATCAAATACCGTTGGGTATTGAACACACTCCAACCTATGAAACCAGGTGGATTCGATGTCTTGTACCTGTCAACCTATAATTCAAATAAACAACATATAATATGAATAGCATAAAATACACACCATGAAGAGGAAATCACGGGATCGTAGGGCACTCGCAAGCGAGTGATGCGATATCGTCCTCTTCACCAATACAATGCAACTACCGACAGATCCAACATATTAATATATTCCAAAGCATAAAACATTTTTAATTCAAATAACCACTATGCTAATCCAAAGCATGGAATAAAGATATCATCTGAATAGCCAGAAACTCATCAAAGCAACATACCCACATAAAGACACATTGTCCAACCAGAAGGCAAAATGAAGGGGTATTACACATTTAGTGGCATAGTTGATCATGATGATCGAGATGACTTTGATGATGTTCATGATTTACCTATACTTGAGAAATCTCATGAATGTTAAGGTATGTCATAAATGTCATCTTTTTTCATTTATTTTAATTGTTGTTAGTTCATCACTAGTAAATAAAAGATGAAATATGTACCATTAATATTCTTTATATTAACAAAAAAAAAAATTGTTGTAGATTGATTGGTGAATTTTTGTTACCACCATCAAATATTTTACCTTGCTCATACCGAGATCTATCTGGCATTATGAAAGATATTGGAATGGAATATCAAGCAATAAATTTATGTCCCAATGATCATATTATATATCATGAACAACGTGAATTTGCAACAGAATGCCCGGAATGTCATATCAGTAGATATCGAACATATCAACTAACAAAAAAAGTGTCTCACAAGGTTCTTCGTTATATTCTCATTATTCCACGTATGCAACGATTATTTAGGTGTGAAAGCTTAGCACAATTTATGGATTACTATGCATGGAATAGAAGTGGAGATGACATTCTTTGAATGCCTGCGGATGGTTCTACATTTAGGGACATGGAGGGAAAATGGCCACACTTTAAAGAAGAACCTCATAATCTCAAAATTTCATTGGCAGAGGATGGTGTCAATCCATTTGGAGAGTTGAGATCTATTTACTCAGTGTGGCTTGTTTTTGTTATCAACAATAGCATTCCTTCATGGATGTCAATAAAGAGGGAGCACATAATGTTGGCAATGATTATTCCAGGTATTTGTTTACATCAATTTTCTTTGACGTAGTAGCATCTCATTTGTCTTATTTGTTGCATAATGACTTATATTTTTTTCATTTAATAGTCATGTATATTAATTTATATATATTGCAATAAAATGGTTATAATAATTATGTAATGTTTATGTTCATTCAACTAGGTAAGTACCAAGTTAAAGATATGAATTTATATATCGAGCCTCTTATCGACGAGTTATCAAAGTTATGGAATGGCGCCACTATGTATGACGTATCTAGACCAATATGATAAAGACAATTTTAATTCATGCAATTCTTGTATGGAAAATTCATGATGCCCCGGGGCTAACACATTTTTGTGGTATGTTATAATGTTCGATTGCACTTTAACGATATTTAATTTTATGAAGTAGATATCATGCATGTTTTTTAAATAATCTATTCATTATATATAATTATAAAAATTGACATATTTAATCCAATTATATATGATCTTGCAGGTCTTCAAACAAAGGAAAAATTTACATGTCCAATTTGTAGTCCAAAGATGAAATCTCGTCGTTCAACAATTTTAGGAAAGCGGGTGTTTGATGAGTATAGGCACTTCCTCCACAAAAATATAAGTATCAAACTACTGAAAAACATATTTTCAATGGGAAAGAAGAGACTACATCAAAACCACGAAGAATGACACCTCACCTATGGAAGTTGGAATATAATAGAATTAATCGTCAAGGTTATACATCGGATCAAATTGTTTATCTATCATATATGATATGTTTGGAATTTATATTTTTATATTGTGTTGTGTTTACTCATGTTGTAATTGACAATGATTGTCGTTAATTTGTTTAATTTATATGCTTCATGAAGATCGTCAAAGCATTAATGGTCGGCTTCCACAGGAACTAAAAAGTTATCCTAGACAATTTAGTAGGTTGCCCCTACCATGAGCAGTTACAATTTGTGCATTTGTTTGATGCAATGCATATCGGAAAGAAAATAACAGAAACGTTATGGAAAATATTGGATGGAAGGCATGACAAAGAAAAAATTGTCAAAATTTGTAGTGACATTCAGGAAGCCAATCATGCAATGAAAAATGTCATTCAATTAAATAGCGATGGAGACCAAATTAATATAAGTGCCCTTCCTTGGTTATTAATGGAGCAGCAAAGCAATGTTATAAAAGAAGTCATACAAAAAATTCGATTTCCCACAGGATTTGTTGCGATCATAAACAATATCATAACAAAGAAAGGTGAATTTGGGTCAAGGATGAAAATGCATGATTGGCATACCTTCATTGAGGTAATTATTGTGGTATATTATATATATATTTGTATACTGCATGTACTTTTTAGTGTATTATGTTTACTACTTTTGAAAAAATAATGAAAATATCATTTTATAATTGTTGCAGTACATTATACCTCTATCTCTCTTAGACAACTTCAACAACAATGTCAAGAAATTTATATATGATCTTAGAAAATACATGAGGTAAGTAGCGATATTTGTTCAATTCGTTGTATAGATCTTATAATTGTCATTTATTTTACTTGTTATGTAATATATTGTATATTTTTGTTAAATCTTGTTAATATATTTGTACCTTGAATCACTTGTAGATGGTTGTCATCTAAAGGAATCTATAAAGAAGATATAATTTATTGGAAGAGAAAAATTCTTCATCTAATGTGTGAAATGCAAAAGTGTCTACCTTCGACATTTTTCAATGCATAAGAACACTACCTCATACACCAAGTTGAGGAGTTTGAATTGTGTGGACCTGTACACACAAGGTCAATGTGGATGGTTGAGAGGCACTTGAAATTTTTGAAGGCTTTGGTTAGACAAAGAGCACACCCTGAGGGTTCTATGGTGGATGGATATATGGTATACCAGACCATGGTGTACATTATTGAATATATTCCTAAGTTTGCAGCAAAGATCCATGTAGATTGCATTTGGGATCTCAACTCCATTAACAAATTTGAAGGGGAGTACCTGATGGGGAAAGGTAGATTGAGGAAAGTGACAGGCAATTATAAGATGGTCATGGAGATTAATTAGAATACATTTTATATTTGGTTTTTATGTATATTGTACTTATTTAATTATTAATCTTCAATATACATCAATTATAAATTAAGGTTGTATACCGTGGTAATTAACTAATTATACGTCATTTGTGAATTTTAAAATTTTTTTATACAGTTGGTTGAGAGTGGGATGCACTACATTTGTACGTTGCAAACAATCTTGATTGGATGACGGTATGGATTGAACGATGTCAACAATTTGGTTGCGCATTAACATGGGAAAGTGTGGCTTCATTGGTTAAAGAAGCTCATCATAATGGAGATTCCAATGTTACACCAAGGGAAATTGATTTAGCATATGGTTTAAGAAATAAACAGGTACGTATAAATATATTAATCACCCATATTATTTAATTATTTTCAATTATATTGATGTATATATATGTTGAGATTTTATTTTTTCCATATATTCGGCCAAGAATAAATATGTTTATCAACTGACGATATTGCAATAATTTTTACATGTTTGACATATTGCAGGTGAAACACCACAAGGCTATGGTGCAATGGTCATAAATTTTGAATCAAAAAGTTGGATGACATGAAGAAAACTTGTGATTATGGGATAACTGTAGTATTTTAGGTGACTAATGTTTCATCTAGAAGCGACATACATCCAGAAGTCTTAGAAAATCGATACTATGGGATTTTGGATGATATACTTGAGTGTGACTTTAAGTCCTTCAAATTAGTTTTGGTCGTCATCCTATGGTACAGGCTATGATTGAATGAAAATGATCCCGAGATAACTGTTATTGAACATGATAATGGATTTACCATGGTTAATACAAGGTTGATCGAGCGAGTTGGAAATGAGCCCTATGTTCTTCCAAGCCAATGTGAGCAGGTATTTTACTCAGAGGTTTCAGGTAAACTAGGTTGGTCATTTGGTTTTAGACATATCTAAGAGGAAGGTCGGTAAAGTATAATGTGGTGGAAGAAGAAGATACTGAAGAACTAGAAGATGATGATCAAGATCAACAGTTAGTTGATGATGTGCCCAACGAAGATGTTGAAGAGGAGGAACTAGATCATGATGATGTAGGAGTTAATGTTCATGAAGATGATATTCGTGTGGATGATGACATTGTCGAAACTGATATCAATGACGATGATGATGATATGACCAATCCTTACAATGTTGAATCTGGATCGGATGATACAGACAAAGAGTTGGATGAAGAAGAAGATCAATGACATTGAAATGTATGAGTTATGTGATTGTATTATCTATTTGATATTAATTTATTGGTAGAATTATATTTGACTTATGTGGTTACATAATTGATTCATGATGTTTTTAATTTTTATGCCATTACATAATTAATTCATGATGTACTTTTTAATGTTTAATTTTAATTCATGATATTACAACTATTGTATCTCTCCTAGAAATTTGCATGTGATCATAATGAATAGTGTTTTGGGAAATTTCATAAAAGATGACATTGATCGTAGTAGTGAAATAATTGCAAAGTCATATAGATTTTTTAGACCAATCACCCTTTGCAATGTCATTTTTAGGATCATCTCCAATTTGATTACTAGGACACATAAGGTGGGATTTTATTGGCTTATCTTGGATGAACATTGTGGCTTTGTGTAATGTGAGAAAATTTTGGATGGGGTAGTGGTGCAGGAGCACCTACACCTCATCTTCTATGCTTAATCATGTGATGATAATTAGGGAGGTCAATAGGTTGTTTTAGGAATTTCAAGAATTTTTATTGTGAATAAGTTCACTCAAGATCATTAGCCATGTTCTAGGTGAGGTTTTGAGTTAGGAGTTTGAGTCTTGCACTAAAGAGTTTTGTAGCCTTTTTAAGGCAAATTAGAGAATTTACATGTAAAAGGGTGCAAGGTTAGTGTCATCTCAATAATAAATCTATTATCAAGCCACTAGCATGGTCTTAGAGGTTTTCTAGGAGTTTCAATACATTTGAAACATCAAAAAATTAAAACATTTCAATAGTGATGTTAGCAACCTTGAAATTAGTGTGTTTTATGTTTCATGTGATCATAAAAGATTAAAAAGTCAGTTGTAGAGGTGGTTGTTCGGTGGTTGAGGTGTAAAGTCCTTTAAAATGAATAAAGTGATCATTTTAAAGGTTTTTGATGGTTGAGGATTTAAAATACAAGCTCTTGACATTTTGAAATTTGTGTTTTTCTTTTAAAAAAATGTATTTTTCCTGTTTTGCAGCACTGTACGGTCACATACAGCCATATTTTGATGTGAAATCAATTCCATTTTGTGAATATATGTGTTAGATTTGATTTTAATCTAATCTGAGGGCTTAAGGCATTGATTTGAGTTAGAAAGCTTCATTTCTTTGCATACAGCCCAGTTACCCTATTTTTGAGGGTTTTGTAGTTCAAACATGATATAAAGGGGCTCTTACACTTTTTGTGATAATTATAGCTTGTGTAAGAGGCCTCATGGATACTTTTTTAATTTTATGATGCATGAATAGGGCGTAGGATGAGAAATAAAGAAGGTATAGTTGTTGTCCTCAAGAGTTTTGTGAAGAAAAACATGTGAAATGAGAGGTTCAAGCCTAGGTTTCAACAAAATATGTATGGGAGATCTGATTTTATGAATTTGTATCCATGTTCAGACCTAATGGGTTGTGTCTGAGTTGGTTTTGAGGTCTAGGAGGTTGTGGAAGTAGGAGATTCAATAAACCCTTATGATTTTGGCCTAAAACAAGGGTTTTTGGGTTTGGCAAGAATTTGGTTGTACAAGTGGAATCTTTTTGTGGATTTGGAGGTTTGGAGGTTGTTAGCTCTCAAAAACGCAGGTAAGAATACCTCAAGAGGTTTCCAATCTCTTGATACGTTGTAGGGTAACAAACAAGGCCAAATGATTTGAACCTTCTTCTCTTCAGATGTTGCCAAACCTAGGTAGGTCTACCCTTGCAAAATGAGCAGACTTAAGTGATGTGATTTTGTTTACAGTAATCTATTCACAATGGAAATCTTACAATGAACAGATATAATCCTAATAAAGTGTATGTGTAATATTAGAATATGTTCAGTTAACAGATGTAAAAAATAAAATGGACAAACAACTTTGCCAATTTAACTATATGTATATATAACTTTAAGTTATTTTTATTTTAACTAAAAGCATTGAAGTTACAACATACAAATTAAATGATATTTATGATTGTAAAATTTATGATTAAATATATCTCTTAGAACCCTTTTTGTCCCAATTTGAAAATAATTCTATATTATAGAATACATTTTTTAAAATTTTAAGATGAAAATAGCAAGGAAAAATCAAACAAATATATGAAAGAAGTATATTGGCATGAAATTAAATATGATTTGTATTCCAATGTAAAAACTACAAAGAATGGAAACAATTATTTCAACACATAAACTATTATGTAGTAGTCAATTAAACCTAAAATTAACATCAATATTTTCATATTAAGGAAAATAAAAATATCATGTGTAACCTACTATTGGTTAAAGCAAAGAACATTATTTGGAGCAAAAATAGTTAATGTGAAGTTTTTCCTAAAACTTCAACTATTTAGATTCAAAATGAGAGATATAATCACTATGTCAAATCACATAAGCAATTTGAGATCTCTCATTAGACAATTGGTAGAAGTCAAGGCTCTATTAGATGTTGAAGATGCTAAGGATATTTTGTTAAATATTTTGAAAATACAACAATGTTATTTCTATGCTTAGTCCAATAACTTCTCAAACACAAGAAGATGTGATTTTGACCCTATTAGGAGAAGAAAAAAGAACAATGAAAAAGATTTAAAATTTGATTCTCAACATGAGAATGTATTATTCTCATGAGGTAATAATAATTAAAAAATAAAAATGAATGTTATTATTGTAAGAAAAAGGATCACACAGTGTGGACTTGTATAACTCGAGCCAATGATGTTCTTGAGGGAGAACTTAAAGAAAAATCAAATGATGTTAGCTTAGCCTATTTTGAGGATTATGTTGTGGATGAGGACCTCCTAAATAATCCTTTTGTTGAAGATTATTATTTTAAATATACTACTTGGATTGATACCTATTTGAGCCTTCATTATTAGAGGTGAAAGATTTTTATCATCTCGAGTCAGCTTCTCACTCATAGTTGGGTCTTTGTATGAGAAGCATATTTTAGTTTTTCTTTCCTTTTTTATGTTGAAATAATTGAAGAATGCATATGTTGTGAAGTTTATTTTTTGAAAATAGATAGGGATCTAGTGAATTCAATATGTATTGTTGCCTAGACAGTTTGAGATTGTGTGGGTCTAGGGAATTATACCCTTCCAAGGGTCATGAGACAACTTGATGGAGCAATGGATTATTATCCAATAGTTTAAGGGATTTGTGATTCAAAAGTTTAGGGAGGTGGTAGTCCATGAACTCAAGAATTCAACTCGAGAGCTACACCATTCTGAAGGTTATGAGGCAACTTGATGGAGTTACACTTGGTTCATGATTTATCTTTTAAATAAAAAGCTTCTAAATAATATATATTTGTTTGTTTCAATCAACATGTTTTGTTGTGTGGAATGTAAAAATTAAGGGAGGGTGTTGGAATATTAAGATTAACATTAATAAATTCACCTTACTAACTTGTATTTTTGTTATTAAATAATTAGTTATATTCTTGTAAGATAGTAGTTCAAATGGGAAGGTATGTTTGAAAGGCTTAGTGAAAGCCATATTGTAATATATTCCCAAATGAATTGTATGATATAATTATTATTTTGAGTGTTTTTATGTGCAAATATAAGTTTTCTTGATTTTTCCAATATATTTTGTATGCTCTATTAGCCATGATTTCATGATTAATTTTCCACTTTTGACACTACTTCTTACTAACTTTGCCATCCAAATTTGGCTCTTAGACTAAATATTTCATATAGGTGCATTTTAATTTTCTTACTATCACCTTTGGCTTAATTTTTAAATTGGTTCAACCATGCAAAAAGTTTGGTTACTTTTAATTGTTTCCACTTAAATGTTGGTTACAATTTTCTAATTTTCTTTCCATTTAGCTAGTCACAATTGCAACTTGTAGACCTAAGACATTTCATTCATCGATAGCCACCCTCTCCATCGATGGACACCTATCCTATGTTCTATCGGTGGGATGCCAGATAATGTTTCCCTGATGCACCATAGTTCCCCCGATATACTTTATGCATTTGATAATTCATGCCCATGGTTATAATTCATGGTTACTTTTGTTGACAACTTGACTCTATCGATATATTGAGAGAGCACCTTAGGAGTCATCCTGATAGAGTATTGTTACATCGATAATAGGTTGTGAGCTATTTTCATCGGGCCATCGGCGGGACTGTCATGGGGGTTCTGTCGATGAAGCATTGTTAGGCCGATGGTATTGAATTTTGTTAGGAATGGGGGAAGGACTACATCACTAAGGAATTTCAAATTTTTTTATGGATGCAATGTGAATGTAGGCTATAATATGGATCTTTTCACACAAATTTCTACAATTTGCATTGTTCATAAAATCAAAGTGTCGTATATTTTTGTGATTATTGATAAAATTCGATAATTGATGCCCATGGTTATAATTCATGGTTACTTTTGTTGACAACTTGACTCTATCGGTATATCGGAAGAGCACCTTAGGAGTCAGCCTGATAGAGTATTGTTACACCGATACTAGGTTGTGAGTTATTTTCATCGGGCCATCGACGGGACTGTGATGGGGGTTTCGTCGATGAAGCATTGTTAGGCTGATGGTATTGAATTTTCCCTCTCTCTTTTCCTTTGTATCTCTTATATTTCTCTCTCTCATGCTCTCTCTCTCTATCTCCCTATCTATCTAAGTTCATCTCTTTCTCTCATTCTCTATCTTTTTAGTTTCTATCTCTCTTTGTATTAGCTAATAGGCTACATATATTGTGAGATTTGAGCTTGAAACAAATCGCATGCCTGGAAACCACTATTGTGTCATTGGAAAACAAGTTTTAGCTGCCATTTAATGGTAAACCATCTATAGTGTAATGGTAAAATCCTCTAAAATATCAAGTAAAAGCCTATATATACTATTATATATAATTTAATCTAATATTACTATTATATTAAATATATATTATATTAATTATATTTTGTATTATATATAAATATACTTATTATTAATTATTAATTATAATAATTTTATATGTATTTAATAATTTTGTTAAAGAATATAATATATAATTATAATAAGTAGAATAATTATATTATTTATTATGTAAAATATAGCCAATATATACTTAACTATATTGTAGAATATTAAAACCTAGCTAAATGGCACTATAATTTTAAATTTAATTAACATACTCTAAAACCTGCTAAATGGTGCCATAATTTTAAATATAATTAACATACTCTAAAACCTAACGAAACCAAGTTGTAGCTCATCAAATTGGAGAAGTGAAAGGTCAATACCAACATCGAGGAAGAGTTTGGAGGAGTGAAAACAAGGTCAATACCAGCGTCGAGGAAGAGTTTGGAGTTAAAACAAGGTCAATACCAGCGTCGACGAAGAGTTTGAAGGAGTGAAAACAAGGTCAATACCAGGATCGAGGAAGAGTATGGAGGAGTGAAAACAAGGTCAATACTAGCGCCAAGGACAAGGTTGAGGGCACTCAGGGAAAATTGACGACCAAGGGACAATGAGTATTGTAAGTTTGGCACCCCCATTCTCTTTAACCTACAATTTTCATGCCTAGTTTCCAAAGATCTTCTCATACATTGGCACCCCCATTCTCGTAAAATGGTATAAGATAAAGATAGAAAAAATAAAATAGCTTAGTCTTTCACATTTTTATGGACCAACCTCAGGTCTTGGCAAAACTCCCATAATCTACCCACATCTTGGTTTTTGGTGGGAATGTGTTATTATTTTTTGTACAACATACCTCAAATCTTATGTCCACAAAGTTGCTAAAAACATAAAACAATAAGAAAAAATTTGAAGATACAACTAAAAAGGGGTTATTTCCTTTTGGCCTCCTCCACCTCTTATATTTCAACATAGCATGGAATTACGCTTACATAACATAACTCAAACAAATGGAATTTTCTAGGGGCAAAAGAGCCCAAGTATATGCTAGGCTAAGCTAGATCTAATGAATGGAAATAGAGGCATAAAATTCTTCTTTAATACCTCCACCACAAACATATGCAAGGAAAGGTCTCCTCCCTTCTTGGTAGTGATAACCTCCTCCACACACAACCCTTAAAAATTATGAATAGAGGAATATAATCTTTGAAGAGCTCAAAGTTGATTCTCCCCTACCTAATGCAATTAGTCATTTTATCCTTACAAACATTTATAGTGATTACTAGAGGCACATAGACCAATTCTTCATAATAGAAGAATTTGATCATACTTTTCCAATGATGACATTATGAGAAAACCTTAGGTTAAATGAATAATTCCTAGCTAAATTCTTTTAATCATGTCCAATCGTATAAGAGAAGATCGCTACTATGTGTACTTGGATACCATGGAGAAAGGCTCTTTGGGCTCTTTCATCAATCAAGGTATTATTAAATTTTAACACGTAAAATTGATAATGAAGAATCTTTCCTAGGATGGTGGCCAATTATGCTTCTCAACACCTAGATTACAAAATCTTTGTCAATATCATTGCCATCACAATTAAACCTATTGTTTGAGATATATTCATACAAGTAAACAAATTTGCTTTCTTCATAATAGATACATTCTAGACAATTCAATCCTCGCATTAGAGATTGTTGAATGGGCCCAACAAACTACTCATGATGCCCTTACTATTAAGTTAAAACTTTGACAAGGCATATGATTGCATCAAATGTCCTTTCATTTTAAAAGGCTTAAATGGATTTATTTTTAACCCTAAATTATTATCACACATTCATCTCTTTTTTAATGAGTGATTTCACAATAGTGTGTCCCACTTGTGGGATGAGGTAAAAAACAATCCCAAAATTTCAAAATTACAAAATACCAGTTGAAATAAGAACCTTCATTTGAAGGTGATGTCGTCATGACCTTTGAATGAAGAACCTTCATTCAAAAATGATGCCATGTGAGACTTTCAAATGAAGGTATTTTTATTTTAAATATTTCATGTCCAAAATGCTTTATAAAAGGAACATTTGCATGAAGGACCTTCAAATGAAGACCTTAATTCGAAGGCCCTTCATTAGAAGATCTTTCATATGAAGGTTCCTTTAATGCCATCACATTATAGCTCTTAGAGTTGTTAGAGATATTTTTATTTCGAAGTAGAGATTGGACCATGAAATAGTGTCACCGTGACTCTACCAAGATATCCATCAAATTGATAAACCTTGACTTAACAACCACAAATTCGCAAGAAAATTGACCCTGCCAACCCTAGGGCATCAATTCAATGTCAAGTTTCTTGCTTTAACAAACCCCTAAATGCAATGAACCTCTATCATACCATGTTGCACACCAATCCACTGAGTTACAGTTCCAAGACACTAGGTGGATTGGTGGATGTCATTTCTATTTAGCCCTCAAACCCTTACACAGGCAAAACAGGGCAGTCCCTATATTTGATTGTTTTCTTCCATAAAATAGTGATTTATCACTTCAAAAAAAAATCAAATGAAATGGAACACATATTTATCTACACCAATGATCTCAAAGCATTTCAAGCTTGTACATACCCATACAACACAAAAGAACTTCAAAAAAATAGTAAAAACACATAAAATTGCTTCAAGAATGTGGTATTTGATATGAAATTTTGGTATCAACTACTCCAACAATTGCAATGGGATGGGAATACAATATGATAGAAGTGGGATAAGAAATGCATCGTTTGAAGCATCAAACCAATATGCAAAAATGAAAGAAAGTGTTAACCCCTTAAACTAAAAAAGTTTCTTTTAACTTTAAGTTTGTTGGGTAGCCAATTCTTTTAAGTTATCAAATCCTACCATCATACATAATCAAAATTTTGTTGTTTCAAACGACTATGAGCACTTTCACTATTTGAATATGTTGAAACCTTGTCTTAGAGAACTAGAACATTGATGCGACAACTCATCCTACCTTAAACCATACCAAAAGTCTCCTAGCAATTAGACATAGGAAGATTTAAGATGACTTAAACATTTTTTATTGTCAAAGCATAAACTTATGATGACTTAATTGGGCCTAGTACACACTCCCTCCCCGTTAACCACTTAGACATATGGAAATTAAATGTAAATTTTCTGCTATTTTCAGTCATGTAGGTGTCCAATAAACCACTTGGTGGTGTTTCCCTTCAAGTTTATTTACTTGAATGAAGAGAAAAAGTCCTTTGATTACAATTAGAGAATAAATTTCAAGCCTTGGTTGTGTAACTGGTGGACCATAGTCACATTTAACACTTGTTACAAAGTTTGGGAGTTAAAACATTAATTATATTTGATTTGTGATGGAAACATTTGGACAGTAGTAACAATAACTAGCAATCTATCAAAACTTGATTACCTTAATAACATGTCAAATTCTAGCGATGAAATGATAGATTAATCATAATTTCACCTTGGATCACATCACTATGAAATAACTTCATCCAGCATCCTTATGAGTGCAGGTACCACCAAATAGGTATTTGTCATATTTGTCTTCCTCGAGCAAGGGAAATTCAGGAAGAGAAGAGAAAAGTGAGACATGTAGTAGGTCTAAAAGAGGGAGATCAACTAGAGGTCAAAAGATTAGAAGAAAATTTCGTAAACGCATGGATTTTTTTCTTGCTGAAGGGGGGTCATGTTCTTATGATGATGAGAGCATAGGCGACAATGAGGTTCCCTTGAGGTACAAACATCTATGGAAACAATGGGTACCCAAGGAACTTCCTCCAATAAACACTGATTTTTGTGTCAATGGGAGGATATATCACATAGCACCATCATCATTACATGGTTTGGGCCTATTTTGCATGGATGACATAAAGGTATGTTATGAAAAATTTACTCAATTGATGGAGTATGTTGGACCCTATTACAGTTACAAAGATTGGATGCAGCTGGTTCGATATACACAAAGTATGTGTAGGTATGCACTTTCAGAAAAATATATACAGCTAAAAGATAAGGATCAAAATAAAGGAGTGGCTATGTACATTGACGGAAGGCCAAAAGAATCAGGGAATATTGCAGGGTTTATAAATAGTACACGACCTAGGTCAACAAATAAGCAACCTAATTGCATATTTGAGTTGCGTGAGGGAAATCGTGTACTCGTATGTGCAATAAAATCAATAACTGTAGGGGAAGATTTGTTAATCGATTACAATTTGAATTGCTTAGATACAAACACATTTATTATGAGGTGGTGCGTACTATATACCATTTTACCTAACCTCCAATTAATGACTCCAATATACCATTTTATTATTATGTTGTATTCATAACTCTATTGGTTTCATTTCGGTAATGTTTTTTTATATTTAATTTTTGTCACAACGAGACATTGATCGTACGGGGAAGGCTTCGACCCAGAGCTCAAATCGCAATGCATCTTCAGGCACTTCTACCCGACAGGTTTACCTCATTGTAATTGTACAAATTAGATATGAGCAAAAAAATTTATTATTATTTTTTTTCATAAGTTTATTGGATTAATTTTGATAAAGTTTTTAATATTCTTGTCACAGTCGATTGATCGGGGAAAGGCAACAACACTAGTAGAGGAGAGCATCCATAGGGAGGTGCAATCACTATTATGCAATGATGACATCACATATTCCACAAACCTTGTGGATATGATGAGGAAGACCCCAAAAAAATGCAATGAAGAAATCCTTAAGTTGATATTCATAGTGCCTCAAACAGATGAGATAAGAGAATGGGTTAAAATATTGACTGAGAGAGCATAGAACTTGCAAGTAAGTTATCATGAGATCTTTAATTATAACATAAGTTTATTCATGGTTTTATATTTTGTACTCCTTTATGTCATGAACTAAAATATGTGTTGTTTTTATAGGATTATTTGAGTCCTCATAATGGTGTTGGCCATGATCAGGGTACTGCAGGTGTTGCCCGGGGAGTAGGGGTTGGTACAAGTGTTGATCCTGATCTTCCTGTGCATACATCACATCATCTGACCCCATCATCCATGCCTATATTGTCGACTGAAATGATGGAAACACATACCATGCAAGCATTCGACAATGCACCCTCTAGCAGTGAACACATGCTAGAACATGCGTTAGGACATGTACCTAGGGATGCAGAGGCCACTAGTACTGGTGATGTTTTAGCAGCATTTCCTAGATCTTCCTATATTACTAGTATGGGAACATTGTCAGTCACATTTTTGGTGATCGAGGATTTTGTTCCCATAAAGATAGAGAAGGTCCCAAGTACTTTAAAATGTTTTAATTATTATTATATATAATCCAATTGAAATTTACTTATTGATCACTCTTTTTAGACTAATGATCCCATGATCATTTTGCAAGAAAAGATGTTTTTATAAACATCTAAGTGATTACATTGCAGCTCTTTGGGCTTGCCATACGTACATGGTGGAATGCCCAAAATCAAGATTTAAAAGATGAGCTCATTAACCGTTTAGTTGTGTTGTTCGGTGATAAAAAATTTAACCGAACCAAGGTTCTTAAGAAAGCTGGTACCTATCTAAAGTATGTGAGGGTTCAATATAGGTCACATTTAGAGAAGAACAAAAAGTATGAGCGTCCCCCCATGATTCCAGAGAGGGAGTGGAAGGACTTTGTGTCGGATGGAAAGGAGAAGGTTGAAAACAAAAAAATGAAAGACACCATCGAGCCAAGGAAGGTATGTGATACTATCAACAATGTAATAATATACTGATTACTCTTTCTTTTTACATAATCTAACGTATTTCAAACTTTTCATAGGTTGCCCGACACATCGAAGGCAACAAAGGAAAGACTAGAAAAACACGGGCAACACAAACTTGGCTCCGGTGGTTATATGAAATTAGTCACATGAATTGTAAGTATCAATAAATGAAATAATGCATCCAAATAATAAATTGCAAAAAAAATTGGTTTTATCTCACCATAGAAGCAAAATTCATGATCTTATGCAAAAATGTAGGGCTCTGAATTCAACAGAGTGCCCACAGAAGAGGACCTAAAGATTGCCTTCCAGCAAGGCTATGGAGCCCTGGTTGAATGCCTAAGAGTCTTGACTAGGTAAACACAATCTTCCATTGCATCTGACACACGGGTAAATAAACTCAATAAAGTTTATTTAAAATTGAATACTTGTGTAATCTATTCAATATAATTTCCACCATAAAGTAATTATGTGCCTATTTATTTTAAACAGACAAGCAATGATAATACTACACATGACATTGGAATGCAGCCTGGTGAGGGTGGAGCACAACTTGCAGATGAAGGTCATGGTGTGCATCCCGGTACTGGATGTATTCATGTTCTATACAAAACGCAATTGGATTAATACAATTAAACATCTTTAATTGCATTTGGTGTATTAATTAATGTAACCTTTCATGTTTCAACTTTAGAGCATGTAGAGCGTGATCAACATCTTGAGCATGATCAGGCTAGACAAGATCAGGAACATGATGTGGCCCCATCAGGTAAAGAGGACCACCCTAATGTTCTTTTAAACATATTTAATTGCAACTAGTGTATTAATTAATGTAACCTTTCATGTTTCAACTCCATATCAGGATTTAGAGGGTGTTCAGTATGTTGAGAATGAGGCTATAAGATAAGATCAGGAACATGATGTGGCCCCATTAGGTAAAGAGCATCACTCTAATGTTCTTTTAATTAATGAAATACTTGTAACAATAATAATAAAACATATCAATTTAACATTTCTTTGCTATTACAGCAGACCCCCCTTGCAGCAGTGTCCACATTATGAGTACATGACTAGGCATACATTAATATCATGAGCAGAGATCAGAACAACTGAAGGGGGGATAGATGATTTAGAAAACAATACTCCACTTTAGCTTTTTTTAGTTGCAAAAAAGAAACAAAAAAAAGTGATTGTAATCATATTATGACAGCCATATTTTTGATAATATGTAAAAACTGAAAGAATGAATGTTATATGTTAATGAATGAATGTTATATGTTATTAATGGATGAATTAATTAATTATATATGTTATTAATGGATGAATTAATTAATTATATATGTTAATGAATCAATGTTATATGTTATTAATGCAGGATGAATGAATGAATGATTAATGTTATATGATCGGGTATGGGGAATTGAAAGTGATGTGAGAGGGGGAGGGGCCAAATGAGCTTCCACCTTCATGTGGTTGGCTCTGCTAAGTAGAGAATATTAAACTATTCTTGAAACAAAGAGAAGCTCAATAAGGTAATGCACTTTTCAATATAAGAAATGCATCGTTTGAAGCATCAAACTAATATGCAAAGATGAAAGAAACTGATGAATTTTCACTATGAACATTGTGTTGTGTGTGGATTTGGTTTCAAAGCTCTATTTCTTTTGTTTTTAGTGGTGACATTAATCTAAAATTTGACTTTTGTGCATAACAGGTTAGTGGAAAATTTGACAGCTCTAAAGGGTTTAGAGGCTCGATTGAGATAGATAAATGGATATTTGGATCTTGTTGTTGATGGGAGGCTTCCACTTAACCATGAAATATTTTACCATCTACAGGTATGCAAATATTTCTTTACTTACATTCATTCAACTTACTGTAATATAAGATCTGACAAAAATCTCCTTTTCATTATACTTAGATGGATTTTCATGCCCTATTCCAAAGCACATGTTTTAGAATAGGAAAGAAGGATGTTGGCAAGGGTTAAGGAATTTGGCTTTACACCTGCCAATTGCATAGTTTACTTCATTCATCCAACATATTGCCAATGTGTTTCACAATTGTTGGAATCATATCCTATAATTACAGAACTAGTAAAATTAAAATATGTAAGTTTCAAATATGGCATTACATATCTTTCTATGAATTTTTGAAAGAAAATATCAAAATGGAGAAGTATTAACAAAATAATCTGCATGATTTCTAAGAGATCAAGGAATTTTTTTGCAGAGTTATCTTGAATATATTTAAGACAAAATTAGCATATAGAGATTGAAGCAGAATATCATTAGTCTAAAATCACCAGTCAACACATCTTAGTAGTATCTCAATTCAAGAGAACTAGGTTCATTATCCATTAGCCAGTAAAACAAATAAAATCAATTCATAAGATTATTTTGTTCTAATAGGGTTGACTGGTTGCTTGTTTCTTTTTTATTGTCACGAATTCATCAATATACACTTGGTTTTCTTGCCTTCTCTTGCCTCGTGGCCAGAGAGTTTCTACATAAGGCATCAAAGTAACCTTCAATATTGACAATGGCAATGAGTACAAGGTCAATATAAATTAATGTTAATTGGGTATGAATTTATTTTTTCAAGACCAATTTAGATTCATTTTTTGCTGACACTACTTTTATTTACATTTATGTTTTGCTAATATCCATTTTCCTTTACATTCATATTCTTCTATACATATTGTGTTTACAATAATGTTTTCCTTAATTTAATCTAGGGGAGAGGACCCAGTACCTGAGCATGTTTCAATAGTTGTGATAGTAGTGGTTTATATAGTGCCCAACCCTAATTATTTGATTCTTCTTACTAATCCAATTAATACTTTCCAGTTATTGTGATTGATTATAAAGATTTAATCTTTACATGATTTTGATAAACTTAGATTTTCGGGCTTGTCTTACAGGTGCTTGTTTTGATGGGTGAGGATTGTTTCTTGTGCTAAAAATATTTTTATTTGTTAATGCTAAATGTACATAGCTGAATCAAGGGGTAGAGGTTGTCCTCTTCAAATGGAATAAGAAGGAGAGTCAAAAGTGGAAGATCAGTCCCATCTGTAAGTTTTGTGTGTAGCTGCATTGTATGGAATTATTTTTCTTGGGTATTACTTAAATTTAAAATTTTGATTATCTGGTAAAAGTCATGTTTCCATAGAGGGTTTGGAGGTTTTATCTCACAATTCAGATTGCTTATGTCAGTGTGTTTTTCTATTCAATGTGATATATATCTCAAGTAGGATATGGATCTGGTTCTTCATACCATCAACTTAATGAAGAGGAGCCTCAATGTCATGTTGTTAGGATTTACTGCGAAGCTAATCCAAAGTTTTTCATTGCCGCTCAAGGCCATATTGCAGTGCTTTCTCTAGGAATCCCACATGATCCCCATCAAGTATCTTATTTTTGTAGTCTCTAAATTTCTTAGAAGAAATCAACAACAAGTTTTTCTAAATGTGGCTCCTTGTTTACACATTAATATCTCTTTTGGCAGAAATGGATCAAAGTGGATTCATGGGCTCTTAAAGAGAAGGCTCTCAAACATGGAGATCAAGAGTAGGACCAGGTAAAACCGTTCATAATCATGCTCATATTGTTTTATTGACTATCTAAGAGCTAAGTATCCAGGATTACATTTTGTATTTTTCTATTGAATTTCCAAAGTGAGAATAATTTTGGGTCTGCATTCCTATTTTTTAGTACACTTGCTAAGTATCCAAGACGCATTGTAGGTACATTTTCTCACCAAATTGCTCATTTTCCACAAAATTAGATTCTAGTGTGTAGTTTAATATTTTTATTTTTATTTTGGAAAAAATGGCATAGCCATTATATTATATTATTATAATTATTATAAAATATTATAAAACCTTATTCAAAATGCATACCGGGAGGAAAGAATCGGGAAGAAAACCTCTGATTGTAGTATATTTAAATACAAAACTGACAAAATTGTTCCATTAGTGGAACTCAAAATACATCCCCAAACAGGCACCCATTACATAGGTTTTCATCATGACAATCACAAAATGACTTCAAGTCGACAACCCTCCTTTTATCTAGGTGGCCACCCAAAGTGAACTACAACCCAAAACCCATACAAACATTTAATCTTACATGATATTCGTCACCACTTTGAGTGACACTTTGGCCCTGACCTTCTTTAAGGTCTTGGTGATGTCACTTTGTCCATTCAATAGGAAGGTCATCATTGTATCGGGGGGACATCTCTAAGTGTCCTATCGATGATGTTCGCTCATGCTTATAAGGCTTTCATACTCCACCTAGGGTTTACACTCACCTTGTCATCCTCATGTTTGCACCATCATCATTCATGTCAACACTTTTCATGGTGAGAGATCCAGAGAATCAAGAAGGGAATCTACAATATTCACACCAAGCTCTCGGAAAGATGTTTGATCACAGCTCTGTTTGATCTCCACCGTTCACTGTTGCCAATAGTGCATGACATATGTCATCTTCCAATATCTTAGTATGTTGTTTGATAAACCTCGTTTAATCTCAACTGCTCATCCTCGTCGTCAATGTCACCCATGCCATTATAATTGGGCCCCACTAGTGTAGTTTAATATTCACTAGTTTAATTACCATCGATTATCTTTTAAATCAGACGGTTGCAGGTTCATTTTGTGACCTAATATGCATGTGCCTCAACAAGCCTTTTAAAAGGCACATGCGTAATAGGTCACGGAATGAGATTATATATCTTCATCGGCAAGAGATAAGACTAAATATAACTTGAAAATTTTACCATCGATTAGCTTTTAAATTGGATGGTTGCAAATTCATTTCGTCACTTAATACACATGTGCATTTTAAAAGTCTTGTTGAGGCAAATAATTTATTTTGAAACAAATTTTGGGCCTCAATAAGCCTTTGAAAATTCACATGCGTATTAGGTCGCAGAATCAACTCACAGCCATCCAATTAAAAAGCTAATCAATGGTAATAGATAAAATCCCTATTCAAGGCTAAAGGATCCCTAAAATTAAATAGTAATTTATTATTAGATGCGATATTGCCCCAAAATTCACCAGAGGTAATTCATTTGAACAAATAGTTTTTTTTTTTTTAAACTGCATTGTTTCATCGAACTTTCGACGAACCTCCAAAAGCGTCCGACGAATTTACAAAACGTCTAACGAAAGTTTCATCGTAATGACTTGTCTTTTTTGTCGCACTTTCGTCGAAATTTCGACGAACCTCCAAAAGCGTCTGACGAATTTGCAATACGTCTGACGAGACTTTCATCGTAATAACTTGCCTATTTCATCGCAAGTTCGATGAACTTCTATTGTTGATCTCACGCTTTGGAAAAGGCATGCCACTTGTGTTCTGGCTATGGTTCATCACTAGATCAACAAAATGTTCGTCGATATTCCGACAAACACCAGGGCCCTTTTCTGTGGCGGCAACTGATGAAGTTGAGTCATGATTTCAACGTTTTAAATCTAGTCAGGGAAATGACGAAAAATTAGCGACAAAAATTATTTCAGTGGTTCGTCGCTATTCCGACAATATATTGTCAATATTCCAACAAACGGTCATCAAAAATTGGAGTCAAATACATTAGTGCTTTATGATGTGTTGGGCACCCACTTTAATGAGAAGATATAAAGTGCAAAAAGAAAATATATTTTAATGATATTATATGATTAAAATGCCTCTTGGAGAAATCGACCTAATTGTGGAGAGTATTTAAGGCATCAAAAATCAAATGAAAAGCATTCTTTTGATCATTCAACACTTGTCCATTTTGAAGAAGCTTTGGTTTTGGAGAGAAACCTAGGGTTTCGCTGTAAATTCAATCTTGGAGAATGTAGCCTCTCTTCGATTGTGCTACCTGCAAGTGAGGAAGATTACCCAAGGGTTGCAGGTTATTGGTGGCTTCACACAAAGGTCACATTTGTGCATCATTATAGAAGTTTTCACAAGGGTTTGAATAATATTGCAAGTCAAAAGAAAATATACCTACTACTATGAAACTTATGCTATTGTACCCATGCTACAGTACCCGTGCTACAGTACCTGCGCTATAGTACTCGCACTACAATACCCATGCTACAGTGCTAGGTATTCATTATTGTGGATTTTGAGCATTCGTTGGGATTTTGCAAAGGTCTAGGAAATGGATGAGTTATAGTTTGAGTTAAGTGATTCCATGAGACCTGGTGTTTGTTGTTGCTAAGGAATTATGTGCAATACTAGAGGTTATTCTGACATTTGATAATTTTATGCATATTGTTCTAGGTCTGAAACTTCCTTATATTCATTGTATCTTGATTGAGCTATCAAATCCCTCACTAGTTGTTACATATCTCAGTCAATTCAGTCTAACAAAGTTAGAGGGAAGCCTTGTAAGTTGTAACTTGATTATAGATTGAAATTTTGAACTTGTTTGGGTTGTGGTATTTTTGAGTTGTTTAGTTGTCCTATTTTCCAATTGTGATGCTCAAAAATTAGTTGTACAGGGTTTGCATTAAGTTTTGGTCTATGATCAGAATTATGATGAACTATTGTACCTTTTATAAGTCTTGTAATTGCTCAGTATGGGTGTTGAGACTGAATGTTACCAGTCTGATAGAAGAACATATATACTACTATTTATGTTAGAGTTCCCTTACAATTTATCTATTGCATTCAATATTCAGTAGTGATCTCAAGGGAACTAGAAATGCATTTTGAATATGTCTATGTTGTTCAATATGTATGTGAAGATCATATTTGAGAAGCCAATGTAATAAATTCTATGCTCTTGAAAATTAGTTCAAGTCACATGTGCAAACTCAGTTAAATTTGGGACTGTACAATCATTCAAAAATTAGATTTGTAAGTTGATGCTTCTATTTGAGTATATCTCTACTTGCAAGTATATGTGTTTCATTTTATTTCCCGACAATATACCATTTGAGAATCAAAAACCCGAATATTTTATGAATCAAATATTCAAACAAGGTAGAAAATTTAGTTTGCAAGTGTCCAGTTGGGGTGGTACATTATAGTGGTATCAGAGTAGACTCCTTCCATCATGTTGGGTTAAAAAACTTATTCAGTGAATCAACATCTTACATCATTTGAGTGACTGACACTCATCAATTTCCAGTTAGTTTCATTTATGGGTTACTTCAGTATTGAAGGAAAATCTATGGAATATATTGAACGGGAAGCCCCACGACTCTTTGAGGACTATCAAAGAATTCCAAATGATTTTAAAGCACACTACTCCCTTAATAATTATTTGAACTTTGTTGTCACCTTGAGTCCTGGAAAGATTGGGTTGGTAAAGTATATTAGGAGGATGTATAAGGAAAAAAAATCATTTAAAGGGGAAACATTAAGTCATGGGAAAGATGTTGCAATGAGAAACATGATCAGTCTTCAATATACCCCATAGGTCAGTGCTTATTGATGGGAACAATGTGAGCAGGTATGATGGAACCTTCAATTCATATAATGATGATGGTTCTACATCTAAACTCAATGAATAGGTTATAGGACCTCCTAAAATGAGCAGGAACCAAATGAGAAGACAAAATCTATGCTTCTCATGCAAAGGATTTCAAGAGCCTAACCACCAATGCATAGATGAAAAGGTGAAAAAACTTGAAGTAGAAAAGGCAATCACAAAAGAAGATCCAAAGAAATAATCAACATATTTTAAGTTCACTGAATCGACAAGGACCCAAAGAATTTTATGATGTTAAGGAAAAAGAATCACTAGATGCTACTACAAGTGGAGTGAACACAAAATTCTACATTGGTGATGTAGATATTGTTCTTAACCAGCCGCATGAAGGTTTGGATTCACTTGATGATCCATTATTTGAAAATAGCATTAACTCACTAGATCAACATCATAATTGCAAGGAATCAAATTGTGAGTTGGGTGTCTTTGAAGATGTTATTGTCAAGGAACATGAAGAAACCACAAAAGGTTATGACACAACTATTTTGATTTTCATAATAGTAGTCACATTCCTTCACATCATCATGAGATAGCAGCCATTCCATGTCAGGATGATGGTTGTGTGGAGTTCCCTAACAATGAAATTCAAAATCTAGGTGTTAAAAATGAATTATATGACGCAGCTGCAAAGTTTGATTTTGTGAATTCTACTTTAGAATATGTGGACAAGACAAAAATTTTGTGTGGTGGGTGGTTACAAAGATCTGAGAAGACAAACTTATTGGCTGCCCAAGAAAAAATAGTGTTTGCAAGAGGTCAAGCAACATTGCAACCAGCTGGATTAAGCAAAGAAGCAGAGTGTGTCACACCTTAGATCTTTAATTCTTCAAAGAGAAGAATGTTTAGAAGCTGAGCATGCAAAGGAGGAGCATCTTGAGGTAAGAAAACAAGAAGAATATGTGGTTATGTGTGAACAAGAGAAGAGGTATGATTCAGAAAACATTATTGGTACACGTAGCTTGCATCTTGAGTCTCATGAGATACCTCTAGTTGAGAGCCCATTTAAGGCTCAAGTCCTAGAGTTGGGTGAACAAGTGGATTATACATTTATTGGATTAGCCACTAATTTCATTACTTCACATGTGGATGGAAACATGGGTGTGTCAGATTTGTATTGGTTTGTAAGCATCTATGACATACTTAAAGTGAAACACAATTTGTTCATGCTGATGGCTCTATGGTAGATTGTGTAGTTTCTCTACTTCAGAGATTTGTGTTGCATTCCATGGAGATTCTTATGCACAATTTATATGGGGATGATTTTTAGTTGGGATTCAGGTGGTAACAGGCTTGGCACAATAGTGTGGTTGAATCTCAATGAATTACTTCACCACTCTTAGCATGGTGAAGGTTATGTCAAAGTTATGCAGGGGAAGTCAATAGGTAATGAGTATGGCAGACTTTGATTTTGGATATGGGATCCAGGTATTGATTTGGCTAGTGGATTGCTTCTTTCTTCTAGCGGGGTTGACCTAGTTATAGGATACAGTGGTATCATGTTGATGCCACAAAATTTGGATGGGGCATTCTACAAGATGATCTAGGATCCCAAAATTCACTTGAGAGTTGTTCGCAAAGTTTGGTATCCTTCTAGTGCATCAGGATTCTAGATAGAGTTTACTAGTGACTTATACAACATGTACATTGTGTAGAGAGCCTATAGTTACATTTTTTATTTACTTGTACATGAGTTGATATTGATGCACAAACTTGGTGTGCATGAGTTGGATAGCTGGTATGATGCTTATCTTCGCATAGTTGTGTTTATATCGGTGCTAAATGAGTTGGTTAGAGATGTGTGGGACATTTCATAGTTCTTCCTTTGGGCCTCCAATGGAGTGGAGTTTCTTTGCAGTGGAGATTGCTTGGGGACAAAAAAAATTAGGGAGGGCGGACTGTAATGTCCCCATTTTCGAGAGCATCAGAGTTTGGAAGATTAGCCTATCATTTGACCCTTGTAGGCTAGTGCTATGAATTAGAGGGTCTAGTTTGGGCATTAATGAGCTCTTCAGGTGGCAATTAACAGTGTTTTACTCTCCAAATCATTAGTATATTCTGAGGCTAAGTTATTCAAGGGATTTTGGCTTCATTTGTATGTACTTTCTATTTATAGTAAGTCAGTGTGTTGAGAGATGCCAACCTTACTATTTTTATTAAGGCATCTAGTTGGACAAAGGAGCAGTGGGTAAGTCGGTGACAAAGTTAGAACTGATGAATGATGTTTATTTATGGAGTATTAATTATTATTAAATTAAATCTTTAATAATAATTAAAAGTGCACATCAATAAATGTTATTTGACTTTATTATAAAAGGTTATTTAATGAGATGTATTAAAGTCAATTATTAAAGTGCATTTATGATGTGTTGGGTGCCCACTTTAATTAGAAGATATAAAGTGCAAAAATAAAATATATTTTAATGATATTAAATGATTAAAATGCCTCTTGGATAAATCGACCTAATTGTGGAGAGTATTTAAGGCATCAAAAATAAAATGAAAAGCATTCTTTTGATCACTCAACACTTGTCCATTTTGAAGAAGCTTTGGCTTTGGAGAGAAACCTAGGGTTTCATTGTAAATTCAATCTTGGAGAACGTAGCCTCTCTTCGATTGTGCTACCTTTAGGTGAGGAAGATTACTCAGGGGTTGCAAGTTATTGGTGGCTTCACATCGAGGTCACATTTTTGCATCATTAGAGAAGAATTTCAGAAGTTTTCATAAGGGTTTGAATAATATTGTAAGTCAGAAGTTATTGTACTTGATGCTACAAAACACATGCTATAGTACCCGTGCTATAGTACCTGTGCTACAATACCCGCTCTGCAATACCCGTGCTACAGTGCTAGGCATTCATTATTATGGATTTTAAGCATTCGTTGGGGTTTTGCAGAGGTCTAGGAAATGGATGAGTTACAGTTTGAGTTAAGTGATTCCATGAGACCTGGTGTTTGCTACTACTAATGAATTTTTTGCAATACTGGAGGTTATTCTAACATTTCAGACTTCTATACATGTTGTTCTAGGTCTGAGACTTACTTATATTCATTGTATCTTTCTTGAGTTGTCAAATCCCTCACTAGTTGTTATATATCTTAGTCAGTTCAGTCTAACAGAGTTAGAGGGAAGTCTTGTAAGTTGTAACTTGATTATAGATTGAAAATTTGAACTTGTCTAGGTTGTGATATTTATGAGTTGTTTAGCTGTCCTATTTTCCAATTGTGATGCTCAAAAATTAGTTGTAAGGGGTTTGCATTAAGGTTTGGTCTGTGATCAGAATTATGATGAACTGTTGTACCTTTTATAAGTCTTGTAATTGCTCGGTATGGGTGTTGAGATTGAATGTTACCAATTTGATATAAGAACTTATATACTACTATTCATGATGGATTTCCCTTAAAATTTATCTGTTGCATTCAATATTCAGTAGTGATCTCAAGGGAACTAGAAATGCATTTTGAATATGTCTATGTTGTTCAGTATGTATGTGAAGATCAGATTTGAGAATCCAATGTAATGAATTCTATGCTCTTGAAAATTAGTTCAAGTCACATGTGTAAACTCGGTTAAATTTGGGACTGTACAATCATTCAAAAATTAGATTTGTAAGTTGATGCTTCTATTGTAGTATATCTCTACTTGAAAGTATATGTGTGCCATTTTATTTCCCGGTAATATACCATTTGAGAATATAAAACCCAAATATTTTATGAATAAAATATTCAAGCAAGGCAAAAAAATTAGTTAGCAAGTGTCCACCTGGAGTGGTACATTACAAACACACTTGAAGACTCATTGTACTTTCAAGATGTATGCTGAAATAAAGATTACTAAAGCAAAATATAAGACAAAGTGCTGAAACAGATTTGAGATAGTAGATCAAAGCAAGGTAGGAATGAGATTTCCTTCCTCAATTTTATAATAGTAAAACACTTATGGGACAATAAATTGTTGAGGCATACGATATGTGTAAGATGGGGTAAAATCAAATAGCATAGACTAAGTGACAGCCAACACAAACATAAGCTACAAACCCAATCTAAAACAAAGGAATACAAATAATGAGAGCAAAATACTAAAAGCATTCAAATTAAACACTTACCATTGTAGTTGCTTCACTTCACTTGTCTCTCCTATTTCTCCTTTTTTCAATATTTGCCCTCAAATTTGTTGCTTCACATGTGCAAATACCTACAAAATAGTAAGTAGAAAGTTGGAGATAATGGTTGTTAAATTGAAAATGGAGGAGAAAAGTTGCTTTTATTGACAACCTTTTGAATGGATGGCTGAGATTAATTCTCTAGAAGGATTCCAAGATTTCCAAGATCAATGGATGACAATGAATGAGATGGAGATTACGAAATGGATGGTTGAGATCAAGATTCTAGAAAGATGCTCAGATAAACAGTTGAAAATTGATGCAACCAGAATATGCCATGCATGGAAAAGATATGACGCTGACGGCTATGACAGCAATTAAGGCAATGACAAGGATTAATGACCAAGTATCTTTGACCAGAAGAGGTGCATAAATAATTTGTTTTAAATTATTTATTCAAAAATAGAGGAGAAGGACAAGTGGCAAATAAATAATTTATTTCAAATTATTTATTTGAAGGAAATGAAAAAGGAGATTTAATTAAATTCATAAATTTAATTAAAGGAGGAGATAGAAATTA
Organism: Sequoiadendron giganteum; assembly: GCA_007115665.2. NCBI lineage: Eukaryota > Viridiplantae > Streptophyta > Pinopsida > Cupressales > Cupressaceae > Sequoiadendron > Sequoiadendron giganteum. Next base: position 309,273,194 of record CM021105.1, read on the forward strand.
GACATTGATAATTTAATTATTTAATTATTTATTCAAAAAAAGGAATGACACATAATTAAATAATTTCGTCAATTATTTAATTATAGAAGAATCAAGGGTCAAATAATTATTATTTGATTATGGATGCAAGACAAATTATTAAATAAATAATTTATTTAATTATTGGAGAAAGGGATATATTAGTGATGCAATTAAATAATTTTAATTGATCAGGATAGAAATGATAAGGTGAATCAATTAAATAATTAATAATTATTTAATTAATAGAGGAATATGACCGAACATAATTGAATAATTAAAATTATTCAATTATCAAAAGATGACGACCGGGAAAAATGACACTCAAACACTTAGGACAGTTTATAGTGTCTACATTTTTCCCATCTTTGACATAATGTAGTTCATTGCATTGTGTCAAAGAAATTTAATTCTGAAATATGCCCCAGTGTAAAGAGAAAGGGGAAGGATGACGAGGAGGGTTGTGATATGCCCCCCTCAAGAGGATAGACGAGTTCAAAGAACACGAATGTTCTCTCGAAATGGATGATAAGACTAGAGGATTAAGGATGGAAGAAATGTTAGCATGGAGAAGATGGATGTTAGCATGGAAAAGGAAAAAGAAGATGGAATATTAGGCGAGAAATGACAAGGAAGATGGAGATGGAAAGTTAGACGGTGAATGATAAGGGAACCAACTTTCATGCTTACATTTTTATGTTTATCATCATTAGGCATAAAAAATGTCACAAATGGAACACAAACACCATGGTATGACATAGACCAAGGTGTGCAAGGTGACCATTTGGGAGAGACAAACAGTTCAAAAGATAGAGCCAAAAGACAAGGAATGCCCCATCTCATACGAATCCAATTATCCCAGTATTTTTTCCAAAATAAACCATATGCAACAAACAAAGAAAAGAGGCCATCATCCATCATTGTCCCTCTAAATCCATTGATAGGAAATCCTCGAGGAGACTAGTAACATGACCCAAAACCAATCGAAAAGATAAAAAAATCCAGACCAACAAAGTGTTTGCCAAGATAGTGTTTTCCAGTGATAATGATGATTGTTTGATTGGTTGATTATGTTGACCAGGATGATCGAGTTGTTAAGATGGGGTAAAATCAAATAGCATAGACTAACTGACAGCCAACACAAATCTAAACTAAAATCCCAATCTAACAAGAGAATACAAAGAAAGCATGAGTAAAATGAAGACATCAAACTAAAATACTCCCCATGCTTGAAGTTGCTTCACTTCCCTTGTCTCTCCTATTTCTTCTTATGCCAATAAAGGCTATGATAGGGGTTAATGACAAGACATCTTTGACCAAAAGAGGTTCATAAATAATTTATTTTAAATTATTTATTAGAAAAAGGAGGAAATTGACAAGTGGAAAACGATGCTTATCAGTTTGTTAAAAAATGCAAGCAATGTCAAAAACATGCAAACTTGATACATGCTCCTACACATGAATTTCAATCTCTTGCTACGCCATGGCCCTTTTATCAGTGGGGACTCGATCTCGTGGGAAAGATCCATCCACCTTCATCCAATGGTCATAAGTTCATTCTCGTTGCCACGGACTATTTCACGAAATGGATTGAAGTTGTATGGTTTATTATTGGCCCATAATGGAAAAGGATGCTAAAATGGGGTTCACCAATGTAATATGGGGTAAAATCAAATAGCATAGACTAAGTGACAACCAACACAAATCTAAGTTAAAATTCCAATCTAAACAAGAGAATACAAACAAAGCATGAGTAAAATGAAATCATCAAACTAAAATACTCCCCATGCTTGAAGTTGTTTCACTTCCCTTTTCTCTCCTATTTCTTCTTATGTCAATATTGCCCTCAGATTTGTTGTTGAAATTGTGCAAATACCTGCAAATAGTAAGAAAGAAAGTTGGAGATAATGGTTGTTAAATTGAAAATGGAGGAGAAAGGTTTCTTTTATAGACAACCTTTCAAACGAATGGACAAGATTGATCTTCTATAAATATTCTAATATCAACGGATGAGGATGCATGAGAGGGAGGTTACGAAACAGATGGCCAAGATCAAGTTTCTAGAAAGATGCCTAGATCAATGGTGGAGAATTGATGCACCAAAAGAGGTGGGAAATAAAGGCTATGACGTTGACGACTATGATGCCCGACAGCTATGACAGACCATGAAGGCTTTGACAGAGACAGCTATGACAAAAATATTTCTTCTTATACCAATATTGCCCTCAGATTTGTTGTTGAAGTTGCACAAATACCTGCAAATAGTAAGAAAGAAAATTGGACATAATGGTTGTTAAATTGAAAATGGAGGAGACAGGTTTCTTTTATAGACAACCTTTCAAATAGACGGTTGATATTAATCCTCTAGAAGGATTCCAAGATCAATGGATGAGAATGAATGAGACAGAGGTTACAAAATGGATGGTTTAGATCGAGATTCTAGAAAGATGGTCAGATCAATGGTTGAAAATTGATGCAACCAGAATATGTCATGCATGGAAAAGATATGACGTTGATGGCTATGACAACAATGAAGGCCATGAGAGGGGTTAATGACAGGGCATCTTTGACCAAAAGAGGTGCACAAACAATTTATTTTTTATTTTTTATTCGACAATGGAGGAAATTGACAAGTGAAAGATAAATTATTTATTTGGAGAAAATGAAAAAGGAGCATTTAATTAAATTAATCAGTTTAATTAAATGGGGGAGATGAAAATGGACCATTAGATAATTAAGTGAGATTAATTATTTAATAGGGGGAAATGGCAAGGGATAATTAAATAATTTTGATAATTATTTAACTATAAAAGAATTAAAAGACCATGAATAGATAAATAATTAATGGTAATCATTTATCTATAGACGAAAGGTGATAAAAAAATAATAAAATAACAATTCATTTAATTATTGAAAAAGAGGGGGGATTAGTGATGCAATTAATCTATTTAATTGATCGAGATAGAATAAAGATTAGAAAGTGAATTAAATAATTAAAAAGTATTTAATTAATAGAAGAATATGATCAAAAATAATCAAATAATTAAAATTATTTAATTATTTAGAGATGGGGACCAAGAAAAATAAAGCTCGTAGACTTTGGACATTTTTCAGTGTCTACATTTTGCCCCTCTTTGACATAATGTATTTCATCTCGTTGTGTCAAAGAAATTTAATTCTAAAATATGCCCCAGTGTAAAGAGAAAGGAGAAGGATGACCAGGAGGGTTGTGGTATGCCCCCTCGAGAGGACAAGAGGGTTCAAAGAACACGAATGTGCTCTCGAAATGGAAGATAAGACTAGAGGATGAAGGATAGAAGAAATGTTAGCATGAAGGAGATGGATGTTAGCGTGGAAAAGACAAGGGAGATGGGATGTTAGCATGAAAAGGGGAAAGAAGATAGACAAGAAATGATAAGGGAACCAACTTTCATGCTTACATTTTTATATTTATCATCATTGGGCATCAAAAATGTCACAAATGGACCAAGCCAAAAGACAAGGAATGCCCTAGCTCATACTAAGGATCCAATTATCCCAGTATTTTTTCCAACAAAATCACAGACAACAAACAAAGAAAAGATGACATGATCCATCATTGTCCCTCTAAATCCATTAATAGGAAATCCTCGAGGATACTAGTAAAATGACCCAAAACCAATCAAAAAGGTAAGACAAATCCAGACCAACAAAGTGTTTACCAAAGAGATAGTGTTTTCCAGTGATAATGATGATTGTCTGATTGATTGATTAGGTTGACCAATATTACCAAGATGATTGATAGGTTGACAATAACTGATTAATGGTTTGATAATTTGATTTGATCGACAACACCTAGTGTCAAGAAGGACACATCTTGAATAAGGCAAGACGTAAAGATTAGGTTAATTTGATAAAGATTTGTTGACAAAGTTTGACAAAGTTGATTGATTTGCATGATTTCAGAAAAGAAACATCTTGATCAAGGTGAGATTGATTGAAAAATTTGACAAGATTGTTAAACCCAATTTCAGGAAGGACACATCCTATTTGAGGCAAAGGACACATCTGATGAAGTTGACCAAGTAACAAGTGTTGTCAAGACACCTGACTACAAGAAGGGCACATCCTAATTAAGGTGAATGACCAAATTGACAAAGTCTAATCCCAGGAAGGACGCATCATGATAAAAGACAAGACATAAGATCGAATGAGACAAATGACATAATGCTCCATTCCAACTGAATGACTAGGTTGATGGATGATAAGATAATCGATTGATGAAATATTTCATTTGTTTGTTGTTTTATCTTGAATGATGATTGCTTTTGGACCAAGGACACAACCTGACTCGACGAACCCTAAAGGACTTGACCTAGGGGGCCTTGGGGGCTCATTGATAGATGACCTTGCCTATGTAGAAATTTGCAGACCTCGTAGTTCAACATGATTTGACTTTGTCTTATTTGAAAAATTACTGAGTCATGATTTTATTTGGACAACCTAAAGGGACTGACCTAATACCTCGGGGGCTCATTTAAGATGAGCCTTGCCTACCTAGCAAACATGCAGAGGCAACGTAGTGTGACCACTTTAACAAAACTAACTCATACTTGAGTTCAGACTTGGACTCTATTTTTGGGATTTTTGAAGTTTTTCTGATGTTTTTGGATTTTGAGCATTTTATGATTTTTTTGGATTTTCAATGTTTGGATTTTTTTGGATTTTTGAAATGTGATTTTTTTTTTTTTTTAGGATATTTTATGATTTTTATGGATTTTGAAGGTTTTAAAGGGTTGATACCATGTATTAGTTTCCATGAAGATGTAAGTCAAGGAATTTCCCCTAGTCAGGTATAGGACCAGTTTACTATGTATGAGGGGCAGTGGTGAATGCAACGAGTGGATATGAAAGCGAAGGATGTTAAATGTCTCTTGTCTTTAGGTCATGGGAAGGATGGTGAAGCTTTATTATGGATGAATGGACTTTATTATGGATGTTAACTATAGGGATCATGAAAAATGCATGTGAAAGATACCCACAATCAACTAGACAGGCATGCACAAGGATCTAAGACAAGCATGATCTTCCCCCTAGTCAAACTAAAAACCAATTGATAGGTGATGGTGATTGTGATAATGATGATGATGATGACAATGTTATTTGATATCAGACGGACACATCCCGAAACAACATGAAGATTGGGAAAGGCATATCCCATGGATGATAATGTAACTAAACGATCAAGGTTTGTAGCAAGGTTGGGAACAAATCCAATGAATGTTTTGGATGACGAGTTAGAGTGCATAGCAAGATTGTATGGATTAGGCTTGTTGCATTTGGAATGACAAACCTTAGGACAAGATGGGATTATGGAGGGAACTTGGATAAGTGAATTAGAATCCTTAAACCAATGACAAGGGAAAACCAAGTGAAAGGATAATGGATTGATTTTGGCAAAGGATAAGAGACATGAGGATTATTGGCTGATAGAATTAGCATATGATCTCCAAGGACTATGTCACATAGGAATAATTTTTTTTCTCTGAGATATGGGTTTGGATAAATTCTATGAAGGAAATGGCATGATATTTCATGGATAAGTATGACCAAAGGATACACGTGCCAAGAATTTTCTGAAAGCATCATTTACGTTTGTACCCCATTTCTTTATCAAGATCAAGGTAGGTGGGAGAATGGATGGCAATATGGATTGGATGGATAGATAAAACTTTCATGAGAAATGCATGGGAGATGAGACAACTTGCCCCCAAGTGTAATGGTCCACATAAATAATTGCTCTTACACATGATGCCTATTTTCCAGGTTTTCATCATGGTACTTATCCAAAGTGCCATATAATATTTTTTCACTATTGGATAAAAAATTTCTCTTTACTATATTTTTTTTCTTTTTGATGATGTCACACAAGACGCCTGTTTGCCAGGTTTTCATCAAGGTGATAATTTTTATTTTTATTTTTTATATCGGCTTGATGTTTTGGATGATTGCTTATTGTTCTAAATCCTTTGATGGTGTTGATGTAGATATTGGTCTCATGATATTCCAATAGTGACCTTTATGGAGTAGTTGTCCTGTCAGGATCATAACACTTGCATACAACTAATCGATGTCATTGTGATCCTCTCTGATATTAAATTTGGCCTTATCAAAATATGCACATCGTGATAGAGTTCCATTTGAGTCCTTACCATAAAGAGTTGTTGCAAAGATGTGATGAATTTGTGAGGTATGTCTTTTAGACTTTAGGAATGATGTAGGATTATGATGGATGATGGTAGATGTGGAAGGATTATTTAGATGTTTGGATGAATCACTTTTTTTTCTTCCAAACTTGGTATGTTGGATGGTGGAGTTTGGAATTTTGATTGGGATAGCGTTTGAAACCAACATTTTTATATGCCTTTCTTGATGACCATTTTGAAGGAGGTGGACATTTACTATATGTGGGAGTCCTCTTTCCTTGTGGCTCCATATTTTTATTGACTTTTGGATTTGGAATATTTTCTTTTCTTGATCCATTTTTCTTTGGGATCCATTTTAACTTCATTTGTCACCTATATTTTTGTTTGATTCAATGGCCTTTGACATTTGATTTTGAACTTTGGATTCGTAATAATTTTCTTTTTGTTGGTTCCAAATGGAAGGTTTATTTATGTTGGAATATCAATTTATGTTGTGGATGGAAGGAGTGTTGGAAAAAACCTTATGACAACGACTAATCATGACCCCCATTTTGATGTTTGTATCAAATAGTTTCCCCCAATATCGAGGAGGTACCACTAACATCATTTGATACTCTAACTAAAGAATAACCAAGACCTTCATGTCTAGAATTTTCTTGAAACTACACCGGTTCTAGAATTCCTTGCTCGTGTAGGCCTAGTCCTTTTCCTTGATACTCCGTGCTCTGACAGATTCTATTTGCGATGGGGTATTTTTCATTTTGAAAACAAGATGCTAACCTATCATTGTGTGTGGGGAAACTGTTACTTGAAATCTTCTCCTCTCCAAAAAAACATGTTTTCACAAATATGGATGATCCTAATTGATAGGATGTTTTGTCTTTAACATTCATCATGCTTGTTTCTTCTTGATCATTTGGGATGTCGATTTGATCCATGGTAGATTTGGTATCTTCTTCTTTGACTTGATCCATCGCAACTTCTTTGTTTTCTCCTTTGACTTGATCAATTGTAGTTGCTTTATGCTCTTCTTTGATGTTATCCATATCATTCATTTGATTATCTATGTGTCCAAAGGAGGCAAGTGTCTCATTTTGGGAAATAGAGGTGTTTTGTGTTTGGATGGGATCATCTTCAAATTTTTGGTTATGAATGGCATAAAGGTCGATGAGAGGATCATTTTGGAGTTCATGTTCAAAGGTAGTATTTTGGTCAAAAATAGGTGTGTTTTGGATGACATGATTGAGAACAAAATCTTGATCAAGGATAGGTGTATTTTGGATGCCATGATTAGCTAGAAGGATCTCTTGAATGGACTTAAGGATGGGGTCATGAGATGGACTATTCGATCTTGATATGAAGGTGAAGCTATGATGTCATGATTTGGACTTTCTTTTTGACATGTATCCTCAATTTTAGGCAATGGAATTTGATTTTGGACAAGGATATGATTTTCTTTGATAGACCCAAGATTTTGACATGGCAATAATAGAGCTTCAATAGCAAGATCTTTTTCGGTATTGGTAGGAAATGGAGAACATGATGGTGAAAAATGGTTGGATGGTGTAGGATCAACAATGTGATTGGATTTCCTAAAAAAAAATTCATTTAGGAGTCAAACAGGTTCCTTTTCTAGTTGTCCTTAGCGAGCATTAATTAATGTGCTTTTATTGGATGGTATTGTAGTTTGGGATGGAGTGGATGGAAATGGGTTACTGGATGATGAATTAGGATAAGATGTGGAGGATTGGAATGGACTAGTGGATGATGGATTATCATAGGATGTGGAGGATTGGAATGGGCTAGTGGAAGGTTGGTTTCCCTTGTCAAGGTTAGGATAAGGATGATTAATGGACATTTGTTGGGGATTAATGGTATGGATTATGTCAATTGATTCTTGATAGTGATTGTATATGGATGAAGGACTTGAGCTTATGTATTTTTGGTAAGAAGGGTATGTGAGTGGTTGGTATTGACTATTGAGGATTGATTGATATTCAGCTTGACTATGAATAAGATCAAGGTAAAGTCAAGACATGGTCATGAATTTGGATTAGGATGGATAAGGAAAACTTAGTGAGGACCATACAAAACTTGTGAGCTTTGGATGACAATGCAAGGTGCCAATGCAAAATGGATATGAAACTATACTATTTTTTTGTGATTTTAAAGGATATAAGGATACAAAGTGCCAATGTACCTAAGACCAAGATTAAGGAATGGTGGAATGATAATAACCCTAAGACCAAAGGATATGATATGCAAGGATGATGATGACCAAAGGATTTATTTTTTTTGTGATTTTTGGGATAATATAGGGATGTGGAGTGATAAAGTAAGGATAATAATGAGCTTATGACCAAATGATATGGCATGAAAATGAAGATAAATGCTAAATGATGTAGGATGGTATGAGACTAAGCTGTGTTCTTGTGATTTTTTGGATTATAAGGATATGAGGATGCAAGATGATCATGCAAGGATAATGATGAATTTGAGACCAAAGGATGAAGCTAAATGAAACTAATGGATGCAAAGGATATCAAAGGTGGACTAATTAATGATGAAGGATAATGACAAGGAGACTAAATGATGCTAAATTAATTATCAATGGTAGTGATGCAACTAAGGTTAAGGTGAAATGAAGCTATGTTTTTGTGTTTTTGAGATATAGGGATGCAAAGTGAAAGTGCAATTTAAGTCCAAGACTAAGGATGCATAGAATGGTAATGAAGCTATGGTCAAAGGGTATGATATGAGTGATAATACTAAGGATATGAATTCTAAAATTTGAGACAAAGGATGGAAACCAAGCTAATGTAGGTTCAAGATAACAAACCCAAATGTCATTGACCTTTGTGATGATCAAGATGATGGATTCTACAAGGTGAGTCTAATCTAGGACACAAGTTTGAGACTCAAATTTGATAAAGGTGATAATGAAAAAGGTTGATAAAAATGAAGGATTAAGGTCAATGACAAAATGGATAAGAAACCAAGGATTGTCCAAAGGCTTGATAATTTTCCTATGTCTAAAATCTAGAAGGTATGTGAAACCTAAGATCTAAGATTAATTATGCAAGGCAAAGGTGACCTAAGGTGCAATCTAAAATGTAATGCAAACCTTAATGAAGATGATGGAATGGACTGGGAAATCTTTGCAGTTCTCTAGTTTGGAAATCAAGATCACTATTATGATGAATTGGTTCAAATTTGGACAAGGATTTTGTGAAATCATGGTAATTAGGCAATTGTGGCTCTATTTTAAGTAGTTGTGGTTCGTAGAATGTTGATTTTACAATTTTGATGTTTTGACTTGATATTTGAATGGGTTTTGACTAATTTTGATGAATTTTGATTGGAAAACACATAATATAGTCACAAGCACTTGTTTTTGGTCTAATTTTGGATGTGAAAAAGTTAGATTTCAAGATAACAAGCACAAATTCTATGGTTGGCAAGGACAATATTTGCTAGGTTCCCACTTGGATTAACCAATCATGCTTATTCTTAGCAGATGACTTAGAAGCTTGGCCACGTTGGCTCCCCTCCACGACACTTAATTCTCTGGGTAAACCAAGCTTCGAGTTCTCATGGTCAACCAAGCTTCGAGTTCTCATGAATCTCCCATGACAAACTCTTCATCTCTACTAAGAACCACGAGTATGTGGGATGGCTTCAGAGGTTCGACCTCCTGCACCAGCAAATAGAAGGATTTTGGCTGCTACAAAAAAGAGGTGTCTATTAAGGGCATCTGATTCAGGGGTAATATGATAAAATCCCTTAGGAGGTATCCCTACCCTTATAAAAAGGTGTTACATATCATAAAGATATTGGGGGAGAGCTATCACGTACCGCATCCTACTGATTGCAAACTTTCCTTGCAATTACAAATTTTTATAGTGGTTTGAAAGGACTTGGCTTTAGCCCATTACCACTTAGGTTCATCCCTTGGGGTGAGTAATTTTTTCCACCAAAGTAAGCCCTTCTAATGGGTGAACACAAAAATTGATGGGTCTAGCTTTCTGATCACCGAGTTTGCACAAGGTGAGAACATAATACCTACCACCCTCAAACACTAAGACATGGTGTTCATTTACCCTCTAATTTAATCTATGTGAGAAAGATAGTTGTAAATTTTAAACCTTTGCTTATGATTTGAAGACACTTGGATTCATTTTATCCAATGGCATTTGATGCAAGTTTATTTTAATACCCATGAGTGTAAGAATGCATTTTGTTGTTCATTTGAAAGCCTTCACAAATGAAATGAATGCTAATTTTAAACCTTATGAATTGTGATGCAAGTTTGTAGTTGTAAATTTTAGCCTTCATGAGTGACAATGCATGTTCATTTTAAAACCCATGAATGGAATATGCAATTTTTTGTTCATTTTGAACCAATGAATGAAAAATGCAATTTGTTCATTTTAAGCCCATGAATGAAATATGCAATTTGTTGTTTTTAACAAAACAAAATGAGATAATGATAAAAAAAAGCCAAGTAAATGAAATAATACTACAACAAATGATTATGTTTCAAAAGAAACAATTTTTAGAACTCCCTCCAAGTTGTGCCACATGTTGAAAAGAAGATATTAGTAAACCCAAAAAAAAAAACTTTAATAATAGTAGCAAATTAAAACAATGATAACTTTTCTCAAAACTTAACGAAATTTTAAATCGTTTGGGTCCATGGAAAGATGAAATTTAAGCCTTCAAAACCCAAAAAGTATTTTTCCAAGATTATGCACGAAAAAAGACAAAACAAAACATGGGTTTTGATAGTTAAATTTAAAAAACAACAAATACTAAAACGACCATAACTTTCTCAAATTTTAACGAAATTTTAAACCGTTTAAAGTTTTGGAAAGTTAAAAGCAAGGCCTAAAGAACCAGACAATCATTTTTAAATATTTTATGTGCCCATTTTTTGTTCTCAAAAGAAGATGACAGGTTTTTGTGTGAATTCTTGGTTGTAACCTGCAAAATAGCAAAAGCAAACAAGAAAACAAATGGATTTCTCTACAAAATTGTAAGATTCACGTCGGTTTCACCAATGTAAGATGGGGTAAAATCAAATAGCATAGACTAAATGACAGACAACACAAATCTAAGCTACAAACCAAATCTCAAACAAAGGAATATAAGCAATGAGAGCAAAATACTAAAAACATTCAAATTAAACACTTCCCATTGTAGTTGCTTCACTTCCCTTGTCTCTCCTATTTCTCCTTTTTACAATCTTTTCCCTCAAATTTTTTGCTTCATATGTGCAAATACCTACAAAATAGTAAGTAGAAAGTTGGAGATGATTGCTATTAAATATAAAATGGAGGAGAAAGGTTGCTTTTATAAACAATTTTCTGAATGGACGACTGAGATTAATCCTCTAGAAGGATTCCAAGATCAATGGATGAAAATGAATGAGACGGAGGTTACGAAATGGATGGTTGAGATCAAAATTCTAGAAAGATGGTCAGATCAACGGTTGAAAATTGATGCAACCAAAATATGTCATGCATGGAAAAGATATGACACTGGCGGCTATGACACCCGACAGCTATGACAATAATTAAGGCAATGACAAGGATTAATGACAAGGTATCTTTGACGAGAAGAGGTGCATAAATATTTTGTTTTAAACTATTTATTCAAAAATGGAGGAGAGGAACAAGTGGCAAATAAATAATTTATTTCAAATTATTTAGTTGGAGGAAATGAAAAAGGAGATTTAATTAAATTCATAAACTTAATTAAAGGAGGAGATAAAAATTAGACATGGATAATTAAATTATTTAATTATAGAAGAATAAAGGGTCAAATAATTATTATCTGACTATGGATGCAAAACAAATAATTAAATAAATAATTTATTTAATTATTGGAGAAAGGGATATATTAGCGATGCAATTAAATAATTTTAATTGATCAGGATATAAATGAGAAGGTGAATAAATTAAATAATTAAAAAATAATAATAATAATAATAGAGGAATATGATCGAACATAGTTGAATAATTAAAATTATACAATTATCAAAAGATGACAACCAAGAAAAATGACGCTCGCAGACTTAGGACATTTTTCAGTGTCTACAATATGTGATCAACCAGATTACACTTGAAACAAAAGTGAACAGACACTAAATAAAAAATTTGTTAGCAAAGTAGGCTCAACAAATTTGTTATCACAAAAACGGTTAAAAATAAATTGGCAAGCCTACCCTTATTTATACATAAACAAGGAGTAGGGAACCCTAAAATATCCTTGTTTTTCTCAATTAGTCTTGCCAACATGCAAGCTTTATTTCTAAGTCTACACAAAAGATAACTAATAACTAACCAACTTCTAACATTAGTTAACTAAAGAAGCTCCAACTATACATTGATAATTCCAAAGAATAGATATGCATGAAAGAGAACAAGTTAACTGTTGTTTTAAGTTCTATCATTGGAAAATGTTGCATGCCTCAACTGACAGTTCAATCATTGATAATTTGGGAAAACATATCCTCCAAAAATATTTTAACTGCCTCTTCATCAGGAATGTTAATACTCTTCATAATAATGTATTGTCTTTCCAACATCTCTTCACCATCTGCGATCAGATTTAGAAATTATTTTCTCTTTTTAGTTGCTTCATCAAATTTTGTTGATACTATTGAGACCTGATTCATCTTGTAGGCAACAGGATCACCATTAAAAATTTCATGGACAAGGTTCTGAAACTTTGTTTGTACTTCACCGAGATCAAGGTAAATGTTATCTTCATGTCAATATTGACAAGGGATCTATCACACAAATGTGCTTACAAACTTGATAGTATTAGAAACCTTTTGTCTATATTCAATCAATTTTGTATATATTCTTTCGTAGGTTTTTACTTTGAAGAGGTGTTGTTCTCTCCAAGCAAAAAGATTCTTCTTATGCTCTTCTACAACAGCTAAATCATAAGTCGTTCTCAAGTTAGAAATGATGATCTCATCTCTTGGTTTCCTTTCCGCTATGTTTTGTTCAGACTCCTAAATCCCTGAGCGCAGATCATGGGCATTGCACCTCAACTGGTACATCTCTACAAGTATAAATCTGCCCCTGGTGATGAGTTCTTTTATACAATATCTCATATGCTTTTTGTATATGACCAACTAACTTAGCTGGTGTTGATCTGCAGGTGGCTCCAAAATTTGTGGAAGCAACAAGGTGGCCCATGAAGTACCATGAAGGAGGTTGGAAACATATTGTCGTAGTTGTCGAATCTCAACCTTGAGGGTTGCCTTATCTTATCCATCCTTGATTACTCATTCCTTCATATTATTTATTGCAACCTCAAAGAGATTCACATTAGTATGTCAGGTGCTCCTTTCGAGATTGGATTTGACAACTTTGAAGTCATAAACTTCAACTTCATCAACATTCTTGTCCTCTGGAGGTGTGGCAAACTCAAGAATGATAATCACTATTTGACCATGACAATCTGATTTTTGAGCACTATTGAAGTGATCCCCAGCTTTGTTCCAGCATCTGATGTCATGTGATCGTGTTTGCAAACCCTCAAAGCTACTGATAGAGGTCGTATTGAAGAAAACACAGATGAAAACGAAAAAAAATTCTAAGTGTTAGGAAAAAGGTGCCCTCCTTGAAATAAGGCACCTAAGTCTTCTAAACGGAAATCTTTTGTTTTGTGTGCCTTTAGAATCCTATACCCCATGTTCGAGCATCATTTTTCACTAATCTGTGAACAACTGAATCTAAAATTCAGTCAATCTAGAAAGCCTAATCATATATGAGTTGAATGGTACCTCATACCAGCCTTTGTGTGCTGCATTCGACTGATTTTCCAAGATCTTCAACCGGGCTGATGGAGAAATTTTAACGTCTTCCAAAAAGCAAGAAAAGTAAACTCTGTTGAGGACTTGGGCGCCCTCCTTGAAATAAGGAACCCAAGATTACCAGAATTGGTTTATTTTTTTGAAATTTTCAACTTTTCTTTATCTTCCTCATTTCACGTGAAATGCCTCTATTTGATCTGCAATTCCCATTGTTTGGTAGATCCTGTGAACTGGATGATGGATGCATTGAAGAGCTTGAACATATCTTAGTTGATCTCTTGCTTTTTGCAACCCTAAAACTACTTTTGATTACATTTGACTGGATCTTAACTAGGATGAAAAAGGAGATTCACATGTTTTCTGAGAAACACAAAAAAAATTGAAGGTGTGAGCTCATGGGTGCCTTCCTTGAAATAAGGCACCCAACTTCTCCATACTTAACCATTTTTAAATATTTTCAACTTTCTTTGCCAGTCATTCACCACCTTCGTCGACTGCATCGACCATCGTTGTTGACATGTTGTTGTTCTCACCATTGCACGTGCATGATCTTTAAGAACTAAAAAATTGGTTTCATTGATTGCCCAACATCTCCCTTGAAATAAGGTGCCTTTATTTTTTATACATAAATTTTTTCACAATTTTTGCTATTTTTAGATTCCCCTCCTCCATTGACTATTTTTTAGCATCTTTCATCGTAGATTGATCTATGTAGCATTTGAGACTTTGATTCTGACATGTGGAAGTTGGTCATCCTCCATTGATGACCTCAAAGGTCCTAATTTTTCTTCTCAAAAAGCGAAATAGACTCACTAGAGAAAAATTGACTTTTTGACGATTCTGACTGGACCATCTTGATCATGACATATTTTCAACCAATCAAAATAAGTTTGAACCATTTATGCAAAGATTCTATTTTTAGACATTTTTCTAAAAAATAGGACCAAAAAATTGAAGTCTAGGCTTTGTAAACAATTTCGTTCTGAAGAGACCTAGATCGTTAGATTTTGAAAATATGAGGATTTCACCACCATCCGTGACTTCCTAAAAAATAGGGATCGACATGCAAATTTCTATTTTTAGAAAAAAATTGTGATCATCCTTTTGACAATAAAACCAAAAACCCATATGGTTTGTTTATTTTCAGAAATTCTAAAAATAGAAAATTTCTATTTTTAGAAATTTTAACCTTTTTGACTTTTGACAAGCATTTTTACAAGATTTTGACCATTTTACCAAAATGCCTTAATGAAGCAAAAATAATAATTTTGGGTACAACAGCTGCAAAGAAGACATTTGAAAAAGTTGCAAAAGAGTTATCAAAGCATAATTGCAATCATCAAAAGAGAAGGGAAAAAGAAGAATTGCAATCATCAACAAGATTGAGCTTCACTGTCAGATTCAGAAATTAGAAGGATTGTCATGCTGTAATCTTTTTTGAGTTTGTTTTGTAATCTTTTTTGAGTTTGTTCTTAGTTCAAGGAGTAGTTGTTTCCTAGGGTTGGAGCCATAAAAAAAATTATGTAGGGAGTTGTAACTTCCTTGGGAGTGACCCTAAAGTGTTTCTACAAGGAATATTAGCTTCCTTGATTTGTAGCCCTAAAACAAAGTTGTAACTGTGATTCATTTGTGAGGTTGGATTAGGATAATAGCTCCTAGCAACATTTCTTACTGTGGTTTTTCCCTTGTGGGTTTTTCCATGTATATCTGGTGTTGTGTGGTGTTGTGCATTGTGTTAATCTTTCATGTTTTTGTTTGTTTTGTAATGTTTAAGTTTTAACTTGCTCCAAAGGGTTTGACATTTGATAGAATGTCGATTCACTACCCCCTCTTAGTATTTTAATGTGTGTTCAAAAATTGGTAACAAGTCCTAGTTCCTTATAAGAATTTTAATAGCTTGAGGAAGATCTGGGATGGAACAATAAGGATCTCGCAAGGTGCCCAGATTTGATAGAACAATTTTCACTTTCTAGAGTTACTGGATGGAAACCCATTTATCCTCTTTGGGGTATAGTGTTTGGAAATCTATCAAAGATGGATATAATGTTCCTGCTACTCCAATTGATATGATTAAGATCATAGCCTATGAGAACAATGGAAATTCAAAGAATGGTATATTGAGTGGACTATCATATTTTGACCTAGTAAAAGTGATGCACTACAAGTCAGTAGAGGAAGTCTAGGATAAGCTTGGTGGTATCTATGAAGGAGACATCAAAGTGAAGCAAGCCAAGTTGCAAATCTACAAAGGCAAGTTTGAGAACCTAAAAAATGTAAAAGGATGAATATATTGTAGGACATGTGCTTCGAGTAGATGAAGTGGTCAATGCAATCAAAGGTCTTGGTGAAGATCTTGAAGAGTATGTGGTGGTAAAAAATTTACTGATATCTCTTCCTAAATCTTATAGTTCTAAATTATCTTCCATTGAGGAATCTAGAGATCTGGATAAACTTTCAATGGATCAATTATATGGTGCCCTTATTGCATTTGAAATGAGAGAGTTAGGCAAGGAAGGTCCAAAGAAGGAAGCAACATTCAAAGAAAGTAAGAAATAAACATATGTAAAATTTGATCTAGATAGTGACACTGATGAAGAGGAAGAAAATTCTGTAAGGAAGTTGAAAAGAGGTACCAACAAGTATAAAGGTAAGTTACCTTTCAAATGTTTCAAGTGTGAAGAGGCTGGTCATTTAGCTTCTAAATGTCCCTTGAGATATTATGAAAAGAGAAACAAAGAGCCTAAAATAAATAAGGTCAACAAGAGTCTCTACTCCATGGAAGATTCCTACTTTGCAAAGGATGATGAATCTAGTGGTCCGGATAATGAAGATGAAGTCTTATTTTTGGTTGCTAAAAATATTGAAGATAAAGCTAAAGATCCAAGTGTTGTGTGTACTGCATTTGATGAAAAATATGAGGCTAATTCATGGGTTATTGATAGTGGTTGTTCCAATCACATGACATGAGATAAGAGAAATTTTATCAAACTTGTGAACTGGAATGGTAGAATAGTAAAGCTTGGAGATGATACTTAGTACAAATTTATGGAAAAGGTTCTATCAATATTGATGGGAGGAGCATAACAGAAGATGTTCTTTATGTCAAAGGCCTCTAGTGCAACCTTCTTAGTGTGAGTCAAATGTGTAGAAACAGATACAATATCATATTCAATAAAAGTGGATGTGAAATCAAAAAAGAAAAGTCTAGTCAATTGGTTGAAGGATCTAGGACAACTTGTGACATATACAATCTAAGAGATGTCAATGGAAGAACGTGTCTTCTAGGACAAGCAAGTGAATTTTGGCTGTGGCATAGGAGAATGGGACACTTTAACTTTGAAAATCTTATGAATATCACAGCTCATTGCATGTGGTAAGAGATATGCCTAAGATTATTTAGCCTAAAAGTATAGTGTACAAGGAATTTCAGTTTGGTAAGCAGACAAGGATAAGTTTCAAGTCTAAAGAATATTCTTCTTGTAGACTATTGGAGTTGGTACATATTGATTTGTGTGGACCTATCAGAACAAAAATTCTGGAAGGAGAAAGGTATTTCATGCTTTTTATTTATGATTTCTCTTAGGATGGCATGGGTTACTTTCTTGAAAGATAAATTTGATGCTTTTAATATATTCAAGATTTTTAAGTCAATGGTTGAGAATGAAAGATCAAATTTTTGAATTCTGATAGAGGAGGTGAGTTCACTTCAAATGATTTCAATGATTTTTGTGAAACATATGGGATAAAGAAGCATTTTTCTACCAATGGAAATCCTCAATGGAATGGTGTAGTTGAAAGAAGTAATAAGACTATTCAAGTGATGGAAAGGACCATGATGATGATAATCTACTTGATGTTTATTGGAGAGAAGCAGTTCATACTCAAATATATTTTAAATAGATGATTGTGAATATTGAACAACACTAAGACTCCTTATGAGTTGTGGTATGGAAGACCTACAACTGTCATGTATTTTAGAGTCTTTGGAAGCAAATGCTACATCAGAAGACATGAAGATGTGTTGGGAAATTTTGATTCAAGGGTTGATGAAGGTATATTTTTGGGATATTCATCTCAGAGTAAAGAATATAGGTACTAAAATGAGAGATTGGGAAGAATAGTTGAAAGCACTAATGTGAAATTTGATGAAGATCTACATCAAAATTTGAATGAAATTGAGGACTACATATATGATGCACCTCCCTATGATCAGATGAAGATGAAGAATAATATATTGAAGAGAAAGAAGAAACACCAGAAAATCTCAGAAAGACTCCTACAATGTATGTTCAAAGAAATTATTTAGAAGATCAGATCATTGGAGATCTGAATGAAGGAGCCTTGACTAGAAGAAGGCTTGCAAAAAAAAGTGAACAAGAAAAAATTTATTAGTATCAAAGGTAGAACCAAAAACTTTTTCTGATGTCAGCAAGGATGAAGGATGGATACAAGCAATGGAATAAGAATTGAATTAGATTGAGAACAATTTTACTTGGGAATTGGTTCCAAGGCTTGTAGACAAGAATGTGATAGAAACAATGTGGGTATTCAAGAATAAGTTGAATGATGAAGGAAAAGTGGTAAAGAAAAAAGAAAGATTATTGTGTAAAGGCTATTCACAAGTAGAAGGTATTGATTTTGAGGAGCCTTTTTTTCTAGTAGAAAAAATGAAATCAGTTAAAATGTTTCTTGTTTCTTTTGCCTACAAGGTCTTCAAACTGTATTAGATGGATGTCAAATCATCCTTTTGAATGTATATTGGAAGAGGAAGTATACATAGAGAAACCTAATGGATTTTGGTTATCATAAGAACCAAACATGGTGTGCAAACTCAAAAATGCTTTGAATGGTCTCAAACAAGTCCTAGGGCTTGGTATGAAGGTTGGATAAGTACTTGCTTCAGCAAGGATTCATGAAAGGTACCAAAAATAGTAATCTTTACTTCAAGATTGAGGTTGAAAATTTTTTGATAGTTGTTGTGTATGATGATGTATCATATTTGGTTGAAATGATGAGATGTGCAAGAATTTTGGTGAAGAAATGAAAAAGGAATTTGTGATTTCTATGATTGGTGAGTTATCCTTCTTTCTTGGTCTCCAATTTTCTCAGCTAGATGATGGTATCTTTATTTCTCAATAAAATTATGTTAAGGAGATGTTGAATAAGTTTGGGATGGAAGATTGTAAACTAGTTAGTACTCCCATGGTTACTAGTTGGCATTTGAGTAAAGATGGAAAATCTACCATGGCTGATTGGAAGCATGTTGTACTTAACTAATTCAAGACTTGATATCATGCATGCAGTATGTTTGGTGGAAATATTTCAAGCTTAACAATAAAGAAACTCATTTGAAGGCATTCAAGAGAATCTTCAGATATTTGAAGAGTACTTTGAATTATGATTGTGGTATCCAAAAGGTAATGACTTTGATCTCAGTGCATACAGTGATGTTGATTGGGTTGGTTGTGTTGATGATAGGAGTACCAGTGGTGGTGCTTTCTTTTTAGGAAGCGGATTGGTTTCATGTCATATTAAGAAACAAGATTCGATATCCTTGTCCACTATAGAAGAGTATATTGTTGCAACATCCTTCTATACACAAGCGTTGTGGATGAAGCAAACATTGAAGGATATCAAGATAAAGTATGATGAGCCTATTCCTATTTTATGTGATAACATAGGTGTTATCAATATTTCCAATAATCTAGGGATGCATTCTAGAACCAAGCATATATCAATCAAGTATCACTTTCTAAGAGAGAAGGTTGCAAATAAAGAAGTCAAGATGGAGTATGCTCCTACAAAAGATCAAATTGCAAATATTTTCACAAAGACTCTTGCAAAGGATACATTTGAGTATCTCTGACAGAAATTAGGGGTAATTCCCCTCCTTTCTAGATGCATAGTTGGTGTATCTTTCTAGGGGAGTAATTCAAGCTATATATTTTTCCTCAACTGATGGTGGCTACCTCTCAAGGGGAGGAGGTAGTGGTTGTTGCTGATAGGGGGAGCTTATAAGTTGTTTCAAAACTTGAAGGAGTACGCATTGTGTGCCTTAGGGGGAGAGTTTTTTATCATAAAGGGGAGAAGTTAAAGGAGGAGATAAATTTGTCATTTTCCCTTGATGTCAAAGGGGGAGAAGTGTACATATTAGATTGGTTTTTCAATAAATACCAAAGGGGGAGATTGTTGCACTATATTTGTCATTGATGTCAAAAGTGTGAGTTTGGTTGTCATTGATGTCAAAAGAATGTTGGAGTTGGTTACAGTTTGGTTGTCAAATTTCTCCACATCTCTTTGATGTTATTTTTATGCTCATGTGTTTTTTAAGTTAGCTTCATATGTTTTTAGAGTAGGTTTGATCCAAGTTTCATGTTGTTTTTATTACTAGAAAGGTGTTTTGGAAGTGACAGTTTGAAGGTAGTGTTATTTATGTGAGGAAGCTCACAGTGGTGCAAATTTTGGCTTTGCATTCCTTCGTGTTTGAAAATATGGTTGTGTGGATTAGAATAAAAAAAATTAAGTTGTGAAGATTCTATATCCAAAGTTTCATATCATTTGTCCTTCTGCAAAAAAAAATTGGTGTGACAGAGTGTAGGATTGTGTTGTCTGGTGGCTAGTTTCAATGTATGTTGGATTGTGCCAACTTGTTGCTATATGAAGTGGTGAATTGTCTTGTGGAGAGTGTTCCTAAAGATCTTGTGATGTATTATGTTTCTTTGCAAGATGTTTTCTAGTTTCTCCAGAACAAGTTATGGTCCAAAATGAAGGTGTTGCTAGGTTATGCTTTCACCCAATCGATTGAGGTATATTGAAGGTGTCTGCCATATTCTTTATTATGTGGAGTTCAAGGAGTGTTTGGAGATGTTGTATGGGTCATTTAGATTCAGCTGGAAGAAGCACAAGTAATTTTTTTTATCTTTCATGTGTATTGCTAATGTTGTGAAGATCGACATGCTACAATTTTCATGTTTTCTTGTTTAAGGTCGACCTAATTTGAATGTGTGAAGTGTGAAAATGTTTTCAATTGAATACCATTATTGTGAAGAGTTTTTAGGACCAGGTTAATAATTTTTTGAGATCCACAAGGCGTTTCCCTATTCTCGGTGTTGTGTGTAATCCATTTTGGGTCTTGCCCTCTACACATTTCATGTTGTTTGATCTTTGTTCGACTTGTAATTATAATATTTTTTTGTAGGTTGATATATGTAATATAATCAATGTAATATCATATATATAAATTATAAACCTATTTGATCTAGGTTGTGTGGTTGAGTTGAATGAGGATGGGTAATGCATTATGATGTTTATGTAAGTGACTGAAGGAGAAAGAGTGAAAGTGGAAGATCTTTTTTGGATTCAAGTTGATCATATTTTTATTATAGAAGGAAAGTGAAGAGTGTGCCTAATTGATTGTTGGAGGCATTGATCCAAAGGAAAAAAATCTTAAAGGATGAAAATAGTGAGCCAATAAGCTGAAAAGAAGACATTTGAAGAAATTGCAGAAAATTTGTCAAAGCAGAATTGGGATCATCAAAAGGATTGATCTTCATTGTCAAATTCAAATAGTAGAAGTACTATCATGTTGAAATATTTTTTGAGTTTGTTCTCAGTTCAGGGAGTAGTTTCCTCCTTGGGTTGAAGCCTTAAAACAAATTATGGAGGGAGTTTTAATTTCCTTGAGAGTGACCCTAAAACCTTTCTATAGGGAGTAGTAGCTTCCTTGGGTTGTAGCCCTATAACAAAGTTGTAAATGTGATTCATTTGTGAGGTTGGATTAGGATAGTAGCTCCTAGTAGCATTTCTCACTGTGGTTTTTCCCCTGTGGGTTTTCCATGTATATTTGGTGTTTTGTGGTGTTGTGAATTGTGTTCATATTTCATGTTTTTGTTTGTGTTGTAAATTTTAAGTTTCAATTTTCTCCAGAGGGTTTAAGATCTAATAGAATATTGATTCACCCCCCTCAATATTTTGATGTGTGTTCAACATCATGTGCATTTGATATTATAACATGTGAATTATTTTCCATGTGTCACATGTGTATGGTCCAAAGAAAATTTGCAAAGGTAGAGATGTTTCTAGCACACAACTCAAAGGTGTAAATCATGATTCTTACAAGAGTTAAAGATGCTTTGAATAAGTTGTAGATACTTTCCCCAAATAAATCCCTAAGTGTTAGATGTAAAACTTAAATTCCCATGCTTATGTGGATGGTGCAAATTACTAATGTTAGATTTGCATCTATGTGCAAGGAAACCGTTTGATAAACTAGCACACATATAGCTACACCAAAGTTGTGAATAAAGAAATATTTTTGATGCTTTGATGTGCAAGGCTAACTCAAATCTATGCTCAAATTCTTGAGGATCAATGATCCCCATTACATTTTGGTGTGCACTAAAGAAGCTTGTAATAAATTTGAAGATTTAATAATGAACTAGTATGTGGCTAATCTCAAATAATTCACCCTCTTGAAGATCAATGGCCCTCATTACATTCAAAATGTACTCAAAGGTGATGATACAATACGAATTTGAGGTGCATTACAATGTAGGAGTAATTTGTGCATTTTTTATGAGTTGTGTAGATTTGACACACTAGAGAGTCATATACGTGCCTTTAGAAGTGTGAAAGAAACCCATGTATATGGATTGTGTTCATTTTCCCATTTTTCAAGAGAAAATGTCCCAATTTATGATATATCTTTGAATTTCCCTAGTGTGTCAATGTAAGTTCTCTTAAATTGATTGTTTTTTGTGGATTCCTATAGATCTCAAGTGATGTGGATCCTTATAATATTAACACTAAAATAAGAGGGTATTGATGGACCCAGGTTACTTTGTTGAAGAATGTGGGACACTTTCTATATATGTAGTAGACTATAGAAATATATGAATGTAAAGAAATTGGCAAATTTAGACAATGTTTTTATTAGGTAAACATGGGAAAAGGGTCCGAACCCATTACAAAATAGACATAGAGGCAAGCAATATGAGTCTCACCAATAGTAAGACTAGAAAATAATGAGCACATAAAGTCTCCAAAGAAGAGAGACATAATCCAACTCTAGAGAAGAAAACTACAAGGACCAGTAATGATTTTTATCAAAGCATGGAAACAAAAATAAATAAGAAACGAGGGTCCTAACCTTAAATAAAGATGCCAAAAGGATAAAAATAAAGGATGGAGAAGGGACCACCAAAATTCCACTTAGGAAATCTCGAGACGAGTGGGAGTTGATCTATCACTTACAACTTGAGTATGAGTTTGGGAAGAGGAAGAAGAGAGACCTATCCTCCTACAAACAACAGTTTAAGTATTATTATCATCCAAATCCCCATTACAAGGGGAACAAGAAGATATGTGAGGCATAGCTAGTATTATTCTAGAGATTTTTATTTGACTTATATTTATATAGTTTGGTGTTTTGGATATGATTTTGGACATAAATGTTTTATATGAATGCTTAGATATTTATTTGTTTAATAATGAAATAATATGTTCATCTAATAAAATAACTCGATTATAAAGTATTATGGTTATATGTTTAATTTTAATAAAAATAATTATTTCTAATTATTGTGATAGATTTTTATTTGATGTTTATATTGATTTGGCTATAATTTCCAAAATGTACTAATGTTTCTAATGAGATGATTCAGGTGGGCAGTATAGGTTCCTTAAGAATTGGAGACAAAGTCCAAATGCTAAATTTTTATTATTGGTTTTACTCTTTGTCAAGGGAGTTTAATGTTTGAGTGTATTTTAATTTTCTTGACTGTTTATTATGGAGGGATGTTTTTATTGAATTGTCTTTTTATTTGAGAGTATTTTGAAGAAAATTGAAAAGTTGGGAGTTATTTTATTTTATTTTAAAGAGAGAATTAGAATGGTTGGGATGTGAAGAGGAAATGTGCGTGTTGTGGATTGTATTCTTTCCTCATTTTCTATTTATTAAATTCTTCTTTGGAGGAAGAGGGGGGATGGCTGGAATGAATTGGTTGTAGGATAATGTTGGCTATAAAAAGACTATAGATTTGGACACAAGCTACATGCTTAAATTGTTTGGTAATTTTTGTGTTGTTATTGAATTCTTGATAGATGAATAGAAAAATTATTGTTTGTTATTGTTTTGTGTGGTGTCATGTTGAGTAATAGGGGGTTTGGGTATGCATAAGGAACAGATCTTGCTTGAGAATTGAGAGTCTTATTTGTTTGGGGTTGAGGAGGGCATGGAACCTCCCTTGGGAATTTTGGTCAAATATGAATTGTATGGAGTTGTGTATGATATTAGAGAGTTGTGAATGACATAATGGATTATTGTACGAATGGGGGTAAGGTTGTAAATGGAGGAGTTGGTTCTTGGAGGGGTGGTGGTGGTTGTGTGTAGAGAATGTTTGATGGATGGTGGCAGTTGTGTATTGAGAAGACTAATGGATGGTGGTGGTTTTGTGTTGAGAATGAAGTTGTATGTTTAAAGTTGAGAATAAATGTTTGTTCCCCAAGAGGAAAGGGAATCCCCATTCTCCCCCTTTACAAGGATTTCATGATCAGAGTCTTTGGGTGTGAGTCAGTGTTTTTTTTCTTTTTTAAAAATTTAATCTATGTTGAGCATTTGGATTTTGTCTCCCGCTCGAGGGTGGACTTATCAGTCCTATGAATGGGAGGAGAGTGGGATTGGACTGCTCAATTCAGTGTTTGTAGGTTTATAAAATGTCATTTGGGTTTGCTGAAGAAGATCTGATAAATAAGTTCCTTATTTCATTGTTGACGCATTCAGAATTGCAGATTGAAAATAGTCGTTGTTGAATCTTAGTAAATTCTTAATACTAATGAGTATTATTCATTAAATCAGATGTATTAATATTTGTACGTATATTGCACTAATTTTAGGTGACACGATGGATTGTAAAATTAATGTATTATGTTGGAAAAAGAATTAGTTTTAGCAAAATAGAATAGTGTTCAGATTTTGTATTAAATAAAATGATGAGTTCCTTAGTGATATTTGTATTTTTGTTGTATCATATGCATATTCTTGATTAACATTATTATCTCTTTATTCATTTTTTACTATTGAATTGTATTGGAAGAATCTAACTTGGAAATAAAATTCTTTGTTCAAATGTAATGACAAGTTTTGGACATTATTCTTTTATATCCATATCCTTAATGAAATATTTAATGAAGTGTAGTTGTTTATCTTTATCTATTTTTATACTTAAATTTAGTTATTTAGTTGAAAAATATTAGCTCATTTTAGATTGGACATTACAAGGTATCAAAGCACCAAATTGCGACACTTTAAAAGCTTTGGGGAAAAAGTAGTAATAATAAAAATGAATAAATAGATAGATATTATCCTTTCTTTTAAATTGATTTAGTAATTAAAGATGGAGTAATAGTTTCAAGAACGTTATGTATTGGATTGTTGGACCAGAAATAAATCTTTTCAATTACACTATTGGTTTTCATAACTTACATTTATGGACTCTTGAAGGGAAAGAGGGGGATTCTTGGACATGGCAAAAAGGAAAGCTTTTCTAATATTTTGTAGGGAGAAGAAGTGTCTAGGATAGGAATGGGGAAAAGAAGCACCGAGCTCAAAATTCTCGGGGAACGTAGATCATGGTGATGGCACCAAACAAGAAGACAAAGTTAGTAATGGAAGATTGAGAAATTAGTAGATATGACAATGTAGGCACAAGAGATTGAGCATTGTGTTGCAGTATCATATGGAATACCTATGAATGAAAGTCGTACAAATCTGGTAGATAAACAGATTTCAGTTCATGAGGGATTAATCAAAAATTACCTCAAGCGTTTCAAAGGATTGATAAAAAGGAAAAATTTAGGAAAATAGTACTGAAGGTCGCAAGGATAGGTACAGGTATATATTTGATCTAAAAAAATCATAATTGTTCCCTTATTTATGGTTATTCCTAATATTTTAATAATATGGTTGTAAATTTAATGAAAGGTCTTTGAAATCTCTGACATCTAATCCTTGAATCTAGTTAGCAAAATATATAGAAGTTTATATATATATATATATATAGTGTAACTGTGATTGGTAAATGATGGGTCTTTGTTATATGTAGACATTTGAACTTCAATCTAGTTAATGATTGGTTAATTTCATAATTAGATTCTTGAATCCAACCTAGTAAAGAATGTACTATCGTTATTTGTATAATGTAGAATCCAAGATTTTATAATATGCATATATAGTTTATGCACCACGTTATGTTGGATCTCCATAATGCTTTCATTATTTATAACCATATCATTATTGGAAGTGTAGGTTTTAATGCTAGTTTCATTTTCCATAACCCAATTCAAGCTACCATTTTGGCTCAAGTAGGGAGGATTCAAGATATCAAGAATTGTTATGTGTTTTGGCTCTATACTTGTCAATCATATTTTCTTGGATTAAAATCCCTTTTCAAATTCAATTGTGCATTTTTAGCTATCAAGAAATTTGTGAGAAATTTTTTTAGAGGTATTCTATCATATGGTTTGCATGCATTATCTATACTTCCTCATTAATTTAATTGCAACCATTGATGAAACTACCTTGTATTTTATGCTTTGATCAATTTGTTCATTCTATTCCAAGGCTTCCATTTTATCACAAACAAAAAATAATATTAAAGTAGTCTGTGATATTTGGCTTTACACCTACCAGTTGCTTTTATACGAAAATTTCTATAAAAAAATCGAGTCAACCATTCTAAGCAACCTCAAGACCATATTCCTTCAGTTGTGTGTTGTCTATTGTTTACTGCATGATTGCATTTCTATCAATCAAATATTATGTTAGTCGTTAGTCGAGTCAATTTCCAAAGGACTCATTTGTTGGAAATATTTAATTTTTTTGTCTGAGTCTTTTTCACTTAGACTCCCTTGTTCCACCTACCTGTTAGGAGGCTCCTTTCAATGATTTTTTTTTTTTTTGGGATCTTCATCCCTGTTTTGCCCCTAACTCTAGAATTTATTGTGTTAGGTAAATTTGAATTTTGAGAGGGAATTTTTGGAAGAAGACAAGCATAGACAAAAAGAAGGAATGTAATAGTCAAAAAAGTAAGTTGCAAGAAGAAGAAGTTGCAGCAACAACAACAGAGAATGTTTTGAGAATGAAGTGCAGAGTGTGTACAGGGAGCACTAGATAGCTCCAGATTGTTTTGTGTGTGCAGGGAGCAACAGATAGCTCCAAACGAATAGGAAGAAGAAAGAGCTCTAAGAAGTTCCAAATTGTTGTAAGTGTGTGTGTGCAGCTGCAGATTGCTATCAAAGTAGTTTGTAGTTTCAAGTTTAGAAATCATTTTGTAAATGTTATTTTATGATTTAATAGAACAAAAAAAAAATTGTATGAATATTTGTGTGTCTCCAATCATTTTGTTTTGTTATTCCGTATTTTATTTTGGTATTCCCAACTAATTGGGAAATAGAGCAGTAGCTCTATGCATTTTATTTATGTTTGAGATTTAGAAAATCCATTCAAATTGGTATCAAATCCAGAAGACCCTAAGTTTTTCTGAGTGTTTAAAGTTTGTCTTGTTGGAGATAGGTTTGGAGAAGAGAGTAAGGGTTGGCAATAGTCACCACCATTCAATGGACAAAACTATGATGTTTGGACAAAGAAAATGAAGACCATAATGGTTACAAATGATTTGTGGGAGTTTGTGATTAGTGGGATCAATGATGTGACTGATCCAGCAGCATATGCAACCCTTAGAAATAACCAAAAGACCCAACTCAATGAGACAAGGAGGAAAGATGCAAAATCATTGAGTCTGATTGAAATAGCCTTGACAGAGGCCATTTTTTCTAGAATAGCAGCAACTAAGTAAGCAAAGGAAACTTGGGAAATCCTCTAAACCAGTTACAAAGGGATTGATAAAGTCAGATTGGTGAAGCTCCAGATCTTCGAAGAGATTTTGAGACTCTCAAATGAAGGACAGTGAGTCTATCTCAGACTTTCATAGAAGAATCTCTAGTTTGATAAATTGATTGAGGATGAATAGAGAAGCCATGAAAGAGCAGAGGATTGTGGAGAAAATCCTCAAAATTCTACCCTCAAAGTTTGATGCAGTAGTGATTTCCATTGAAGAGGCAAAGGACCTCTCAATATTGACCATTGATGAGTTGATGGGTTCTCTGCAAATGCATGAATAGCACCTAAATAGGTCTGAAAATTATTCCCATGAGCAATCTTTTAAAGCTCAAGCCAACACAAGAGGCAGGGGGAGAGGTAGAAACGGCTCTGAACGAAGCTCAAGAGGTAGAGGTAGAGGCAAATATGGATGTGGAAGTGTTGGAGAAGATAGCTCAAGATGAGCACATAGCCAAAAGGGAGCAAGCAATTCCCAATCTAGCTTCGGACAAGCCAAGAAGAACAACAACTCAAGTTAGAAGTTTGACAAGAGAAATGTTGAATATTATTATTCCCATAAGTTTGGCCATTGTGAAAGTGAGTGCTGAAAAAGGAAACATGATCAGTCCAAGAAAAGTGCAAATGTGACTAATGAAAAAGTGGTTGAAAACAATCAACAAAAGGCCTTCATCATGTGCAACATTTTTGAGCAAGGCAGTGATGAGGTATGGTTTCTAGACAGTGGATGTAGTAACCACATGAGTGGTAATGAGAGTTTATTTTCTTTCAATGATAAAAATGTCAAGTCTGAAATAAAAATGGGGAACAATGTAATAGTTCCAGTTGTGGGAAAAGGGTCTATTATGTTTCACACCAAGCAAGGTGAGAAGAAGGAGATTGAAATGTATATTTTTCCCCTAGGATAAAGCACAATATCATGAGTATTGGACATATGATCCAAAATATATATAAAGTGTTGATGGAAAAGGGTGAATGAATTATTTGTGAGAAGGATGGAAGCAAGCAAATAATTGTAGTGGTGAAAATGACAAAGAATAGAATGTTTCCCTTAAGGTTAGAGACGTATTTCTTAGCTCAGTCTACAACTGCAACCCTCGGGCATGGAAAATGTATAGCAATATAGTAGCAAGCAACTTTCAAGACAGTCATTCAAGACAATCATTCAAGACCCTTTTAAACTTTGGCATCTCAGGTATGGACACTTAAGTTATACTGGTTTGAATATTTTGTCAAAAAAGGGTATGGTTAGTGGTTTGCCAATTATTGTAGAGCCTAGTGGTAGATGTGAAGATTGCATTTTAGAAAAATAGCATAGGAATCATTTTCAATCAGGTAATTCTAGAAGGGCAAGAGCACCATTGGAGCTAGCACTGGCCCTATGCAAACAATTTCTATTGGTAAGAGCCAATATTTTATGACCTTCATAGATGACTATAGTCATAAGACATGGGTTAATTTCTTACAACATAAATCTGAAGCATTTGACAAGTTTAAAGTATTTAAGGCCTAGGCTAAAAATGAAAGTGGACATTTCATCAAGGTCCTAAGGTCAGATAGAGGGGGAGATTATATCTCCAATCAGTTTGTGAATTTTTGCAAGCAAAATGGCATTAAGAAGGAGCTAACAGCAGTATATACTCTGTAGAAAAATGGAGTGGCTGAGAGGAAAAACGTAGCTATTATGGAGATGGAAAGAAGTATGCTTAAATCCAAAATACTCCCAAATAAATTTTGGGGTGAAGTTGTAGCGACAACAGTATATTTGATAAATAGAAGTCCTAAAAAGGTAGTTTGTGACAAGATTCAACAAGAGGCATGAACATAATACAAGTGGATAGTTGAGCACTTGAGAGTGTTCGGGTATGTGGCATATGTACTTGTGCCAAAAGAGAAGAGGCAAAATTTGGATGACAAGGGTGAGAAGTGCATCTTCATGCACTATAGTGAAGAGTCCAAAGCCTATAGGTTGTATAACCTAGTCACAAAGAAAATAGTTATCAGCAGAGATGTGGAGTTCTTAGAGGATGAATTATGGGATGGCTTGATAGATACAACTCTCAATAGCTCTGGTTGATGAAGAAAGAGTATGAAGTGAAATAAGATGATGTTATGGAGCCACCAATAGCTCTCGATAGCTCTCGATCACTCCAAACCAATGCACAAATAGGGTATGCTCAAAAAACTAACATCAGTAGTGGGAATTCAAACCCCACTCTCGCCTCCCTAATGCCAAGAAAGACTAAGAGTCTAAGAAAGATCTACCAAAATGAAAGGTATGATGAAGAGTTTGATGAAAGTATGAATTTTGCATTATTTTCTCAGAGTGATCCAATTTATTTTATGGATGTTTTGAAAGAATAGAAATGGTGTGAAGCTATGGATGAGGAGATAGATGCAATAGAGAGGAATAGAACATGGGATTTATATGATTTGACTCCCAACAAGCAAGTAATTGGAGTGAAATGGGTCTATAAGACCAAAAGCAATGCCGATGGAAGAATATAGAGGCATAAGGCAAGATTAGTTATCAAGGGATACAAACAACAGATTGGGAAAGATTATGATGAGACATATGCCCCAGTTGCAAGGATGGAAACCATGTGGGAAGTCATAGCAGTTGTATCCCAACACAAATGGAAGGTGTATCAAATGGATGTGAATTATGCCTTCTTGAATGGAGTTTTGAAAGAGGAAGTGTATGTGGAGTAGCCACCTGATTATGAAATTTTGGGTCAAGAAAGAAAGGTATACAAGCTAAAGAAAGCTCTTTATGGGCTGAAGCAAGCACCATGGGCATGGTACAATAGGATTGACTCATATTTGTTGAGAAATGGCTTTAGAAAAAGTGATGGTGAGCCCACTCTTTATATCAAGGCAGTTGATGGTAAGATTTTAATTGTTGTCTTGTATGTTAATGATTTAGTTTTCACTGTGGATGATGATTTCCTCATTGTTAATTTTAAAGAGGCCATGAAAAGAGAATTTGAAATGACAGACTTAAGTCTCTTAAGGTATTTTCTAGGCATAGAAGTAAAGCAAATACATGACGGTATATTTATCTCTCAAGAAAAGTATGCAACAAATATTTTGAAGAGGTTTAGGATGCAAGATACCAAGATTGCCTCCACACCAACAACCATAGGTTTGAAGTTGAGCAAGGAAGATTGTAGTAGCAATGTGAATCTGACCATGTATAAGAGTTTGGTTGGAAGTTTGATGTATTTAACAACAACTAGGCCTGATATAATGCATAGTGTAAGTCCAATTTCTAGATTTATGGAGACTCCAAAAGAGTCGCATTGGCAAAAAGGTAAAAGAATCTTGAGGTATGTGAATGGAACCAAAGGATATGGTATTTTGTATAGTGTAGAAAATGTTTTTGGGCTGGTTGGTTACACGAATAGTGATTGGATAGGGAGTGTGGATGATAAAAAGAGAACATCTGGATATGTGTTTCACTTGGGATGGAGAGTCATTTCATGCACTTCCAAGAAACAACCCATAGTTTCCCTATCTACAATTGAGGCTGAGTATATAACAACAAATGCAGCAGTATGCCAAGTTATTTGGCTAAGGAGGACCTTAGCAGATTTGAAGGAAGGAAAAAAAGATGGAACAACTATATTTTGTAACAATGTTTCAACTATTGCTTTGACAAAGAATCCAATTTTTCATGGAAGAAGCAAGCACATTGAAATCGGGTATGATTTCATAAGAGAATTAGTTGAGAAAGATGAAATCAAAATAAAATTTTGTAGGCCTGAACAGCAGCTTGTAGATATTTTTACCAAACCTTTGAGCAAAGACTACTTTGAATGCCTAAGAAGAAATTTAGGTGTTGTTGATTTGTATGAAGAATGATGTTATTTCACGGCTCAGTCAAAGGGGGGGGAATGTTGGAAATATTTTTTTTTGTTTGAGTCTTTCTCATGTCAACTCCCATGTTCCACCTACTTGTCAAGAGGCTCCTTTCAATGGATTTTTTTTTTTTTATCTTCATCCTTGTTCTGCCCTTGACTCCAAAATTTATTGTGTTAGGTAAATTTGAATTATGAGAGGGAATTTTTGAAAGAAGACAAGCATAGACAAAAAGAAGGAATGTAATAGTCAAAAAAGTAAGTTGCAGGAAGAAGAAGTTGCAGCAACAACAATAGAGAATGTTTTGAGAATGAAGTGCAAAGTGTGTGTAGGGAGTAGCAGATAGTTCTAGATTGTTACTGCTCTAGACGAATAGGAAGAAGAAGAGAGACCTCTGAGAAGCTCCAAATTGTTGTAAGTGTGTGTGTGCAGCTCCAAATTGCTATCAAAGTAGTTTGTACTTTCAAGTTTAGAAATCATTTTGTAAATGTTATTTTCTAATTTAATAAAACAAACAAAATTTTGCATGAACAATTGTGTGTCTCCAATCAATTTATTTTGTTATTCTACATTTTATTTTGGTATTCCCAACTCATTGGGAAATAGAGTAGTAGCTCTATGCATTTTATTTGTGTTTGAGATTTAGAAAATCCCTTCATGATTAAGATAAATCCTCAACAATAATAAACCATGTTATGATATAAAATCTCTAGAATTATATCCAATGGAAATGAGAAACTTTTTGGTACACCCTTTCACTAAATCTACAAGTCATTGTATCTTGAAAAGCCAAATTCCTAAGATAACATAGAAATAGTAATAATTGATTGAGAGAACTACTCCTAGATTAGAATCTAAAGTTTAATTTTTCAGCGTATGCAGTTCAATTTATAATCTCCTTGAGCATTAAGGATTTTAATGGCTCTCATCTTCTTATGTCACGAGCATAATTTGACACACATCTTGTGTCATAATTTTCTTTTATTATTACACTTACACCAATGATAATAATTGCTCAGTTTTATAACCACCATATTTATCTACTTAAAAGTTATAAAATAGTATCCTTATAATGTTTTCCAAGGATATCTTGTTGTTTTCATATTTCATGATATGGCATTCTTGAAGGCATTCTATCTATTTACATATTTCTGATCCACACTTCTATTTAAGTTTTTAAAATATATGTTTCCTTGTAATGTTCCTCAATTGGTGCACTTGTTGATATCGTTGTTGGATTCGAACCAACTGGTTCTTTTGCAGCCTCATATATGTTTTATTTTTATTTTATTTTAGTCATACATTTAATAGTATCACTACTAGTGTAAGGGGAGTAAAGAAAAGTGATCCTAAGTCTTTGTGTTTGTTAATCCTTGATGCCCACACGTTAAGATGGTATGTTTCATCCACTTGTTCTATAGTTTCAACATCATCCCATTGGAATTGTTAGTTTCAGACTGCTAGGATTTATGATCTTTAGGGAAGGTCTATGGAATCTGAATGCTCCATAACAAAGGTATCGAATCTTTCCACTATCTTAACCTTATTAAATGCAAACCATTAAGTCCCTGTATCCATTGGTAGTCATAGAGGTATATCTCAGATGGATATGTAAATTTAATATATGATGTTAAAGGTTCATAAATCTTTATAGTTAAAGAATAATTTGTGTTTTATCGATAGTAAAAAAAAAAATGATAAATGGTGTGTTACATTATATTTAGCTTAAAAGTTTTCAAAGCTCGATCAATAAATCTGATATGTACATATCGCGTAGTCATCATATTTATGAGAGTTGTGTTTATTGAGGTATTTTCTCAACCCAATCGAACTCTCTCCAAGTTGGAGCTACCCAAATCAACATGATTTCTTGAAAGTTAATTTCAAAATGATTTTTGAGATGTTGCAAGATGCAGGAGGATCAAAGGGGTTACCCGATGCCAAAGTAATTCTACCCTCATGCAGAAATGGTTAAAATGTGGAGCCTTTTAAAGAAATGGTAGTAAATGGTAAGTTATTTACTCTACATTTTCTTTCAAAGATAAGTGTATCTGATGAATTTGGTTAATTTAGATGGTTATGGTCATTCTCTAGGTAACAAACATGTTTATTAATAGAACTTATTTTTATTTATGTTGTGTCCTCTATACATTGTGAAGGTTCTACACAATAGTATATTCATTTTCATAGCTTAATGACAAGCCCTATTACCAAATTTAATTACATGAGAATAATTACAATAGTGAAGATTGTTTAAACTTATCTAGAATCTTTATATTCTCACGCATTAGAATAATGCTTTTCACAATATAACATAATTATAATTTAGATAAAGGAAAAAAATCCATGTAAATTATAAGGGTTTCAGTATTATCTTAGAAGCATCTCAAATCATCATCTTTTAAACAATTTTTATTTAACTTTTTAGTAAATGTTCTATTTTGAGAATAAATATTTAATTTATTTTCCTAACATCTTGATATATATGGTTGTGAAATATTTGGGTATTGATGAATATTTATGTAAGTATTTCTATGCTTATTCTTTCAACAATTCTTGTCATATATTGATATATGAATATATATTGAAAAGAAAAGTTAGATAAGAGATCTAATTTTATGCTTTATTATTATTAGCATGAGTAAATGAAATCTTCTTTCCCAACTCTTTGCACTTCCAATGTTAAATTACTAATAGCACAAGATACCAAGTAAAGTACCCTTGTAGGAAAATGAGATTAGGTAGATAAATGTATTTACCTCAACTCTTCCTTTATTTGTTGTTATTGTTTTTCCTTGAATAATAATTTACCAATTTGACATGAAACCTATCTAATCTTGAGGACATTATAAATTGTTATGAATACTATATCTTATAATATTATGATTAAGATCATTAATGCATGTCATGCTTGTTTGGTCTTTAGGGGTAAATAAAAGTTGACTATGTCATTGTCTTATTACTTCTATGACTTTGAATTGTTCTTGTGGAGAGGTTAGCTAATACCCTTAGTTATGGTTAGTGTAAATTATGAAAAAAAAATGTCATTTAAGGTTTTACCTTGTAATGAACTTTTTTAAAAGATTAAAAGATAGTGGAAGATTTTATTAGTTTATTTATTCAATCTTAAGTTTAATTATTGATTTCCTAGTTGACAGACAGTAGAGACACCATTTTCACCTAAAATCAAGTTTATAGAAAAATATATAAGATTTCATGTTTCATAAGCATGTATTTTGGAATTGATTGAATAAGTCTTACTTGATGCTACTTCATTGTAACGTTTGGTCAAATATGATTAGAATGTAATTTTATTCTTACAGTATTGAGATAGTTATTTTGGAATATAAATTTATTTTTTAATTATAAGGATAAAATGGTTCCTATATGAATTGTTATTTGTAGAAATTTTAAGATTATCTGGCCAAGTTGTTACACAACCACATGTAACTTATATATTTAAATATTTAATGGTAAAATGGTTATTATGTAAATTAGTATTAGTAGGAATTTTTAGATTATTTGTTCATAAGAGGATACAGTCTAGATGAGATTTTTATTTCCATATCTTTTTGATAGCTTCCAGGAGGAAGCCTGAGACTAGAGGGGGGGAATGTGAGGCATAGCTAGTATTATTCTAAAGATTTTTATTTGACTTATATTTAAATAGTTTGGTGTTTTGGATATGATTTTGGACAAAATGTTTTATATGAATTCTTAGTTTTTTATTTGCTTAATAATGAAATAATATGTTCATCTAATAAAATAACTCAATTATGAAGTATTATGGTTATATGTTTAATTTTTGTAAAAATAATTATTTCTAATTATTATGATAGATTTATATTTGATGTTTATATTGATTCAACTATAATTTCCAAAATGTACTAATGTTTATAATGAGATGTTTCAGGTGGGTAGTCTAGGATCCTTAAGAATTGGAGACAAAGTCCAAATGCTAAATGTTTATTATTGGTTTTAATCTTTGCCAAGGAAGTTTAATGTTTGAGTGTATTTTAATTTTCTTGATCATTTATTATGGAGGGATGTTTTTATTGAATTATCTTTTTATTTGGGAGTATTTTGAGGGAAATTGAAGAGTTGGGAGTTATTTTATTTTATTTTAAAGAGAGAATTAGAATGGTTGGGATGTGAAAATTAAATGTGGGTGTTGTGCATTTTATTCTTTCCTCATTTTCTATTTATTAACTTCTTCTTTGGAGGAAGAAGGGGGATGGCTAGAATGAATTGGTTGTAGGATGGCGTTGACTGGAAAAATACTGTAAATTTGGACAGGTTGTTTGGTTTGATCCTAACTTGTATCCTTGAATTGTATTGGTATTTTTTGTGTTGTTATTGAATTCTTGATAGATGGTTGGAAAAATTATTGTTTCATGTGGTGTCATGTTGAGTAATAGATGGTTTGGGTGTGCATAAGGAGTGGATCTCACTTAAGGGTTGAGAGCCTCCTTCGTTTGGGATTGAGGAGGGCGTGGAGCCTCTCTTGGGGATCTTGATCAAATATGAATTGTATAGAGTTATGTATCATATCAAATAGTTGTGAATGGAAGAATGGATTATTATATGAATGGGGGTGAGTTGGATATTGGAAGGTTGTGAATGGAGGAGTTGGTTCTCAGAGGGATGGTGATGGTTGTGTGTTGAGAATGAAGTTGTATGTTAAAAGCTAAGAGTAAATGTTTTCCCCAAGAGGGAAGGGAATCCCCCTTCTCCCCCTTTATAATAATTTTGTTCAATCGGATTCTTTGTGTGTGAGTTAGTGTTTATGTTTTTTTTCTGAATTTAATTTTGCGTTGAGCATTTAAATTTTGTATCCCACTTGGGGGTGGACTTATCAGTCCTATGACTAGGAGGAGAGTAGGAATGGGCTGCTCTATTTAGTGTTTGCAGGTTTATAAAGCATCATTTGGGTTTGTTGAAGATCTGATAAATGAGTTCCTTATTGTATTGTTGATACATTAAGAATTGCAGATTGAAAATAGTATCTATTGAATCTTAGTAAATTATTGATACTAACAAATATTATTCATTATATCACATGTATTAATGTTTGTACAGATACTGCACTAATTTTAGGTGACACAATGGATTGTAAAACTAATGTATTTTGTTGGCAAAAGAATTAGCTTTAGTAGAATAGAATAGTGTTGAGAGTTTGAATTATATAAAATGATGAGTAGCTTAGTGATATTTATATTTTTTTGTATCATATGCATATTCTTGATTAAGTATATTATCTCTTTATTCATTTTTGACTATTGAATTGTATTGGAAGAATTTAATTTGGACATTATTCTTTTATATCCATATCATTAATGAATTGTTTAATAAAGTATAGTTATTTATATTTATCTATTTAATTAATTTTTACTTAAGTTTAGTTATTTAGTTGAAAATTATTAGCTTGTTTCAGATTGGGAATTATAAGATAAACCTCCACAAAAGGCTTGTCAACACATGAAGAGGGAATCGAAGGGTGACAAGGAGAAAGGCAATCATTTTCTACATGATAAATTAGGAGTTGAGTTGAAGGAGTAGGTGAAATAGGTTGTAAGTGAAGCAGGAGGAACCCTAATAGGATCGACAGGGAAAGGTAAGGCCACCCCAAAATCTAGAGGTTCCACATAAACCTGAGAGAAATTATCAATCAAAGAACAAGGAGTCTGGATAGTAAAATGATCGCCATTAGCATTCTTCCACTTAGTAAATATTTCTTTACAACACAAGAGAACAATGTGTAGCCAAGTTAATAGTATAGAAGCACTAATGACAACAAAAAGGAAGACCCTCATAATCAAGTGGTTATGTCCAAGGCCTATCTCCAACCTTCAGAATCTCATCCTCATGAAGAGGCTTGGAGAAGTTAATACCCACCAAAATACAAGAAAAAATAGATTGCCCCATGTGGGAGGTGGAATCATCAACCTTCAAGAAGTGACAAATAGATTTTCTAGAGGCCTCATAGCATGAGTCATCCAAAAATTGGAGGGGAAGATTCAAAAATTTAACCCACACCAAATGTGCATTGAGTGGTTCAGTAAGGGTGTTAAGGGAATTTGTCCATGTTTTGACCAAGATGAAATGATCTCCCCAATCCCACAACTTACCCAGCATCAAGTTTTTGTCCTGATAAGAAGTAAAGGAAGAAATGAAAAAAACTTTAGCACAAGGGAAGAGTTCGATCTTACTATCCATGAGGAGCCTCCAAGAGTTCAACACCTATTTATGAAGATCTTGAAGGGAAGGCCATAGATTAGAGAATCTACACACCGTACCCCTATGTTGGTATAAGTCCACATTTTTCACTACATCCTGGCCACAAACCACCACTGAAGAGGATTTGGCACAAAGAAGAGGATGATATTTCCTCCTATGAGGGAAAATAACAACAAAATTGATCTCATGGGAAAAGATCCAAGCATCAATAGAATAGTAGGCTTCAAAAGAGGTTGCAACCCATATCCTCTACCCTAGAAGAAAGAGGTCAGTTGATACCATCAACCCCAACAATAGTCATATGAATATAAACGACCTCTACAGAAGCCCTTAATGACACATTAGCACTAGTAACAACTTGCATTGGAGGGGGGCATCTCCCAGCAATGCTCCATGGGATGAAATGGGTGGGAGATGGTGATTTGAATGGCCAACTGCATATAGATATGGCACATCAAGAAGGAGGATGGGAGCGGTCATCATATTGCTTGCTTCCTTTTTGTAAACTTAGAGAATGGTATTAGTGTTGTTTGACACTAATTTAGAGGTGATTAGGATAATTATGGAATATTAACTTTTAGGATGATCTGACTCAAGTAGTTATGGTGTGTGATTTGATGTGATGGGATTTAGGGTTGCATATGAATAGCTTGGTCATATTAGAGTGAAGTTGAGAAATTTTATGCTTGTAGAATTGAGGAGAAAGTGAAGCTCCCAATGTTAACATGGACATGACTTGTGGCCATTGAGCTACAAAGGTGATCATGATTCATCATAATTCTAAAGGATGTATGGATGTGTGTGTATTTGATGCATTGATAATATAGAAGGATGTGCACCTATAGGATCTTCACCATTGATTTTTTAGCGGTATTTTTTTCCAAATGGAAAATAAGACAAGCTATAAAGGGGACTAAATTGCTTATTATTTAGAAAATTCTATTTTAGTGTTGGTTAAATAACCTAAGCATTATTTTATTAAACTTTTAGATTGAATTATTTTTTGACAATAAATGATGGATGATTGGAGCATAATCATATATAGTTTATAATATAATTACAAATATTCATCATACTCACCATTAATATTACATTCTCACATATTTTTAGGGTCATATCACCCTTACTATTAGATTCATGTTTAATATTTGGTGAGATTTTCCACTTAGAAAATTTATATAATCAAGTTTTTAGGAATTTATTGTAACTATTTCTCTCATTTGTTATCACAATCTCTAAAACCTAGGGCATACAATGCCTCAAATCTAATTATTACAAAGAATATAAGTAACATAAAGTTCTAGTGCTAATATTACTTTTTAAGTTTGCATGGATGAGAAGTTGAGATTCTGTTTGTGATATATAACAAGTATTCACTTTGGAAATGGCTTTTCTATATGGTAAAGTCCACCCTAGATGATTAGAATCTTAAGCTTTGCGCCCTTGTTTTGTGCAAGTAGTAAGTAGGAGCATCTAAAGCTCTTGTAACAAATGTGATTATTTTGATTTCATTCCCCGCCATTGATTTCCAATACAATCTTATGATATTAATTTTATTTTATGAATTTATAAGCACAAGTTGAGAAAATATTTACTCAACCCAAAATGTATTTTGGTTCATGTGATTAGATATTGATAAAACAAATGAAATTCCATTTTAAATGGTTATAAATAATTTTCTATTAAAATTTATCCTCAATTTGGAATTTCTTTTGGGTTGTGCAATTAGACATTGATGAATGGCCCCAAAAAAATGTGCTAAGGAGACACCTTAAAAGACAATTTATTGTAACCCTATGAAATGGAATATCAAATGTTTGATCATAGAGAATTATAAGAAGATTCATTCATATAAATTTAAGTCTTATTTTATCATGTAAGATTTTTAAAATTTTCAATTTGTGTGCTCCAATGTTTTCTTAATACTGTTTTTGTGCTTGGTGGCAAGGGGCTCCATGGACCCTACAAGGGGATTCTACCCCTTTGACCTCATAAGGGATGGTGTTCCCTTGACCTTCACAAGGGGTGTTTCCCCTTGACCGTATTAGTAGTTGTTGCCCTTGAGCCTCCACTTCAATATTAGGGAAAAAGAAAAGATATATGTGGAGAGTATGTCAAAAAAATATTTTTAAGGATTCACCATAGATATTAATGTCTAGAGATAGTGTTTGCTAGGATTCACCAATATTTTATTAATATTTCTAGTGATGTGCTTAAATTTCCAAAAAAATATATTTATATTTTTTAAACGAAAATTAATACACAACCAAGATTTACTAGGATTTTATAAAAAAACAATTAGGGGTTTATTCTTAAAGCTATCATTAATCTCCACCTAGGTGAGATCTTTATCATGTGTGTATTCAATTGCATGTGAATTCCCAAGAGCTAACAAGTGGATTTTGAATGACTGTTCCTTACATAAAGACCACATGGATGCATATTCTAGCACTCTCAAACTATATGACACATTTCAAGCAATGGTAACATGTAAGCAAAGTGCATGGTGTATGTCTTTGTTAAGGAATCATTTATTCATTGTGTGTTTGGATAGTTAGATGTTCTTGTGCAAGATGGCATGTATGTTAGGACGAGTAATATCATGGTGTAGAAGATGATTGAGAATTATACTCATCTATGAGAGGTATGATCTATATGGAGTGACACAAATCTATCTAAATCTTTTGATGTGCATGACACTATTAAAGTGCATGAAAATTCATTGTTTGTATATATTTTTCATTACAAAAATGGAGACATTTGGGCTACTAGATGTAGTGTGTGATGTTGAAGCTTCATTGGAGCTAGAATAAGGTGAAAATATGAATCTATCTAGATTTTTGTAGGAACCAATGTATTTTTATGTTTTTTCTCTTGAAGCTATCTCTACCTAGAAGAGGATGATAATGCATTTGTCATGCTTGTTAAGGCCTAGGAAATTGTAGTCTATTCACTTAAGTGGCTTTGGACCAATGTCTTTAGTTTTCTTCTCAAATTTTCCAAAAGAGCTACAAAAATTAGAATAATGTGATGAATGGAATATGCTTTCCATTTTTTCATTTTTATTGTCTCATAATTCTTGATTGATGTGGGTACATTGAATTGTGTTGGTTCAAGTGCTTGAAACTATGTGCACTTGGAGGTGAGTCATGCTAGTTCCTCTTCCCCTTAGGAGATATTTTTTTCTACATATCATATAGTTGATAGACCACTACCCTTATCTTTAAAAAATATTTTGAGGATAGGATCTATGACTTGGAGATTACAAACCATAATATACATGTGCTACTTCAAGATGTTCTTGAACCCTTTTTACTATGATGGAGATTTTTGGTGTTTGAGATTGTAGACATGTAAAAATGACCTAACCCATATCACAAATCCTAAATGACATTTTTCTACTATCGGCATCATTATAATTAATATCATTGCATTTCACATCATTTACATCAAAAACCCTATTTTCCTCTATTAATTGAATAATCTTTAAATTATTTAATTAATTCACTATTTCATCATTTATCTAACTTTATTCCTTTTGATTAACTAAATATCAGCAATTATTTAATTATGTCTCTAATATACCCTATTCTCCTAAATCAATTAAATTATTATTACTTAATAGTTTAATTAAATCACTTTTCCCTTTCTAAACCTGAATAATTAAATTAATTATTCAACATCATTCAAAAAGGTCAACAAACAAATACAACTTTATTTGTTAAATTCAAACATGACTTGCACGTTCAACTCAAAAATATTAATTAATTATCCTCACCCTCATTTTATGATTGAGAAAATCATGACCACTGATTTCTCACTCTAAACAATTGACTAACTCATTTATTCTTCAATCCCACTAACCTCTCAATCTATTTCTTCAATTCCACTAACCGCTCCACCTCATTTCTCAATCAAACAAATTATTCAATCTAAAACCACTAGTTCTTCCAATCTATTTCCTCTCAAAGGTTTTAAACCGTTGATTAGGATCCTTTACTATGAAATCTTGATCGCTCATCTCAAAATAGAAAATCTATAAGAAAAACCTCTACCTTCTCACAAATCATCTAGAATCTTCATAGTGAAGCACTAATCAATTATCTCTTGAGCATATTGAGAGTTATTGTCACATTCTAGTTCACCATTATCAACACGAATTGAAGCTTTTGCAACAACAACAATAGAGGCTTTGTATTGAATCGAGCAATCTGATGTTTCAAACGTCAATATAAACACAACTCCAACATGGGATGGTATAGCTTTTAAAGTTTT
This sequence comes from Sequoiadendron giganteum, assembly GCA_007115665.2. Classification (NCBI taxonomy): domain Eukaryota; kingdom Viridiplantae; phylum Streptophyta; class Pinopsida; order Cupressales; family Cupressaceae; genus Sequoiadendron; species Sequoiadendron giganteum. The sequence continues at coordinate 309,315,495 of CM021105.1, forward strand.
GAATTTAGTTTTTGTTATCTTAGGATTACATTGTTTGATTTCATTATTTTAGAGCTTCATTTCATGAGTATGGTTGGAATTTAATTTTGTTGGAATTAATTTTTTTTAATTCATTTTCTTTGTTTTCCTAATGCTTTATTCCCCCCTTATGACATTTGGCACGCCCAGTGGGACCTAGGTCCTTAACTTTAACTTTTTCTTTGAGTTTGATAAGCAATTGTAGGTTCTCGGTCGCTTTTGCTAAAACTGGAACATTTTTTCTCCAAACCTGAACATGCTTGCCTCCTTTCTTTGGTCTCTATTGACCTAAATTTGGTCGATATTGACCTAAAAAGGGACACTATTGACCCAAACTAGATCACTATTGATAATTTTTGTTTCAATTTTTTGAACATAAGTATTTGAACTAAAATTTATAGGTGCGTTATTGACCTAAACGTGTTCGCTATTACAAGGAATAAGGTCGCTTTTGATGTTTTTTTTGAATCTATCAAAACAATTCATAACTTCTTTGATTTCACAAGTTTACCTAACGATAACGTTGAACTGATTGGTGTGTTTGAGAAGTTGCTAACATTGGTTGTGTAGCCCTTGCAGGAATATGACATATTTTCATAAAAATGACTAACAATCTGATTACAGTTGGCGAACAGACCAAAGATATTTCAGTTTTTAAGCTTTCATTATTTGAATACATTTCAAATTGGTGTTCTAAAAATTGAACCCACAACTTTCACACTTCAATTGGTGTTTCTAAAAACTGAACAAGGCAACTTTTCACATTTCAATTGGTGCTTCTTAAAATTGAACAAGGCAACTTTTCACATTTTCAATTAGTTCTCAAGAATTGAACAAAGGAAATTTTTCACATTTTCAATTGGTGCTTCTAAAAATGAACAAGGCAAATCTCACATTTCAAGTTTGGTGCTTCTAAAAATTGAATGTCTTTATTTTTTACCAACGCCTTTTATTTTTTTGACACATGAACACGTTTATTTTGTTGACAATCGAACACATTTCATTTTGTTGACCACATTAATACAAAAAAGGCAATTAGAAACACTCAAAATTTGGTGCTTAAAATTGAACAAACCCATTTTGATTTGCACATTGCTATATTTTTCCTAAAGTCTCAAACACTTTTAATTTGGTGCACATAAAAAATGAATTGATATCTTCACATTTCAAATTTTGGGACTTAAAAAGAAACTACGATGAATTATATACCGTGTTCATTGTGCTTGGAAAACCAAGTGTGTATCCTCTCCCCTCATGTCTTTTAATGATCTTAGGTGATGAAAAGCACTTTGGGTTTCGCATTTGTTTTATTTTTGAAATCACCTTTAGATCAGGCCAGCTTGAGATACATCCTACACTAGAGAACTCAAGGTGACTCAAAGCGATATTTCCCTCAGACTACTATATAAATCAATCAAGGCTAAACACCAAGATCAAATAGGTGATTACTTGGTCAATAGTGTCATTCAAAATGGGGAGGTACCTTTGGGTTTATATATCCCCTAGTATGAGTGGTTAAATCTTTAAGTAGCTTGTTGGATGATAGCCAAGCATTGTGTCCCTTGAGTAGTGACTAAGAACTCTATAGTAGAAAGACATCCTTTTTCCTATATTCTACTTGGTGACACGGTTTAGTTCAAGAGATGCACATCGTACTCTGAAGAACTTTATTCACCATATGAACTACCTTGAATTGAGATAGAAATCTTTGGCTTGTATAAGTTACTCGTAACTCGTTGCTTGTAACTTTTCGGGGAGAGGGTGATTGGGTCATCCTTCCAATTTCCAAGAGGCCCCTATATGTCCATTCTCGAAAGGCTTAAGTGTATATACTCGAAAGAGTATCCCTACCTTTTTCTGAAGTACCTTCCAAGTTGTGGGCCTAAAAGTGTCGCTATTGGCCGATTTGACCTTAGGGATAATATTTCTTGATATCTTTAGATGTTGTTACTAGTTTGAACATGAGTTGATTTTTGCTTCTTATCATCAAAACATTTTAATTAGTTTTATACTCTTTGATTGATCTTTTTATCACTTACCAATTCTCAAAACAATCAAATCAACCAAAACATCAAAATTTACAAACTTTTCCAAACTACTGCTAAATAAAAACTGGAGACAAACTAAACAGAGTTGCTATTGACTTAAACTGGGTCACTTTTGATCTAAACAGGGTTGCTTTTGACCTAAAAGTTGTCTGTTATTTCTCATTACAGTTGCTTTTTTTTGTCCCTATTTATGAAAATTATTGACAAAAGAGGGTCTCTTTTGAAAAATAGGAACGCTTTTGACCTGAACAGAGTCGTTATTGAAAAAAATTCCACTATTGGTCTAAAAATTTCGACTGTTGAACTAAATCTTGGTCACTATTGCTCAGAAATCGTGTTATTGCTACCTCTAGTTTTTAAATTCGCTGTCAAAACAAAGTCACTTTTGCTAAACTTAACCACTTTTCCAGAAATACCAACCACTATTGACCTAAAATATTATCGCTATTTCCCTATTTTTTGGTGCAAATAAGAAATTTAGTCCAAAATTGGTCAAATAATCCATCTTTTTGAAAACAAAAAAAAATAGTCAGACCTCCAATTCAATTCATATTTGCATATTTCCATATTCATTTGCACATCAAAACAATCAACCTAGTTTTAGGATTCAAATCAAACACCAACTTGGATTATTCCTTACTCTCAATAATCTAAGATATTAACATTTTCTTGCACCTCAAGACTAGTTTAGTAGATCTTCAAAACATATCCTCTAGAAAAATTAAGTAAAATATCGGTCCAAGATTTTCTAAACTTTGAATCCCAAAATTAGCATCATCTCCCAAACATCCATCAAACACCACCCATAATTTAGGGTCTTGAGCATCACAATCCATAGAAATCGATCAACACCTTTGTCCAAAAGGTTTCCTTTTACAACATTTTTTTCATACATCATACCTTTTAAAACAAAAAATCCCAAAAATAAAACGTCATTCCATTCCATAGTTAATGATCACAAAAATTCAACTAGGTCTTGGAATTGTTTATGACAACCACGAGATCTCAACATAGAAAAAATATGGAAGCCAACAAGAGTATCTCAAGTGCATCGAAAACAAACATTACCAATGAGGAAACCTACCCATGGGCTTATAAACCAAGTGAACTTACAATTCCTCAAAGAGAACCCACATTTAAGGCCACACAAAACCAACCACCAATTGATGAGGAAGTACTTCTTAAACACCAAGAAGGAAGTGATAGACAAAACCAACCTCATGAGTATCAAACTTACACCATAGAAGAATAGGATAGTGATGAGGAACTTTCTGAGGAAAGAATCTTAGAACATTCCCAAAATCCTAGGATGCAAAATCTTATGGACAAGATTCGTGGGATAAATGCAAACCAATATTTTCTCACACTCGCAAAAAGTGGTGCAAAACTACCCATTGACTTCAACATGGACATGCTAAAATATCCTAAACTCATTCCACTAGGAGATCAAACAGTAGTTAGGAAAATTCCAAAACCAACCATAAATCCCAATTTACCACCATTGTTCTCACAAAACAATAATCATACGCATCCCAAGGATAACCCATTGTTTAGACCACCATCCCAAATTGAACAAGTAATTGTGGCACAACAGTTCAAGGAAATGCAACCCAAAACATTCCACAACATAACACTATGCAAAATATGGGGAACCTTTCAATAGACCAACAAGGTAGAAACCCATCACAAGGGCAATACATGCCACACACCACTTCATATATTAACCCGTCCAACAACTTACACTATCAACAAGGGAAATCATCACAAAATCCCCCACAACAAGGTGTACCATCAATTAATTACCAAGGTAACCTTCAACAAATTCAAGCTCAACAAGGTGTACCATCAATGAACTACCAAGGTAACCTTAAAAACAATTCCCCACAACAAGGCATATCATCAACGAACTACCAAGGTAACCTTCAACAAATTCAACCTCAACAAGGTATACCATCAATGAACTACCAAGGTAACCTTCAAAACAATTCACCACAACAAGGTGTACAATCAACGAACTACCAAGGTAACCTTCAACAAAGTCAACCCCAACAAGGTGTACCATCAACAAACTACCAAGGTACCCTTCAACACAATCCATAAAAAAAAGGTGTACCATCAATGTAGTACCAAGGTACACTTCAACACAATCCACAACATCAAGGTGTACCATCAATGTACTACCAAGGTAGCCTTCAATATAATCCACAGCAGCATAGTGTACCATAAACGTACTATCGAAGTACACCCCAAACTCCACAACAAAGTATCCCTCAAAACCAATACCAAGGGATACTTCAAAATCAATACCAAGGTACACAACAAGGTCAACATATATACAACCCCTAACAAGGACCCAACATACCTTATGCACAACATGGCCCTCAAAATATCATGGGACAACAGAGCTACAATGTACAAAGTCCTCAAGAAATCACTCCAAACAACGACATAAATGTGCAACTACAAACATTCAATCAAAGGATATCAGACATACAAATCAAAAAGCCAAAAAAGAGCTATGCTCTATAGGAATTTCTCCATATCCTTTTGACCAAAATTTATCTATGGTACCTTTCTCAAAAGGATTTGAAATCCCAAAGTTTGACAAGTATAGGGGAAGAGGTGATCTAATAGAGCACGTACGTGAATTTTTAGTTTCTTGCATGGACCTACAATGAAATGATACCTACCTAATAAGAATATTCCCATGAAGTCTCAGTGAGTCTGCTATAGACCGGTTCTCTCATCTACTGCCTGGTATCAGAACATTCGATGAGTTTTCTGATAAGTTTGTTAACTATTTCTCATAAAAACATAGAACGGGACATAACAATCATCGACCTCTATAAAATCAAGAAAATAAAGGGGAAGCATTTGCCTTGTACCTCCAAAGATGGAGACACAAAGCAAGCAAAATTAAATGGCTCGTTCCAAAAAAATAACTTGTAGATATCTTTATCTCCAACGTACATGCAGATATCAATTACTCACTCATTGTGTTATGCCCATGCAATTTTGAAGAAACTATTGAAAAGGGAATACTTATTGAAATATCCCTCATTTCAAGGGGAGTAATCAAACTTTGCAACCCCAAAGATCAACATTCTACTTCAAATGACAAACCCAAGATATGGGCTCAAAAGAAAAATATAACCAATGATGGAGTAGTCAATGCTAAGGTTGTATGCAATGTACAAACTCAAAATGTGCCACAAAATCATGTTCAAACAACACAACAAGGTTATGATCCAAAAAATCCATAGAACAACCAACCCAACTATCAACATAACAAGCAACTCAGTTATCCACAGAACAATCAACCAAAAATCCAACAAAAAAATCAAGTACAAGATAACGAAAGGAGGCCACCTCAGTAATATGACCAACCACGAAGAAAATTTACTTGTTTAGGAGAGTCCCTCAGGGTCATTAGGCACAAATTAGTCCAAAATAACCTCATCATGATTAATGCCATAAAAAATAATAAGGAACCCAACTTCAAACCCCCTTGGTATAACAAGAATGACAAATGTGAATTTCACAAAATCAAGGGGCATACCACCAATAGTTTCATGAGACTTAAAAATATCGTGCAAGACTTAATTGAAAAGGGAGAAGTGGACATCGAACCTTGTCCTAGAAATAAAGACTTAAAGATCTACAAGGATCCAATCCCTTACCACTCTAGGGGAAACAACAAAGGCAAAGAACAAGATTACCGTAAGACCAACTTCTCTTATGGCGAGGATAACATTCTAGGAAAAATATCTAATGATGATCATACCATCCATGTGGTAACCATATTAGGAAAAGATTTTGAATGTAATATGACTACCCAAAGGGGAAGAGTAACTATTCAATGAGTATCAACCCAAGTAAAATCCACAAGTAAGCCATCAAGTGACTATAGAATTATGGACCAACTTAAGAAAACTCCCACCTAATCTCCATCCTTGAGCTCTTAAAATTATCACTAGCACATAAGTAAATATTGGTGAAATCTCTTGTCAAAACTTCAGTCCCAAACAACATTGATCAGTTTCAAGCCATGGTTGGAAATATCACATCCACCCATCATTTAGTCTTTTCTGAGAAAGACCTTCCGCAAAAATCTTTCCACAATCAAGCTCTTTATTTAGAATTGTGTGTCCACAAACAAAAAATCAAGAGAGTACTCATAGATAATGGTGTAGGTCTAAACATTTGTACCTTAAAAATTTTGAAACAACTAGGATACTCTAATGATATGATTGATAAAAAAAAGCATCACCGTCAAATCTTATGATGACATGGGGAAAAATTTAGAAGGAACCATCAAGCTACCCATTCAGATAGGACCAGCATTAATAGAAACTACATGTCAAGTACTGGATCTCGAGCTTCCACACCACTTTCTATTGGGTTGACCATGGATCCATTCTTTAAAAATAGCCCCATCTACATTCCATCAATGCCTAAAGTTTCCTTATGACAATAAGGAAGTTACCATATATGTTGACCCCGAACCATTTCATTATTGTGCCAAGTTGTAAGAGAAATATAAAAAGATTCTCCAAATACACATCAATGATATATCCTTCCACTCATTTTCATACGTCGACCTAGCATCACTATTTTTGTCCTCCACTATAACTTCATCAATTGAGCCCCCTGAAACTGACCTCAAGATCCAAGTACTTGATAGGGGTTGCAAGGAATATCACTTCGATGAATCCTTTTGCATTGGGATGCTTCCACCAACACTGAAGACTTATGGAGGACCGAAAGAGATCGCACATGTACAAACTTTCACAATGGTAGTCAAACCCACTATCTTCACCAACTGGGGAGACATGCAAGATGAAGGAGTGTGTGAAGAAGATATATCTTTGTGGATCTACAAAGAAGAAGGATGGGAACAACCACTACCTTCACTTCCGATTGAAGAAAACAACAAAGGGTATCAAATAGTCAAAAGAATGGGATTCACTGGACAAGGTGGCCTTGGTCTGCATGGACAAGGTAGACGAGAACTAATTATTATAGAAAGGAACCCAAAGAATCTTAGACTGGGTTATGGTTCATCTAACATGATTACCCCAAGTGCTAAAGGCACATCTTAGGAGGAAGGAACTACTTCTACTACTGTTGAGACATTGGACACTTGTGAAAGTCTAGATAACTACATATATATCCAAAACATGTTCAAAAAATTCAGCATAAATACCCTCACTACCGAATATACTTCTGATGACAACCATATTGAGACAGATTCCAATGAATATGAATGGGATTCCTATGACTCTAGTGAATATAACTTAGATACCTTATATATCCTTGAAAAAACCAATTTCCCTAACCTAGCTACAACTTCCATAAGCTTTACAGATACTCATGAAAAAATATCATTGCATTATCCACAGTTGATAGATTGGGACCAACAACATCATACACCATTTTTGGACTCAATCCAGAACAATGAGGCTATTGTGGAGTTCATGGGACTTCGAACAGATATACCCCAAGGAGATCATAAAGTAGGTTTTGTAATGGAACTAGATCAAGGAGCATATTTTGGGGGGAGATTGCCTCCTCTAGTCGCAAAAATAAAACAAAAAATTAAAAATCAAAAGGAGGTCCCCTAAGGAAAACCACAATGTGACTTTATCAGATATGAAAAAGAGAAAACAAAGGATGCATCTAAGGGTAAAAACCTCTTTGAGGCACCTAAAGATGGAGGATTCAATCTTCCCACAACATAATATCAAGAGAATTCAACACTCTTAGTTGAGGATTTTGAACCCATCAATGTGGGCACAACAGAAATACCAAAGATAACATACCATGCAGCATCACTTAATCCTAAGGAAAAGCTAACTTTCTCACCATTTATCAATGAAAGAAAAATCAACTTTGCATGGACATATGTAGACATGCTAGGGCTAGATCCAGCATTGGTCATACATCACCTATTAGTATTCCTTGGAGCTAAACCCATCAAGAAAAAGATACGAAATATGCATCCATAGATAGCACTTCTGGTAAAAGTGGAACTTCAAAAACTATTGGATGTGGGCTTCATCAAAACCATTGACTATCCTAAATGGGTATCTAATCTAGTACCAATATCAAAGACCATTGGAAGCATAAGGATTTGTACACACTTTTGAGATCTAAACAAGGCTTTCCCGAAAGATGACTTCCCTCTACCCAGCATTGACATGATTGTAGATCTAACTATAAGGCATGAAATTCTATCAATTATGGATGGCTTTTTTGGATACAATCAGATCAAAATATCTCGCGAGGACTAACATAAAACAACTTCCACTTGTGCATGGGGAACCTTTTGTTGAAATTCCATGCCATTCAATCTAAAAAATGTAGGGGCAACCTATCAAAGAGAAATGATCACCATTTTTCATGATATGTTACAGAATACTACTATGGAGGATTATGTGGATGAAATAATATCAAAAACCATCAAAAGAGAAGATCATTTGTCCAACCTAGCAAAGTTATTTGACAGGCTAGAACAATACAACTTGTGTCTCAATCCAAAGAAGTGTGTATTCAGCGTGACTTCTAGAAAACTTTTGGGTTACATAGTATCAAGAAGAGGCATTGAGGTAGATCCCACCAAGGTAAAATCTATATTATAAATTCCTCCTTAAAGAATATCGAAGCAGTTGAGAATTCTACACGGTAAACTACAATCCATCAGGAGATTCATTGCATAATTGGCAAACAAGTGTCATTTATTCACCCATTTGTTATATAAAGACATAACATTCAAATGGGATCGCAGATATGATCAAGTGTTCCAATAGTTCAAGGATTATTTACTCACTCCTCTAATATTAATGCCACCAATTCAAGATAAGGCAATGATACTATATGTATCTACAACACCAGCAGTGTTAGGAGCTTTGTTAGCACAACTAGATGACAATAACAAGGAAAGAGTGGTCTATTATATCAACCAAACACTGGTGGGCTATGAATTGAATTATTCACCCATATAAATAGCATGTCTATTTTTCATCTTTGTGGAACAAAAATTCAGATGCTACATATTAAACAAACAAGTAAATTTGATATCAATAGTAGATCTTCTAAAGTATCTATTAGCAAAAGCAACTCTAACAGGGAGGATTGCTAAGTGGGTAATGATACTTAGTGACTTTGAAATAGAGTACATTGATGGAAAACATATTAAAGGACAAACCATAGTAGATCAATTAGCAGATGCATTGATGGAAGATCATCAGCCTTTAACAATAGAATTTACATATGAAAGCATACTTCCAATTGATTGGTCTAGCCATTGGACCTTGTACTTTGACGGGTCTCGCACTCAACATGGCTCAAGAGCGGGTATCTTATTTCTCACACCGCAGGGAGATAGTATACCTAAGTGATGTAGGAGCATCCTTGGTTCTTGGTAATCTAGCATCAACCAAAAATATTTTCATTCGGTTTTGTTCTTGTTCCATTCTTTTCTGGTTCAAATTGGGAGATCCGATATTTCATCATATTTGCTCACCAGATCTCGCATACCTATGGTTTCATTGTGAACATGTTCAATTACCTTGTTCCAAGTTTTTAGTTCAATTGGATAATTTTTTAGAAATTTATCGCTTCCAGAGTATGTGATAGTTTTTGGAACTGGCCCTGAAATAATTTCAAAACCTAACGGCTAGTTGGATCGATCGCGAATCTTTCCCGTGACTTGCGGATCCTCACGGTGTGTTTAGATTTTCTCTATGGAGTGTTCTCAATCTTACACTTAGTTCCACACTTCATCATGCGCATCTACCGTGGAAGAATTTCAGATCTGAGGCCAACCTATTCTTGCACACGTTACTTTTTTATTCATGGAAGACTGTAAAGATCTTTGGTCAACACAAATGTTTCTAGACTCGTGGATATGATATAAAGCTTGTAATGAATCATTAGATTGACAACGAACAATAAGGAAGTAGAATAGAATGTATAGAGAGTTTGATCTATAGGTTTTTCACTTGCATGTATGAGCACTATATTTTGAGCATATTGTAATCAGGCATGTGAGCCGAATCTGTATGCCCAGATGTGTCTGACCATCTGTAATTGAAATTCATAATAATAAGAATTTCCTAATCAGCATTTGCCTCTAGATTTTGTGTTGCTTTTGTTTTGTTACTCTAGTTGCATGGCCTAGACTGTTCTCTTTGAGGACCCTCCTACTATGACTACACCAAACTGGTATCAAAGCGAGATTTGTTCCTTGAGAGATCATCAGAGCTTGTGCAGTCTTGTTGAAGATTTGTTGTGGGGTGGCGGACTGAGGATCCAACCTACAGCTGCAGAAGACTTGTGTAAGGATGGCGGGAAGAAATAATGGTAGAGGAAATGGAATGCATGGAAATGCAGACCCTACTGTAATGGAAATTTTGAGAGGAATCATTGCTAGATTGGAAGCAGTTGAAATGGCCCAAAGGAGAGGTCGACCAGTTGATGATGTAAGTGATGAACAAGTAGAAGAACAAGAAGAAGTTGCAAGAGAAGAGAAACTTGACCTTGATCAAGGAGAAGAGAGGTTCATAAGAGCCCTGACCAAAGTGAACACTAAGCCACATTTTAATCCACTAGATTATAATGGTAAGTTGGATTCAAATGAATTATTAGATTGGATAACAGAGATGGAAAAATACTTTGATTTTGAAGGTACCCCAGAAGATAAGAAAGTGAAATTCGCTTGTACAAAGTTGAGAGGACATGCATCCCTTTGGTGGGAACCTTTGCAGACAGATAGAGAAAGAAAAGGAAAGGAGAAGAGAACATCATGGGATCGGATGGTGAATAAGTTGAAGATAAATTTTATGCCTACTGACTATCAGATTGGTTTGTTCAAGAAGTTGTAGAATCTGAAACAGAAGGAATCAAGTGTGATTGAATATATCGAGGAGTTTTATAAGTTGAACTTTAGATCTGGACATTCAGAAGATGAGATTGAACAAGTAGCCAGATATTTAATTGGTTTGACATCATCTATACAAGATGATATCAGTTTAGTTAAGTTGTTGAGTGTGGAAGAAGAATATCAATGTGCCCTAAAAGCATAAGAGAAGCTAAACAAAAGACATGAGAATAGACAGAGAGGAAGAGGTGGAATATTTCAGAGAGGAATTTTTAATCGAGGAGGAAGAGGATATTTTCTAGATCAGAACAAAGATAAGGAGGTCAGTAAGAATGAGAATTCATACCGAAGAGATTATGGAAACTCTTACAAAAGAGGAGGATATGGTAATTACATAAATGAGGGATATAGAAAAGATGATAAGGACAGGAGAAAATATTATTCAGGGGAACTTGTTTCAAATGCGGTGAAGAAGGACATAGAGCCTTTGAATGCAAATAGGGAGAGACAAGCAAAAATACTGCGAATAATAGAAGGACAGCCTTTATTGAGGAAAATCATGTTGGATCACCTAATCGCCCGAAAGAAGGAGAAGTATTGGTAAATAGGAGAGTATTGTGTCAATGTAAATTGGATAAAGAACCATTGCAAAGGAAGAATTTGTCCAGGACCAGATGCAAGGTAGTTGATAAATGTTGCAAAGTGATCATTGATAGTGTAAGTTCAGAGAACCTGGTTTATAAAGAAATGTTGACCAAATTGAAGTTGGAAAGACTGAAACACCTGAAACCCTATCAGATAGTTTGGATTCAAGATGAGCATAAGATAATGGTAAGTGAACAATGCTTAGTGAAATTAAAGATAGGAAATTATCATGATGAAGTTATGTGTGATATTATGCCTATGGATGTATGCCATATTTTGTTGGGAAGACCTTGGCAGTATGATAGACAAGCTATTCATGATGGAAAGAAGAACATCTACACTATTGTTGCTAATGGGATGAAATAGATTTTGTTACCCTTGGAGGATGTTTCTAAAGTTGGGGTTTGCACGAATGCTAGAATTTGTTTAGTTGATGGATGGAAACTTTTGGATGGACTAAGACATGAGAACATGTGTTATGCCTTTGTGCCTAAGAAGGTTGAAAACATGAAGCATGAAGAAGGACAACCTGAAGAGATAAAGGAATTGCTGGAAGAATATGAAGCTATCATTTTAGATCATGTACCTGATGGATTGCCACTTGTAATGAGTATTAGTCATTGCATGGATCTGATTCTTGGAGCTAGTTTTCCTAATAAAGATGCACATCGAATGACAACAGTAGAGAATGAATAATTGAACAAACAAGTGCAAGAATTTTTGAGAAAAGGTTTGATCAAATAAATTTTAATCCCTTGTGCAGTACCTATTGTGCTTGCACCTAAGAAGGATGGAGAGTGGAGGATGTCTACAGACTCTAGAGCCATAAACAAGATTACAGTGAAATATATATTTTTTTTGGCCTTGGATGGATGACATTATGGATTTTTTGAGTGGAGCTAAATACTTTACAAAGATACATCTGAAGAGTGGAGTTCATCAGATCAGAATCAGAGAAGGAGATGAGTGTAAAACCGCATTCAAAACAAATGAAGGATTGTATGAGTGGTTGGTGATGCCTTTTTGATTGATAAATGCACCGAGTACTTTCATGAGCTTGATGAATCCGATATTGAAGAAATTCTTGGGTAAGTTTGTGATTGTTTATTTGGATGACATCTTGATTTTCAGTAAGACTAGAGAAGAACATTTGTTGCACATAAGACAAGTTTTGCAAAGGTTGAGAGAAGAATAGATGTTGATAAACATCAAGAAGTGTAGTTTCATGAAGGAAGAGTTGGTATATCTAGGATTTGTGATATCAGTGGATGGATTGAAGATGGATCCTCAAAATGTAAGAGCTATTGTTGAATGGCCTACACCCGAAATCATTGGAGAGGTAAGATCATTTCATGGATTGGCTAGTTTTTAATAAAGTTCATTAGGAATTTCAGTTCTATTTGCAGCCCTATGATAGAAACAATGAGAGGAGATAAGAAGGATTTTAGATGGGCATCTGGAGCAGACAGAAGTTTTGAGTTGTTGAAAAATAAGGTGACTGAGCAGCTTGTGTTGGCTTTACCATACTTTAGAAAGGTATTTCAAGTATATTATAATGCAAGGGAAATACAATTGGAGTAGTGTTAAGTCAACAAGGAAGACCAATAGATTATTTTAGTGAGAAGTTGAATGATGCCAGAAAAATATATTCATTGTATGATCAAGAGTTTTATGCCATAGTTCAAGCTTTGAATAATTGGAGACATTACTTGTTATCTAAGGATTTTGTGTTGTATACGGACCATCAAGCCTTGCAGTATTTGAAAACTCAAGGTAAGTTAAATTAGAAACACATGAGATGGGTGGAATTCTTGTAGAGTTACACTTTTGTTTTGAAACACAGGAGTGGAAAATCAAATAGAGTCATGATGCTTTGACTAAGAGAATAATTTTATTGACACAGATGAAAGTGGAGGTATTAGGATTTGATGAATTGAAGAAATTGTATGAGGAAGACCCGAATTTTACAGAACCCTGGAGAGCATGTAAAGAACCAGTTTTGAAGGATAGAAGTCAATGGTTGGATTATTTCATTCAAGAGGATATGTTGTTCAGAGGAAACCAGTTATGTATGCCCTGAAGTTCAATGACGGATAACTTGGTGAAAGAAAAACATAGTGGAGGACTGGAAGGACATTTTGGAATTGATAAAACAATAGCATTTGTAGAACTAATTCTAGCCACGGATTCATAAGGATGTTAGGAGATTTGTGTAGAGTTGTAGAGTTTGTCAAGTTACAAAAGGGAGTAGTCAAAATGTTGGATTGTATAAACCTTTGACAGTTCCAGAAAGACCTTGGGAAGATATCGGCATGGATTTCATACTTGGTTTGTCGAAGACATAGAGAGGTAATGATTATGTATTTGTGGTGGTGGAAATTTTTTCTAAAATGGCACATTTCATACCTTGTTACAAGACAACATATGTAGTACATGTAGCAAACTTGTTTTTCAGAGAAGTAGTTAGATTGCATGGATTACCTAGGAGTATTGTTTCAGATAGAGATACAAATTTTGTTGGTTACTTCTAGAGAACACTTTGGAGGAAGTTGAAAACAGATTTGAAGTTTAGTTCTACTTTTCACCCACTGAGTGATGGACAAACAGAGGTAGTAAATAGGAGTTTGGGAAATTTTCTGAGATGTTTGGTAGGAGAGAAAATCGGAAGTTGGGACTTAGCCTTGGCACAAGCAGAGCTTGCCTACAATAATTTAGTAAATAGAAGTACAAGAAAGACACCTTTTCAGGTTGTTACTAGAGTTCATCCTAGATTTATATCAGAATTGAGAGACATCAGTAAGGAAGATAGAAGGAGTGCAAAAGTAGAAGAATTTTCAGAACATATGAAGACAGTGCATACTCAGATGAAGCAGCATTTAGAAAACATGAACCGAAAGTATAAGGAGAAAGCAGATGAAAAGAGGAGACACGAGGAGTTTGAAGTTGGAGATGAGGTAATGGTATGTTTAAGGAAGGAAAGATTTCCAGTGGGTACATACAGTAAACTAAAGATGAGGAAGTATGGACCCTGTAGGATTTTGAAGAAATTTGATTCAGGAAATGCATATGAAGTGGAGTTACCAGATGACATGGGTATATCACCTATTTTCAACATTGCAGATCTGTATCAGTATCATGAAGCAAATCTTAGTAAAGATGGTAAGTAAAATTGGAAGAGAAGCTTCCTAAACAACAATTAGATGAGATAGGAGAGATTTTGGACATCAGAGAAGGGAGAAAGACTCACGAAAGATAGTACAAAGAATATCTTGTGAAATGGAAAGGTAGACTAGTGGAGGATTCTTCTTGGATTTCTTAGGCTGAGGTAGACCATCACCAAAGTGAGGGACTCACTTTTCACTAACCTTGGATGTCTGATGCAGGATCATCCTTGGTTCTTTGCAATCTTGCATCAATGAAAAATATTTTCATTAAGTTTGGTTATTTTCTATTCTTTTCTGGTTCAAATTGGGAGATCTGGTATTTCATCATATTTTCTCACCAGATCTCGCATACATATGGTTTCATCGTGCACATGCTCAATTACCTTGTTCCAATTTTTTAGCTCGATTGGATCTTTTTCCGGCAAGTTATCACTTTCGGAGTATGTGACAGTTTTTGGAACTGGCCCCGGAATAATTTCAAAATCTAACAGTTAGTTGGATCGATCACATATTTTTCTCGTGACTTGTGGATCCTCACGGTGTGTTTAGATTTTTTCTATGGAGTGTTCTCGGTCTTATACTTAGTTCCACACTTCATCATGTACATCTATCGTGGAAGAATTTCATATCTGAGGATGACCTATTCTTGCACACATTACATTTTTCTTCATCGAAGACTGTAAAGATCTTTGGCTGACGCGGATGTTTCTAGACTCACAAATATGATATAATGCTTGTAATGAATCATTAGATTGACAAGGAACAATAAGGAAGTAGAATAAACTATATATAGAGTTTGATCTATAGGTTTTTTGCTTGCATGTATGAGCACTGTATTTTGAGCATATTGTAATCAGGCCTATGAGCCGAATCTGTATGCCCGGATGTGGCTGACCATCTGTAATTGAAATTTATAATAATAATAAATTCCTAATCTACATTTGCCTCTAGATTTTGTGTTGCTTTTGTTGTGTTACTCTAGCTGCATAGCCTGAACTGTTCTCTTTTAGGACCCTCCTACCGTGACTGCACCACTAAGGCTTAAAGGATTACTTTTCTTTGTACCAATAACATCTCTAAATATGAAGCACTAATCATAGGACTAAAGATAATCATAGAATGGAGGCTAAAGGAACAAGTTTATGGAGACTCCCAACTAGTTATCAAGCATGTAAAACGATGAATATCAAACAAAGGATGACAAGATAATTTCATATAAAATAATGGTAGACATTTTTAAATAGTACTTTTCCATCATCACCTTTGAACAGGTTCCTAGGATCAACAACAGAGTAGTCGACACTATGATGATAATAGGTTCACTCCTCAACATTCCACAAAACATTCCTAAATACAAATTCCTTATGGTTCAACTCCTTATATCGGCATTCGATATCCCAAAATCACAACTTGTTTGTGATGTTGTGGGTCCTAACTCACCATGGTACCAAGATACATTTGACTATATCCATCATGGTATCATACCTCTCGACTTAACAACAAACCAAAAGAAAACCTTTGTTCATAGAACATCTTGATTCACCATTTTAGGAGATACCCTATACAAATGAAGTCTAGATGAAACATTACTTTGATGTCTCAATGTGGAAGAAGCGCAAACCGCTTTGTAGGAAGTGTATGAAGGTATTTGTGGGTCTCACTCTATTGGACCTAATCTAGTGCAGAAATTGCTAAGAATAGGGTATTATTGGCCTTCAATGGAGTAGGAATCCATCCACTTCTCAAGAAGATGTCACCAATGTCAACAACACAGTGATCTTGTTCACGCACCAGCACAGGAACTGAGACCTATAACAACACCATGGCCTATCTCACAAAGGGGGTTAGACTTGATAAGTAAGATGTCTCATGCTTCATCCAATGGGCACAGGTTCATTATCACTACAATTGAATACTTCACAAAGTGGATAGAAGCAATTCCATTAACATACATCACAGAGAAACATATATCTAAGTTTATCTTGAATTATCTAATATGTCGATATGGAATTCCCCAAACCATAATAACGGACAACAAAACCCCATTCAAAAACCAAGATGTTTGTGAGCTTTCTTACAAGTTTTCCATCAAACACCGATTTTCAGTGCCCTACTATCCCCAAGGAAATGATTAGGCTGAAGCATCCAATAAAACAATTCTAAAAATACTAAAAAAAAGACTATTAATGAAGTCAGTCGTGATTGGAATTTACAAATAAACCTAGCCCTATGGGATTACCGAACCAACATTCATACACCTACAAGTGCCACACCTTGTTCCTTGGTCTACATATTGGAAGCAATCTTACCTATTGAAGTTGAAATACCCTCAATGTGAGTATCCCCTAAAAGGCATGGTCAGCAATGAGGAATATCTGGTGTTTAGATTGAATGAATTGGAACTTCTAGATAAAAGATGTTTGAGTGCATTAAACCATCTCTGGGTTTATTAGAATTAGCTCAAATGAAGCTACAATAAAAAGATTAAAAATAGAAGCTTTCAAGTTGGTGACCTAGAACTAAAAGAGAATCTGAAGATCTAACTGAATCAGGATGGGAAGGGGAAGTTTGAACCGAAGTGGTTAGGTCCTTTCATCATCACAACAAGCTATGGCTTTGGAGCTTATCAGTTGGCTACTCTTGAAGGAGAACCTTTATCTGAACCTCTGAATAGAAACCATCTCAAAATATTTGTTACTTGAGCACATTAGAGTATCCCAAGAAAAAAAGATAAAAAAGAAATCAAGAAAATAGTAAAGAGAAATAAAACTTTTTTTAAGTGAAAACCACTTTGTGGTGCTTCTAGGATAAGTAGTATACTGAAAACCTAGCAAATAGGTGCTACATTTGAATGAGACCTGAATCTTTATCTATCAGCACTATCTAAAGCATCCACCCCATTCATCCCATAATAAAACATGTAAAACAACCATGGCTCGGTGACTGATCAAGTGTTGAACTTGGCTGCACCATCAAAATCCATCCCCCTAATGAAGGTAATCTTGTCTCGAACTAGGGGAAACTTCCCAAAACTGGTAACAAATTGGATCCCTGTAAATCCCATCATGGTTAAAAACTATCAAAATCAAAAACATCTAAAAAACAACCAAAATCAAAACAAACTTAAAAACATATTTATGCTTTGACTCAACACCAGTCGAACTACGTGGTCTTTGCGTGTATAACATAAGCAAGGCTAATCTTTGATTAACGCCCAAGGGATTAGGTCAGTTCGCTTAGGTGTCCATAATGGATTTTAAACTCAATCAAAAATATAAAAACATTAAAAAAAGTGAAAAAAACTCGAACAACAATGTCACTCAATACAGTCAAACTACGATGTCTTTGTGTTCATCACGTAGGCAAGGCTAATCTTTGATTAGCCACCAAGGCACTAGATCAGTCCCTTTAGGTCCCCCTATTTGTTTCTAAATTTCCCAAAAATAACAAAAACAACATCAAATAATTAGAAATTTCCAAAAGGTCCTATGACCATTTTCACTTATTTGCAATAAACCTTCCATTCAGAATAATCAATCCTCACCTTCACCCTTCGACAAAACAATCAACAAGCAAAATAAACATCAAAATCAAAATTTGCAAAGTGAAGATCGACATGATTAGATCACTATAAAATGAAAATAATGCATAAGTATAGACTACCATACCTGTTTGAAAATAATTATCAACAATCCTAAAACATGAATCTTAACGGATACATTGTTCCTACAATAGACATCATCAATGGATTTCATCATGAAACATCAACACAACTATGTGGTGTAGGAGCACCTCTTGGATTTGATGCCTCAATGAGGCATGCTTGATTTCTTGGATTAAGTTAGGAAATTTGGTGTTGTAATAAGGTAAAATGGACCATTTCAAATATGTTTTCAGTCCTAGTTTATCTTTTGGTGTCAATTTGTCACATTTTGTCACATTTGCACAAAGTTACAAAAATTGTAAATGTTGCTCAAAAGGTTGATAAGCAACTTGTCAAAAAGTGTCATTTAAGTGTTTTGTTAAAAAAAAAATCAAAATATGGTTGAAAATAGTTAGTTTTGATTGTAAATATATAATTACACCCTCCAAAAATCGAATTGGGGGTTGGAGCCATTGTTTTTGGAGGTTGATGAATGGAAACCTCCACTTTGTGTGCATTTTCTGATTTTTACTTTATTTTCAGATTGAAGTTGTTCATTGTACGGCCTGGTATGGCCTCATATCAATGAATATAATATATTGATGGAAATATATTTATTTCTAGATTACAATTTTTTTTGTCTCATTTAATTTTATTGAGTTTTGTGGGAGATATGACTATTTTGGTGAGACTGCCCTATTTTAACAATGTTTGCTAGAATTTACAGTCTGAAAAATGTTATGGTACAAATTTTAAAGTAAAAATTTTGATCTGAGAGTAATTTTATTTTGTTTCCATGTGAATATAATTTTATTTTCTTCAAATATCATCGAATTTCATTAAGATTTGAATAAGTTATGACCATTTTTGTGAGGGCAAGTTTGAACCCTGCCTAGGGTTTGCAGTTTTGGGGAAAATGCAATAACTTTCTTTTCCACCATTGGATCTTCATAAAAATTATAAAAAAAGTCTCTAATTATATTATATGCAATCTCACCAAAGCGATTGGAGTTATTATTTATTTTTGGAAATTTATTAATGACAGTTTGTTGCATTGAATTGTGGGTTGCCATGTTTGCAATGTGATCTAGAAAGCACTTAATCATTGTTTGAGATGAATTGGTTTATGAAATTTGTCAAGTGAATCAATTTTGTTGCATTTTTGTCATTTTTGGTGATGTATAATTGTTTCAATTGTGTCAAGTTGCACTAAGTGAAGGTTCCTCTGCATCAAATTGGTATCAGAGCAAGGACAGTAGAAAATGAGGCAGAGGTAAAGTTTGTTGAGCAAAGTAATTTACAAGTTGAGATGCATGATATTCCAATTATTTTTGAAGATGAAAAAACTTCTTTGTTTTTTGATGAACATATTGATGTTGAGATAAATGATATGGTTGTTGTTGGTAATCAAGTAGTTGATGAAAATTTTGTTGATGAACAAGTAGAGAAGGTTGTTGATGTTGTTGATAAAGTTGGTATTGATACTCAAGATGTTGTTGATAATAGGGTTGTTAATAAAGATGTTAAATATTTTTTTGCTAATGAGGTGTATGCATATTTGCAAGAATATGATGCAAGTTGTGGTTATCATGAAAAATTTTGGTACTCTAATGATGAGAATGAAGATATAGATGATGTTACTAAGGTATATACACAAGAAGTGGACATTTGGAATATGAAAATTGAAAGGTTGCTCGAGAAGAGATGGTATAAGAAGGGTAAGCAAGATAAATTGAAAAATAATTGGAAGACCACGAAAAAAGAGCAGACCAATTTTCAAGAGGACTTGAAGTTTCTTTTCTCTGGGAGTATGGTGCAGGAACACCTCTTGGATTTCATGCCTCCATGAGGCATGCTTTAGTTCTTGGATTAAGTTAGGAAATTTGTTATTGTAATAAGGTACAATGGACCATTTAGAATATGTTTTGAGTCTTAGTTTATCTTTTGGTTTCAATTTGTCACATTTTGTCACATTTGGAAAAAGTTACAAAAATTGTAAAAGTTGCTCAAAAGGTTGTCAAGCAACTTGTCAAAAAGTGTCATTTAAGTGTTTTGTTAAGAAAAATAATCAAAAGGTGGTTTAAAATAGTTAGTTTTTATTTTAAATGTATAAGTACACCCTCCAAAACTCGAATTGGGGGTTGGAGCCATTGTTTTTGGAGGTTGATGAATGGAAACCTCCATTTTGTGTGCATTTTCTGATTTTTACTTTGTTTTCAAGTTGAAGTTGTTAATTGTACGGCATTTTATGGCCTCATATCAATAAATATAATATATGGATGGAAATATATTTTTTTATAGGTTACAATTATTTTTGTCTCATTTAATTTTATTGAGTTTTGTGGGAGATATGACTATTTTGGTGAGACTGCCCTATTCTAACAATTTTTTCCAGAATTTACAGTCTAAAAAATGTTATGGTACAGATTTTTAAGTCAATATTTTGATCTAAGACCAATTAGATTTTGTTTCCATGTAAATATAATTTCATTTTCTTCAAGTCTCGTCGAATTTCATTAAGATTTGAATAAGTTATGACCGTTTTTGTGAGGGCAGGTCTGAACCCTGACTAGGGTTTGCAGTTTTGGGAAAAATGCAATAAAATTATTTTCCACCGTTGGATCTTCATAAAAATTGGAATAAAATTCTTTAATTATTTTATATGCAATCTCACTGAAGCAATTGGCTTTATTATTTTTTTTTGAAAGGTATTAATGACAGTTTGTTGCATTGAATTGTGGGTTGCCATGGCAATGTTTGCAATGTGATCTAGAAAGCACTTAATCATTGTTTGAGATGAATCGATATATGAAAGTTGTCAAGTGAATCAATTTTGTTGCATTTTTTTCATTTTTGGTGATGGATAATTGTTTCAATTGTGTCAATTTGTGTTAAGTGAAGGTTCCTCTGCATCACTATGGCAAGTGATATTGCAGCAGTGTTTATTCTTTTTGTAGTCTTATCTTTTTTATTTATCTTAATACCACATTCCCAGGATCTCTTGAGGATGTCCATAAGGATTTAGAGAAGAATGAATGGGGCCATTAATTGTCGATATTTGTTTATTCTTTTTGTTAAATATTTTTGTAATAATATCATGGCGAATATTTGCCTTGTTTTATGTATGGAAGTTGTTTTGAGAAAATTTGTGTAGCATTTGCATGTTAGGTACTTCATACCTATATATGTAATTGGTCCAAAATATTTTGACACAACTCGACCATATACTCTAACCGAGTATTTGTATGTCTAGTATGAGCAATAATATTCTTTGTGTGATGAGTCAAAGTCCATGCAATGAATACAAATCCACCTTGGTTATTAATACCTTGGTGCATCGTGTCTATTTTCTACATCAAAAGGATTGCTAGAAGATATGAAACCTCTATGAAAGCAAATGAAAAACTCATCAGTAACTAATAACATCAAATTTGTATCCATCTCTAAATCATCAAACACTTCCAACTAATAGATCCATCTTGCATCACAATATCATTAGTACCACATGCATCCCACATCCACAAATTTATTACTACATATCAATAATGTATCATCATTCATCACATAAATAATAAAACATCATCCATAATATACCATCATCCATCATATATCATCATTCATCACATAGATATAAATCTTACATCCATATCATATACATACATCAGAAAAAGAACAAAAACATAAGAAAATATAAATATCCATGATCATCCATAAGCATCTCATAACACATCATAAATCCAAATTGAAACACGATATATCATGTATCATCAAAAATGGATAATAAATCATCAAATGGCATGTTTGATACAACATAAAAGGCAATCAAAATAAATATTGTAAGAGAGGGGGACCAACCACATCAAGGCCCCAAGTCACAGAGGGCCTAGAGAAGTAAGCTACCCTAACTTACCTCAATTTAAGGGAATTTTAGGAAAGACGGGATGAGAATGATGAGGACTATAAGGTCCTTTGATCACTCTGTCGACCCGAGATTTTAAAGGAGACTAGGTAAGTCAGTTTTTAGGATCAACTCAATGTCTCGGATAGCTCTCTATCAAAGGACAGAAGTGTGGTTTTGGGATGACAACGTGGTGCACTAGCATCTCTCAAGTGCGTTGGTGTCTGTACGACTAGAGAACCAGGAAGACAAGGTCTAACCACTAAAAACAAACTAACGGCCCAGTTAATGGTTTCTAAGTGAAAAAAATTGCACTGTCAAGTATGAAACATGTAAACGAATATGATGAAACAAGTAAATTAAAGCAAGGGTGACAAGAATGATCTCACCCAAAATCTTGTTAGCCAGCTCACTCCAAGATATATCCACCTACACACAAAAGAGAAATTATTGGGGGCTTTTTTTGGGGTCTGCCTCAGTCAAACCCCCATTTTGGTGTTTCCACCTCCATGGATAGCCAAGTTCGCAACGATGTAGAAATGATCTAATAAAGAAGGAAATGTAAGCAAAGTACACTAAAACATTACAAAATAGTAATGTGCTAACCCAACCAAGTAATAGAGAAGTAGAGAGCTTACCACCTCCACCAAGAGCGCTCAAGGCTAATGGGGGGGAAAAATGAGAGGAACTCAAGCCTCTGTTGCAATGGTGTTATCCAACATTTGCTCTTTTGAAGTGATGGAGTGATGGGATTGCTGCTATGGAGTGCAAGAATGTGCTTGAATGTTTGAAGTGAATGCTAGAATGTGTGGAGAGATTATGTAGAAACTCTGAAAATGGATGAAAGTGAATGAATTTGAAGGAAATATGAAGAAAATGGCCATATTCGAGTCAATCAACCAAAGGGAGGCGTTACAATTTGACTTCCAATGGGAAGTGTAATACCTCTACATGCTCTAGCCACAGGAGTCTTCCAGGGATGTAAGTGCACCACGCGGGCGTCTTCACACCGCGCGAGCGTCCCCAACAGTTATTCCCCCATCGACGCTCAAAACAGGTGCTAAGTGGAATGAGGACAATGGGCTTATGTGCAATTAACCCTCTAAATTTGGTTTTCTAAAGTGGAGAAGGGTAAAAGGGGAATTTGTGTTAGGGGTGCAAATTCGCTCCTATACATATACATATATATGAGGCCTCAACTGGGCCAATGAATATATATAAAAGGCGATCAAAATAAATGTCTGTGTCTTATGCTTTTTCATATGTTGTATAACAGTACTAGCATTTGAATGAATATAATGATAATTTTGAAGCCAATTGTCTCTTGGTGTACTCTTTATCCAAACTATAAATGAAATTGATCAAAGATCATTTGATTTTTCTCCATTGTTGTCTCAATGGATGTATGCTTCTATTGATGCTCTTATTCAAAGAATAGGTTAAATTTTTGGATGGAAGTATAGGTTTGTGTAACATTGTGCAGGGATTTGATAAGAAGAGTTGGTTAAGGATTTCGAGTATAACATAGTAATGCACTATTGTGGATCTATGTAATTCTTAGATGGAATTATGTTATACCATATAGATTGCATTTTGTCTAAATCCATGCTCTGTATTAAGGAACTGATCTATGATATGTGTCTAAAGTTGCATCTCTAGGATCTTTCACAATTTAAAAATCAAAAAGTTTCATTTCATTTGATTTTATTGTAGAAGTATCATGTGATTTCATATTCTCCTATTATAGATTGTGGAATGATTTGAAGGATTTTCCAGATCTTCTAATTTTTTTATTTATCAAGAAAATTATATGAGAATATATCTGTTATTTATAATGTATGGGATAAATTGCCATAGGAGAATCATAATTACATTGTAAGAGATCACCCTCCCGAGTTTTGCAGAGCCAAAATTTTAGAGCGAAAGTTATTTCAACTTTCACCTATTCGTTGGCCAATCCCTCCAAATAATTAACAAGTAGATATGGAAAAACCATAGATTATATGTGAGATCTGGTTGGGAATTAAAAACAACCAACAAAGATCAATAGAGTAAAGACTCAAATGGATAGTATTTTTGATATGAAGGATCTAA
This sequence comes from Sequoiadendron giganteum, assembly GCA_007115665.2. Lineage (NCBI taxonomy): Eukaryota > Viridiplantae > Streptophyta > Pinopsida > Cupressales > Cupressaceae > Sequoiadendron > Sequoiadendron giganteum. The sequence goes on from CM021105.1 coordinate 309,339,886, forward strand.
GAGTAGAAAAACAAATTTTGGGCATGGAAATACACAGAGACAGGGAACATGGTAAGCTTTGGTTATCATAGCATAAATATGTAGAGAAGATCCTCATAAGATTCAGTATGATGAATGTGAAACCAATAAATATCCCTTTAGCTTCTCATTTTAATCTTTCTTCAAGTTTATGTCCTAGTAATAAAGAAGAAAAGGATTATATGTCTCGTGTATTATATGCCAATGCAATAGGAAGTTTAATGCATGTGATGGTATGTATAAGACCAAATATTTCACATATAGTTGGTGTTGTCAGTAGATACATGGAAAATATAGTAAAGAGTATTGGGCAGTAGTGAAATGGGTGCTTCGATATCTTAAAGGAACAAGTAAATATTGTATCACCTTTGATGGTTGTAGTGGTTTAGTTTATGGTTATGTTGATTCAAATTTTGTAGGTGATTTGGAAAAAGGAGATCTACCAAGTTATGTCTTTACTTGTTGCAAGGAGGACCTATTTTTGGATGTCAAAGCTTCAAGAAACAGTTACTTTATCCACTATTAAGGTAGAGTATATGGTTGTCTCACATGCATGCAAAGAGGAAGTTTGGTTGAAGGGTATTTTGGGTGAGTTTGGAAAAGTGCGGGACAAGGTGATTGTATTTTGTGGTAGTCAAAGTACTATACATTTGACTAAAAATCTAGCTTATCATAGAAGGACTAAGCATATTACAATTAAATACCATTTTTTAAGATGAGTTATTGATGGAGGTGGAGTAGCTCTTGAGAAATTTCATACACTAGAAAATTGTGCAGACATGTTTACAAAACCAATATAGTTAGAGAAGCTGAAGTGGAGTTTGGTTTCTCTTGACTTGCAAAAAAGGTGATGAATGGGGATGGGCAAGTATCAGGAAAATTGTTATCAAGGTGGAGATTTTTGGATAATGAAAACAAATAATAGAAATAAAGAAAAATATTATCTTTGGAAAAGATAAAGAAATAAAACAAAAAGATAAAATAATAAAAATGAAGCAACAAAATAAAGCTGGGTTTTTTTCTAAGTTTGATAGAGGTTGTTATCTTGAAGATATTATATATGTCTTGTTGCCTTGAAGGAAAAATCATTTTCATGAATTGTAATTGAATAGTAGCATATGTATGAAGATTGTAATTAGTTTCTCTAAGCAATAAGAATACCAATACTTTGCCCCATGGATGTTTCCTTGACATATTGTCAAGGCTTTACCATGTAAATTTGTGTCTTGTCAATTATTTTGTTATTCCATTTTATATTTTTCATTATTTCTTTGTAACTAATTTGTGCTGCAATATTATTTAAGATTGTGGGTTTTACGTTTCCATTTCCACAATAGATGATTTGTTCCCATTCTAGGAAGCCTCTCAAAGAAACCTTTCCTTTTTTCCATGCCTAAGATCATAGATGCTATGATATCATGTTAAAAATAGTAGAGCTCACACAATTAACCAAATCAAATCATTTGTATTGAATAATAAAAGCATAATAATATTTATTTTTCCAATCAATTTATAATGTTTATTGCAAATGCTTATAAAGCATTGCATTCCTATGAATAACCATCCCTATTCCCTTATGGGAATAAATTCCCACCCTACTGAATAACTTAATCACTAATTTATTATATGTAAACCTTAATTTTTTAATATAATTTGCCTCCTATTGAGATTCCTTGATTTTTCCCTTATTTACACCAGTTCTCATCTCCTCAAACTTGCTTGCCTAATTAGAAACTCTTGCAAATGGGACTAGATCTAACATTTCTAGAAGATGCTTGCTTATTTGCATGTCCTCATGTCCTCAGACACATACCTTTTGGCAACTTGCTCTTATCTTCTAGCTCCCACTTCATTTTTTTTAGGTCTTCACTCACACTTCTCATATTACTTTTCTTAGTAGCAAAGCTCCGTTCACAAAATATCTTTAGACTGTAAAGTAACATGTTTAATCTCCAACACCATATATATACATTTTGGAATCACTAATTGTATACACTCAAATTTGGTCTGGAGGATTAATTAAATACAAGTTATTTAATTAATAATCTTTAATTCTTCTACTTATAGATGAATTGAAATTTGTATTTATATAGTTCATTTTTCTCTAATTCTTTCTATCCTAGATCATTTTCTTCATATCTTAATTAAATGAACAAATTTAATTAGTTTATTTTATTTAATTAACCTCCTCTCACTAAATTTGAACTTTAAATTCAAATTTAGGCACATGTCTACTAACTTCTTCCCACCTTCCACCTCATCATGTGTCTCAAGAATTAAATATTTCTAATATTTAATTTATCATTTATCATCAACAAATTCTAACTAATTTGGGACACTTGGCCTTCATCTCCATTTTATTCTTCACACTTAGCAATTTGTTCTTATGAAGGGAACACACTTCCCCTTTTCTCTCTAACCTCTTCATCTTCAACCGTCCATCTCTCCAGATCGAATCCAGGCCATTGATTCCTGCCACCTAGGCTCATGCCTTGGAAAACCTATAAATAATCCCTCATTTACACAGCAAAAGAGAGAGAGTTGAACATTTATAGCAGTTACACTCTGCATCATTTTAATTAGCATTATCATTTTAGTGAGTATTTTAGTATTAGCATTTTAGCATCAAGTAGTTTAATCATGGAATTTTCATTAGCAGCATCTTAGTCATAGCATTTTCATCATATTATTTTCTTACAACAATATTATAGCAGCATTATTATCTTTGCATATCATCTACAGCCAGTTCATTATCATGTAATGTAGGAAACATCTCTTGCATTTCAAGTATCTCTCATTCTTCAGGTTGTCATTTGGAAAGTCATGTGCACAACAATCTGATAGAAAAATGACTTAAAGAATCCTTGGAGATAGAGGACAATGAGACGCCATTGAGGAATTGTTGTATTAGTTTGATTGTTATTTGAATTCCTTGATATAATGTTTCATTGGTGTGTTGTATAGCTTTTATTTGCTTATTCGTGTTATTTACATACGCACACTAATGACCCACTTTTCCCAATGAATTTTTGAATGTTGAGTACCCTCGCTAATTTGGGATAGACATTTTTTACTACTCCATCCATAATGTACGTACATTGCCAAATATATATATATTTTTGTGATCCTTTTGTCTTTAGCCTTTTTAGTGTCTTCTCTTCACCAATATTTGGATCTTCTTTCACAACTACACCATGCTTTCATTTGTCTTCTTAACTACTTATTTCTCACCACCTATCCACAAGAATACATGAATTTTCCAAATCATTGTCAACATTCCATAATCATTGTAAAAAAAATGTCATTCTTATGAAATAGAAAAAATATTAGTAGTCTTATGTTTATAGTTTTTGCTTAATTTTCATCATCCATTTTGTATCTTGTATAAGTTCATTTTTTCAATTTTTTTGACTTTTTTAAATAAAATATTAAAAATAAATGAATCTCATGGTTATTTAATTAAAACTAGATCTCATTTCTTCTATACTAAGTTGTTGCTTATATGATTTAATTCTATTTTACATTGAAATACTCTTCCAATTCCTTTCCTTTTAGACTTTTGACTCTACACTTTCTTGTTATAGATTACAACAATTCTATAGTCTGATTTGATATGCAAATTCCCTTGAAGCTTTGAATATTTTGAATCATATAACAAAACTAAATCACCATTTTTAATTTATTTTTTTTAATACTAATCATGTAAAAAATTTTCTCTATTAATAGTTTGTCTCGCTTTACTAGAAGGTGCTTCTCATCCAACTTTTCTAGACCACCCAATCTCATAGCATGTGACTCAAACCTGGTACTAAATGCTCCACTAGCATAATTGATTAATGCTAATACATAAGGTTGAATGAAGTTTATTTGTTTAATAACTTACAAGTTGTTGATAGATCCATAAGATCATAGGTGCTTTTAATGTCCCATTTTTTCCTTCCTACAACAAATATTCAAGATCACATTATATATTGCATACAAAAATTTGTGTTTATCAAAGAAAATCCTCTGAAATATTATGTTTTATAAAGCTAATATTTTGAGACATGTCACCTATTTGGTCATGTTACTTACAAAACTCAATGTAAGATTCATTAATAAAAAAATCTATTAAGGGTCAAGTTGTGGTGGACCAATTAATTGATGCTTCATCCTCTATGCATGTCCCTATTAACTCATTACTTTCAAATGAGCACATATTCACTATTGATTCCTCCTCCCTATGGACTACACCTTTTTATGGCTCAATGTATGGTCAATTTAGGATTTGACATAATATTGATTCCACCTACAAGGGATAATTTAATTCATTTATCCTTTCACCTTGATTTTCAATTTACCAATAATATTATTGAATATAAAGCATCAATTGTGGTGCTTTGCACAACCTTATCCTTGAAAATTAAATTGATATTCATAGTGATTCATAGCTAGTCATTCGACAAATTATTGAGGACTATAGAACTAAATATTCTCAACTTATTCAATATCATGAGTTAGCTATGCAATAACATAATTCTTTCAACTCATACAAAATTGATGTTATTCCTAGAAAATATAACAAACAATTTGATGCCATGGCTAGTGCCACATCAGTAATGAGCATGGATGATAGTTCTTTGCATTAACATTACTTATTTATAGATTGCAATAGCCTACTATATAAGATGGTTATTTGTTGGTATATGCCACATGGACTAGTGAAGAATGGTTCCATGATATATATAGCTATCTTGAGTAGAAGAAATGCCCTCCCAATTGTTCTAAAAATGCTCATATACACATTCAAAAACAATTGACACTTGATTATCACTAGAGTCCTTTATAGATGTGATTATAATGGTCTACTACTTAGAAACCTTGATGAAAAAAAAAATATTGCTCTTTAAGAGCTCATGGATTCATATGTGGTGACCATGTTTTTTATTAAGGTTAAATAGGTTTAATTGGATCCCAAAACTCACTTACAAAAAAGCATCAACAAAACAACAACTGACCAACAACCAAATAATAAAAACACAAAGTAAAATCCAATGGCGACCAAGGTGCTTTACAATAAAACTATAGCTAACCTATCTAAGTTAGATAAAAACACAAATTTACACTATACCTAACCCTTTTGTTGCAATTCACACCCCCTTAACTTGGGGATGGGGTTTTGACACAAATTTAGGAAGATCTCTCTTCCTTCTTTTAACAATTGTTTACGATACATCATTATCTAGTTCCTCCAAGCATGGAGAGAGAGAATCCTCCACCGATGCTTCAACCAAGGAAACCTCATGTGAAGAGGAGGAAACTCCAACAGGAGATGTGCACACATCATAGAATCCACCAACTACATAGGAGTGAGTCTCCCCCCACAACCATTTACGAAGAAAATGGGAACCAAAGCAAGAGAAGTCTAAGCCAAATCAAAATGTGAAGCCCTAACCAATGATGTATCCTAGACTACATCCACTTGAGGGGATGCCACCTCAAGAGGTGCCACTAAGGTCATATCAAGGTCCACTAACAAGGGGGCAGTCTCACCCCCCAAGGAGTTTGAATTAGCAACAACATCCATGGTCAAACGATTAGGGAGTGAATTCCTCCACCAAGTAGTAGAGCCCACATTTCTATAGCAAGACCATAAGAATTCAGAAGCAAGATATATCATAGCAAAGTGTCATCTACAACAAAATGTTGGTTTCCATAATCAAGCAACTAAATCCAACGTCTATCCTCAACCATCAACACAACATCCCCATGAAGCACCTTAAAAATGTTGATGTATTAAGATATGAGCAAAGGTAATGTGATCATCAATTTTGGAAGTGGTAGAATTCACCTCCAAAAAATGACCAATAATATTGGCAATAATATTTAAAGAAAGTATCTTCTCAATGGAAATTGGGCATTCTCACTCAAACTAGCAAAATATTGAGAGGTTCAATCACAAGGTTGAAAGAAGGGAGCCACAATTTTAGAGATAGGGAATGCTTCCCCCAGAACCACACATGATCATTCAACACAACTCCATATCATCTAGTGTTTTAAATCCTACAATAAAGAAAGCCTTGGTGTAAGGAAAAATATCGATTGTGCCATTAGTTAGAGGCCTCCAAGACTCCAAAACCCACTTGTACAAGTCTATGAGAGAGGATTAGAAATGGTTAAACCTATAGATCAAAATATGATAGGTGTAATAAGCTTCATTTTCCAACACATCCTTCCTATAAACCGCGTGTAATGTCCCCTTCTAGTCAGTGATCGGTTCAGTAGCTCTTCAGCCTATTCTGGAAGCCCGTAGGCTCGTTGAGGTGAAATAAGGGTTTCCTTGTTTGGAGGTATTCCAATATTTCTCATAAATTACTATTTTTAGTAAGTTATAATTTTGGCAGTATCTCAGTGGTAGCATTTTATTAAGTTTCCTCTTCAGTTGGAGCAATAAAGTGATTTTCAGTTCTGGTTTTCAAAACATTATTTGGTAAAATTTTGAATTAAAGGCATTAATGTTATATTTTTCAGTTGACCACTTGGCCTCGAGAAATAACTTCAAGTTGTTTTAAAAGGTGGTCATTGAGGGTGGGCGCTTCATGAAAGAGAATTTTTATTTTTTTTCAAGTCATAGTGCCTTGAGTTTTGGACGCCATAGGGAGGTGAATTAAGATGTTTTTTAAATATTAATATTTCATAAATGGTGAAAGGGCGTCCCTCCTTCTTGGGAGTTATAGAAGTTGTAAATTCACGTCATTTTCTTTAAAAAGCATAGCTTGCTCCAGCATTTGATCATCTTACATCTTTGCTAATGTTATGTTGTCGGAATGACTATGTTTTTATTTATTCGAGGAATGTTGACCTCCTAGCTACAATCCAATTTCATGTTTGAAAGATAACACCTAGTTGGTTTTATTGTTGCTTCTCATCCAGACTAGCAGATTGAGCCTCACAATTGAAGATTTTGATGATATTTTCAGTTCTGGAGTTGCTGGTACAGACATGGCAGATTGGTGAATTTTCTTACAGCTTTCTTTATGAATTTATTTTTGATATGGGTATTTTCTGTAAGTGTTTCTAAGCCTTGGGCGACCCTCTCCAAGGAATTTCAAAATTTATTTGTGAGTCTATGATTTTAAAAGAGAAAATCGCCCTTCAAGAAGGTTGTACATTTCCAGAGGACACATTGGAATTCGTGCATAAATAAATATGGAGACGTTGATGCAGTTTTTGTGTTGGAATAGGGATGCCTTCACTCCTAGAATTTGTTGCATTTGATTCCACGTCATTTGGTGAAGGTTTGCAGGAGTTATGAACAATTTGGTGAGCTATAGTTGTTGGTAATTCATTTCCAGAATTGCAGATTTTATATCAGACTTGTTTCAATTTCAATTTTCAGTTTTATCTTCAATAAGTTGAGTAGTTATCTAGTGTGGGATCATCCAGCTTCCATGTGCTTTAAATCTATTGTAATTTTCAGCTTGTTTCCAAATTGTGAGACTGTAAACAATAGTATTGTTCCAATCGTTTAATTGCTGCAATTTATTTTATTTTATTCTCACATTAAGCACCCCTAGATGGTTTACCGCCAGTGTGGAGAATGAATGTTTAATATCTTTTTGTACCCACTGTCAAGTGGTGAATTCTCACTCATGAGTGGATGCCCGTCGCAACGGATGAATTAGTTAGCTTAGAAATCTTCCATGGCTGGTTATCCACCTATCTTCATTTTAGTTTTGAATAATCACTCTGCCATATGCTATCACCTCACCTTCCAAGGATCTTGGTGAAAATTCTTGGCGTTGAGTTCTATCTATCTTCTTTCAGTTGTAATCAGTTTTTTTTTATTGAGTTTCATCTCCACCATATGCTAGCCCCTCACCCGCATTGGGTTTTAGGGCACATTCTTGGTGTTGAGAGTTTTCAATTTTCTTATGCTTTTTGGAGTGCTAACACTAATCAGTGGGCTTAGTGTTGGTTATGTTGTAAATTTTTGAGAAAAAATTGGGTTGGCATTTTACAGTGGTGTCAGAGCATAAGTTCTTGTCATCTTGTGACTTTCAGCCATTCAATTGTCAGATGAGTGATAAAGAAATCAAATATTTCATTAGAAATCGGGCTAGAACTCAAAGTCGGTTTCCTCCAGTGCCAGAAGCAGATACATTGTCAGAAGCTTTGAGGGAGACAGGTAAACAATTGAGAATATGTCAGATAGTGCAAGAAAAACCATGGAGGAAAGAGAGGCGAGAATGGAAAAGAAATTTGATGGAATGATAGACTTGATGGCAAGGTTGCTAGAAAGAATGGATCAGAAAACAATTTAAATCAATTTGCAACCTCAAAATAATCATATTGGAGAAAAGAGTGGTGTTGATGGAAATAATGGCAGCAATAGTCCAAATTTTAATGCAAGGGATAGAGCCATTGGACAACATATTGCAACCACTAGAGGATCATCCTCTAGGCCTCTTTTCCCTACTTTCACTCCTACGGAAGAGCAACTGCAAGTGGAGGCCACAACTCCTTTTGTCGATGATGCATGAAAAACTTATATGGAGTATGTTTCTCTACCACCTGATATGAGAGATGCTTGGACCTTTGATCAATACATGAATCAAAGGGGAAGAAGACAAGGTGGAAGAAATGAGTATCGACCTCCTACAGGTCCCAGAACTAACTACCAACAAGCTTTGGGAAAGGTGACTTTAGCTCATTTTGATGGGAGTGATAAATGTATTGCCAGGTCATGGGTGCAGAAGTTGGACAATTATGTATCTCTTAGACCAATGCCTGAAGAAGATGCAATCAAATTTGCTACATTGCATTTGGAGGGAGTTGCCAATGAATGGTGGTATCACGGTTTGGTCACTCTTGGCCACAACCACATCCACACTTATGAGGAATTCACCAATAAGTTGATAGACAAATTTGACACCAAGGATCTTGAGGTGAAATTTTGTGAATTGGCTCAGTTGAAGCAACATAGATCTCTTGAAGCATATGTTGTTGATTTTCAAAGACTCTCAGTAATGGTGCCTAACATTACTGAAAGAAGACTTGTGGTATTATTTTTTGAAGGAATAGAGCCATTGAAGGGATGGGTCAAGGCCTTTGATCCACCAACCTTGGATGATGCAATAAAGAATGAAAGGAGCATGGAGTTGGCTGCCCCAAGGCCAAAATTTCAGTCAAAATCCTTTAGTCATAAAAAGGATAAGGATAAGAAAAAATTTTCAAGTCAGCCTAATAAATTTCCTCAAAAGATGGCAGATGAACTATGTGATCAACTTAGAAAAGAGGGAGTTTGCTACACTTGTCGTAAGCCTTGGTCAAAGGGTCACCGTTGTTATGGGAAGGGTAAAGCACATCAATTAAAAGGTTATTCTGATGGTGGAGCAAAATCTGATTTTTCTAATCAACAGTACGAATCAGCAAGTAGTGATGGTGAAGAAGCTCTAGAAGAGAAGCCAGAGGTGGGAGATGGTTGTGCTTTTGCACAACTCTCAAGTTTTCAAAACAATGAATCATTTCGGGTTCATGGAGTGGTTGGTTCACAAAGAATTGTTGCTCTAATTGATACAGGAGCAACCCATAATTTCATTGACGAAGGATTGGTAGCAAAGAGAGGTTTGAAGACTAAAGAATTCGAAGGGTTCAAGGTGATGGTAGCTTATGGTTTCACCATGTCTTGTACAAGGAATATTCCTAACCTTTCCATGCAGTTGGGAAATTATGAGGTGAAAGATGATTTTTATGTTGTCGGTATTGGTGATACCGATGTCGTGTTGGGAATACAATGGTTGCGATCTCTGGGAGAGATCATATTGAATTTGCAAACTATGGAATTGAAATTTCAGTCAAATGGTAGGAATATTATTTTGAGAGGGATGTCAAATGGAGGCCCTCGAATAGTGTCTTTGAAGAGGATGGAAAGGTTGATCCAACATGATCAAGTTGAATGGGCAGCAGAATGTTTAATCCTACCCGCTGATCTAGTAGAGGAGAAAAGGCAATATCCTCCTAATATTCAAGCCTTGCTTTCTAAGAAGAGAAAAATATTTGGCGATTTACCTCCTGGGAGACATCCTGAAAGGGGATGTGAGCATGTGGTTGAACTAGAAGAGGGTGCAAAGCCAGTTATCACTACTCCATACCGTTATCCAAAGAAGCAGAAATATGAGATAGAAAAGGCCATTAAAGAGCTCTTGGAGTTGGGGTTTATTCGGCCAAACAAAATCCCTTTTGCTTCAGCAGTGGTGTTGGTTAAAAAGAAAGATGACACAATGTGTATGTGTTGACTATCATGCATTGAATCAGAAGACAATCAAGAATAGATATCCTATTCCTAGGATAGATGAGCTTATTGATGAGCTCCATGGGGCTATGTATTTCTCAAAGATTGATCTATGATCCGGCTAGCACCAAATTAGGATGAGAGAGGTGAATATTGAGAAGACTGCCTTTAGATGCCACTATGGGCATTTTGAATTCCTTGTCATGCCATTCAGTTTGAAAAATGCTCCAACAACATTCCAATCTTGTATGAACAAGATTTTCAGGCAATAGTTGAGGAATTTTGTGCTCATCTTCTTCGACGATATTCTCATTTTCAGCAAGTCTTGGGAGGAGCACCTCAAACACTTGGAATAAGTGCTTAGTATTTTGGAGGCGGAATGTTTGTTTGCCAAAGAATCAAAATGTGAGTTTGGGATGACGGAGCTGCAATATCTCAACCACATCATCAATTCTAAGGGTGTCAAAGTTGATCCAAAGAAGATTAGAGCCATCCTTGATTGGCCACCTCCAAAGAACTTGACTCACTTGAAGGGATTTTTGGGCTTGTATGGTTTTTACAGAAGGTTTTTCAAGGGGTATTCTCACATGGCAGCCCTCCTTATAGATCTTACAAAGAAAGGAGCTTTCCTATGGATAGATAAAGCACAAGGATTCTTTGATAAGTTCAAGCATATCATGAGCTTGTGTCCGGTATTGGCTTTACCTAATTTCAAGAAGCCTTTTGAGTTGCAATGTGATGCTTCTGGTGAAGGAGTAGGAGTCGTTCGCATGCAAGACAAACATCATATTGTCTTTGAGAGCAGAAAATTGAGAGGAGAAGAAAAGTTATACTCAATTTATGACAAAGATATGCTTGCCATTATGCATGCATTGTTCAAGTTTCGTCAATATTTGGTGGAAAGTAAATTTGTTGTTAAGACTGATCACAATAGTGTTAAACATTTCATGCGCCAAAAAGATTTGAATGAAAGGCAGCAAAAGTGGGTAAGTAAGCTCCAAGCTTATGACTTTGACATTGAGATGTCAAAGGAAAGAACAATATAGTGGTGGATGCTTTATCAAGAAGACCTCATTTGCAGTCACTTTGTGAGCTTTCGTCAGATTGGAAGGAATTAATTGTTGTTGCTTATGCAAAAAAATAGTTTGCAACCAACATAGTAGAAGGTCATTTGGATGATGAAAGATATAAGTTGGTTGATGGTTTGATTCTCTATAAAGGAAGGATCTTTTTGGTGCCTGAATCTAAGCTTGAAAAGAAGATTCTTCAATCTTTTCATGATGTTCCCCTTGTTGGTCATCAAGGGTTTTTCAGGACTTATAAGTAGATCCGAGAAAGGTTTACTTGGAAAGGGATGAAGGAAGAAGTTTTGAATTATATAAGAGAGTGTTCTACTTGTCAAATGAATAAAAATGAGCACTCTTTTCCAGTTGGATTATTGTAGCACTTGCCAATTCCTAATCAAAAATGGGAGAGCATTGCAATGGATTTCATCACAGGATTTCCTAAGGTGCAAGGACGTGATTGTATTTATGTTGTGGTAGATAGATTAACTAAATTTTCTCATTTTTATGCTATCACAACTTCATTTACAGCAGCTCAAGTAGCTAAATTGTTCTTTAGAGAAATTTTTCGTTTGCATGGTTTGCCTAAAACCATTGTCAATTATAGGGACAGCAAGTTCCTAAGTGCCTTTTGGCAGGAAATCTTCAGATTGAGTGGTACGGTGCTCACTCCAAACACTAGTTATCACCCGCAAACGGATGAGAAATCTGAGATTGTTAACAAGTGGTTAGAAGGCTACCTTAGAAATTATGTTTTAGGGAAGCAAAGAGCTTGGGTTAAGTGGCTTCATTTGGGAGAGTATTGATATAACTCTTCCTATCATATGTCAATTAAGATGTCTCCTTTCATGGCTCTTTATAGTTATGATGCTCCTAACTTTGTAGATTTGGTATTTGGTGATAGTAGAGCTCCACATGCAAAGGATATGTTACAACAGAGCCAAGACATCTTAAAATCATTAAAGGAAAATCTGCAACAAGCTCAAAACAAGCAGAAGTTATACGTTGATCAGCAACATGTTGAGTGATCTTTTGAAGTGGGAGATATGGTTTACTTGAAACTCCAGCCCTATAGACAGTCTTCTCTCAAGAAGAGTGGTGTTGAAAACTTAAAGCCATGTTTTTATGGTCCATTCAAAGTCACCAAGAGGATTAGTGAGGTGGCTTATGAGTTGGAGCTTCCAGCTGCTAGCAAAGTGCACAACATTTTCCATGTGTCACGCCTCAAGAAGGCACTTGGGCACAATGTAGTTGCTACTTCAGAGTTACCTCCATTGGACGAGGAAGGTCAGTTGATGTTGATTCCGGAAGAGATTATTGATACTAGGGAGCGTTCTTGGAGAAAAAGAGCAATCAGAGAATATTTGGTGAGATAGAGGAACTTGCCTATTGAAGATGCAACATGGGAAGATGAACATATCTTGCAGCATCCATATTTACGGTTGCTTGAGGACAAGCAATCTCGAGGGGGGTGGACTATAATGTCCCCTTCTAGTCAGTGATCAGTTTGGTAGCTCTTCAGCCTATTCCGGAAGCCCGTAGGCTCGTTGAGGTGAAATATGGGTTTCCTTGTTTGGAGGTATTCTGGTATTCTCATAAATTACTATTTTTAGTAAGTTCTAGTTTTGGTAGTATCTCAGTGGTAGCATTTTATTAAGTTTCCTCTTCAGTTGGAGCAATAAAGTTATTTTCAGTTCTGGTTTTCAAAACATTATTTGGTGAAATTTTGAATTAAAGGCATTAATGTTATATTTTTCAATTGACCCCTTGGCCTAGAGAACCTAGAGAAATAACTTCAAGTTGTTTTAAAAGGTGGTCATTGAGGGTGGGTGCTTCATGAAGGAGAATTTTTTTTTTTTTTGCAAGTCATAATGCCTTGAGTTTTGGACACCATAGGGAGGTGAATTAAGATGTTTTTTAAATATTAATATTTCATAAATGGTGAAAGGGCGTCCCTCCTTCTTGGGAGTTACAGAAGTTGTAAAGTCACATCATTTTCTTTAAAAAGCATAGCTTGCTCCAACATTTGATCATCTTACATCTTTGCTAATGTTATGTTGTCGGAATGAATGTGTTTTTTGCTTCGAGGAATGCTAACCTCCTAGCTACAATCCAATTTCGTGTTTGAAAGATAACACCTAGTTGGTTTTATTGTTGCTTCTCATCCAAACTAGCAAATTGAGCCTCACAGTTGAAGATTTTGATGATATTTTCAGTTCTAAAGTTGCTAGTACAGACATGGCAGATTGGTGATTTTGCTTACAGCTCTCTTTATGAATTTATTTTTGATATGGGTATTTTCTCTAAGTGTTTGATATGGGTACATTTGCAGAGGACACATTGGAATTTGTGCATAAATAAATATGGAGACGTTGATGCAGTTTTGTGTTGGAATAGGGATGCCTTCACTCCTAGAAGTTGTTGCATTTGATTCCACGTCATTTGATGAAGGTTTGCAAGAGTTATGAACAATTTGGTGAGCTACAGTTGCTGGTAATTCATTTCTAGAATTGCAGATTTTATATCAGACTTGTTTCAGTTTAAGTTTTCAGTTTCATCTTCAATAAGTTGAGTAGTTATCTAGTGTGGGATCATCCAGCTTCTATGTGCTTTGAAGCTATTGTAATTTGCAACTTGTTTCCAAATTGTGAGATTGTAAACAGTAGTATTGTTCCAATCATTTAATTGCTACAATTTATTTTATTTTATTCTCACATTAAGCACCCCTGGATGGTTTACCGCCAGTGTGGAGAATGAATGTCTAATATCTTTTTGTACCCACTGTCAAGTGGTGAATTCTCACTCATGAGTGGATGCCCGCCGTTGCGGATGAATTAGTTAGCTTTGAAATCTTCCATGGCTGGTTATCTGCCTATCTTCATTTCAGTTTTGAATAAGCACAAAAGGATTCACAACACCCAATAGACAAAGTCACGCCCAAAGCACCAAAATTGTTACAAGTTGCACCCACATTAGAAATTTGTGTTGGACATGTTTGCACAAAATTATTCGATGTTATTCCCATAAAAGATAGTGGACAAGTCAATGACATCACTCATGCCACATCATTAATGAGCATGGATGATGATTGTCCACATTCACATTGTTTACAAGAACATGTTATACAAGATACTTCTTCATTAGTAAAATGAAGAAGGATTGATATGATTTGGTCCAAAAATGTGCAACATGCCAAACACATAGTAACCTAAAACATGTTTATATCCATAAGCTTCACCCCTTCACTTCTCCTAGGTCATTCTCTACATGGAGATTAGACTTGTTGGGAAGATTTCCATAACTTTTCCTAATAGAAATGCATTTATTATTACTATTATTTTCACTAAGTGGATTTAAGTCATTCACTTAAAACCTAGAATTTTATATATTTTTGCTTTCATCATGGATAACCTTATGGGTTCAACTTGATATCTACTATAGTCACAGATAATGGTTCTTCTCTATAACTGTTTTTCATCCTGATGATGGATCATGGAGTATGATCTGAAACGTTGATGTAAAATGAGCACACAATTACAATCTAGAAATCGTAATACTATTATCATGGACTATGAAAATAGAATGTTAATAATCGTTTGTCTTTCAAGAACACAAATATGAAGTTCTTAGAAAATTTCCATATTCAACAGTAATTTTCTATGGCTTATTACCCACAAGGTAATTTGGCCAAATTGAAGATCCAAGAAAAACATAGAACAAACTTTGAAGAAAATTGTTGATAGACTTTTAAAACTATTAGCACACACAATTTGTTCACACACTATTGCATACAAAACTAGAATTTGCACTCGCATAGGCTATACATTGTATTCACTAGGCTATGGTACCAAGGTCGGTATGTCCCTAAAGTTAGAGATACCTTCATTAAGAGTTACTCTTTGTAGTATTATTGATGACACTACATACAAAGAACATAGACTACAAGAAACTCAAACAATGGATCAAATAAGAATCAATGCTTTAGACATCTCCAAATGTACCAACAACAACTATGTGTCTTGATTCTTTATTCAAATCCTATAAACCCAAATGAAAGAGTTACATTTCAATTGTTGTCTTAATTGGATTTCATCTTTCATCATCACCTCCTAATTTAGTTATGGAGCCTTTGGCTTATCAATCCTTGATGGAAAACCACTTAAAGTCCCCACTAATATCATTCATTTGCATCAATACTATTGTTGATTGAAAACACAATATGGTGGCCACATAATGTTTATGATCTTTCTTATGCCCACATCCTTTCCATTTTTACTCGCATAAGCTTCATCCTATCTTGTTTATGTTATGGGAATTCACCTTTACATATGCTCTCATCCTTATAATATCCTACTCATATGTTTTTACACGTATCTTTTGAACTGATTACATATTTGATATGCTTACATGATCATTATCCAACTTTTAGAGCAAACTTTACTTCACCATTTTCCTATAATGGGGGCAACATTGTGTCTTCATGTTCATCTCCACTTTGTGATCTCACATGATTATAATATGATTACATGATCATTATCCAACTTTTAGAGCAAACTTTACTTCACCATTTGATATGCTTACTTTTACATGATTACATATTTGATATGCTTACATGATCATTATCCAACTTTTAGAGCAAACTTTACTTCACCATTTGCCTATAATGGGGGCAACATTGTGTCTTCATGTGCATCTCCACTTTGTGATCTCACATGATTATAATATGATGATAGTTTTTACATTGTATATGTGCTTACATTTTATCTGAGTACTTTACTATTGTTTATCATTGTCATGCATTGTTTCTTCTCTCCTTCAATCCATTGCATGCTTTCGACATAACTAATTGAAGGGGGGTATATAATATTGCTAATGTTTTTCATAATGAAAATTTAAGATAGTGACTTATACTAGATAGAGACTCGTCAGCATATCCAAACAAAATTTGATTGCATTAAAAACCCACAATATGTAGATATCTATCACATTATCACATTGTATGGAGATTCATCGGATTACATGCCCACATCATGTGGACATTTACCACATATGCCACATTATGTGGTGATTGATCATCTAGGTACATTGAATAGAGTTTGATCATATTCCTCACCTTGCACAATGGTTTAATGCATTGCTTGTGTCTCACAAAGATTCACTTGTATTGCCACATCATGTGGGCATGAGCAATGTCTACCTAGCCATCAAACTACACATTTGATCGTATTTATTAATTAATTGAAAATAAAATATCCATTGTATTCTGATTTTCAACTAATTAATAAATACAGTCAAACATAAAATCTAATGGCTGAATGGACAATATCGTATGGCCATATTGCACAAATCCACATCACATTACTATATCAATCATAATATTTCCAAACCACTTTCAATATATAGAAATTTTTCTATTCCTCCTCTCTTTTCCATTTTCCGTAGACAATTAAATTCATAAAAGCTCTTCATTGCATATATTTTCATTAATTTGTCAATTTTGATGTAGTGCTCATACCAATTTTGATAATAGAATTATTGTATCCTTTTATGAGAGTTTGTATGTTCACTTTTATGTTGGTTAAGAGTGTTTATATGCTTTAAAATGCATGCTCATATTATATTTGCACACATCAAAATTGGGGGCCAGCGTAATAGGGAAATTTGCATACCCGTGTCATTCTCATTTAGTTTTGTACTCACCTTGATGGGAAAATCCTTAATGAAATAACTTATCAACAAGTAGCATGCTCTCATGTTAAGCTTGGCTCGTGGCTTGATTTTTATCCACATTTATCTTATCCCTATTTGCACCATTCCCCACATTCAATCCGTGTTTACTCGTCATCATTGCACTCTCATTAATATGCACAATTTTGCATACAAACAATATTTAATCATTACTACACCCTTGTTACAATTACTTCCATACATTCACTCTCTACCTTAAAATTATCATTTCACTCTCGGATCCACTTCCAAATGGCCTGGGACTTGATTCAATCTCAAGGTGCAGAGTCACGAAACCAATATTCAAATCAGTAAATTCTAAATTCAAACATTTTACCATCCTAACTATACCAACCACTCAAAATGACTTAGCTCAACCTTGAGACACATGGGAATGAACTCAATATTCAAATCATTAAATTCAAAGTTCAACTTTCTCACCCCACTTATACTAGTCGTTATGAGCTGACTTAACCACAGCTGTGCAACATTTCATGTAATGGTATTTAAAGACCGTCAAAATAAATCAATTCACATGGATGATGTGGTAGAACAATTAGATCACATTTCAATTTCCAAAGAACAATAACAAATCAAATTTGCATCATCATCATATAGGCCATTTGCATGTTCACGTATGTTGTTTTCAATATCGCTCACTACCTTTAATCCAGTCTATCAAAGGGGTTTGATCTAGAAGAAACTGTTCAACAGTGTCCTTACACAGCACCTTAACAAGTTCAGCTATCTCAAAAATGAAACAAATTATCAGGCACATATTTTGTCATGATCGATTCCATAAAACACAAATCAAATCTGCATGACAGATCAAACTCATGGCATTCAGAAATGAAATAAAAAGTTTTCTGAAACGGCATATAACTTGAGATAGTGATTATGCAATGACAATTATTTATCTTACAATTGCATATCAATTCTGCACAACTTCAGAGCTAATTATTCATATCCCCCACATTTAATTTTCATATATTTATGACAATTATTTATCCCGTGAATCTAAGATAAACTATTGCTTCGTGATTGCATTTATTTATTAAGGACAGATTATTTATGTATTATAACTTTTACATTATACATTAACCTACTTTAAGCTGATTACATACATTACATTGCTGTTAATGGAATTGTTTGTGTTCAGCAATTTTTCAGATTATAGAGGCGACTACAATTAAAATAAAACCCAGACATTGCTATATTATCTGCTTACAAGGTTTTTAAGATTCTGTTTGCATATGGTATGGTAAGATCCGACTTCATTATCTTAATGGCCTTTAGCCAAAATCCTAGAAACTAATTTGTATATTAAGTAATTTTTTTTGCAATAGAAGCGTGGTGAAATCAATCTCCAAGCATCGGACATCAAAATTTTGGCTGAACCGCCAAAAAGCAAATTGCACAGAAAAACAGGTCACTTGATTTCTCGAAAGCTTGAGGGATGGCGATAAGTGATGTAACTAGTAATCATAGAGATATTTTAGAGTTCGAAGACCTCTCTTAGTTTAACTAACCAATTAGTCATTTTCAAGTGATACTAGGAACATCTGAAAATTCGTAAATGAGGTAAAATCTATTCAAAAGCTCCTTATCGAGTTCTCATTTCATAGAGAGCGATGCAAGTTAAATAATGGTTTACTTTATAACACCAGAAGTGTCCAGAATTCTGTGTTTAGGTGAAGTTTCTATCCCAAGGCCATCTAGAAGATAGAAGCAATCTAGTCACTATGGGCTACTCACAAGATGCCTGAAATATGCTGCTTGGCAACATCTTAAGAGGTAGCAAATGCAGAGATAAAAGATGCATAGCAAAACACTTCTAGGTCATTAATATAGCTTATTCACAAATCCAAATTTTGCTGCTCAAGAGACTAAAAACCGTTTCTCTG
Source organism: Sequoiadendron giganteum (assembly GCA_007115665.2). NCBI lineage: Eukaryota > Viridiplantae > Streptophyta > Pinopsida > Cupressales > Cupressaceae > Sequoiadendron > Sequoiadendron giganteum. The sequence goes on from CM021105.1 coordinate 309,358,872, forward strand.
TCATCCTACTCAAGGATAACCCGCCTTCAATACCAAAGGTAAGAAGGGTACATCTAAAAGCTCTAAAATATTGATACTGTCACCACTAGAACCTCCCTACCAAAAAGTAGTTTCTGCTCACTACACAGCCCTGATGAGTCTACCACCTATTGGAAGCTCTAAAATTTTGATAAATAGATAGACTAATAATAATTATTCAAGTTTGCCACAGTTTGCATATCCTTTATTCCAAAGGGAAATCTATTATCTGCTCCTCAGAAAGGGGCTATTTTTAAACCATACTCAGTTCAATGGTCAAAGATTAGTAAGAGAAATATTTATCATGTTTTTGGTAGAGATGATGCATAAAATTACTTTGACTGTCGAACAATGTGATATTTAAGAGAAATATTGAAGAGTGCAGGAAAAGTGGATATTAATGTGAAATGAAATCCTCCCAAGGTGTATGCCAAAAATTCTCCCGGGAATTTGCAATCATCTTAGTTACTCTAATATCATAAGACAAAAGACAAAAGGATCTTTAATTGGATTAACTAAGGCAAAAAAATCCATCCTATATAACCATAGGCCCATGCCCATGTTTGCTTTGCAATTTAAACAGTTTTAAAAAAAGAATCATAGACTTCAAGACCGTCCAAACTCTGCTTCAAGAGATTGTGATAGCATTAAAAATGAGTCTGATAAAAAATGGATTCTAAGAAAAAACTGAAGCACGTCATAGTCTCAATTTCAATAGGAGACCCATTACGTAATGATATCCACAACTCTTACCCCTACCATGAGATGAATGGAATGAAGGAAAATAGTCGTCTTCCATGCTTTCAAAATGAGCAATACTGAATATTAGTGTTCTTTTCGGTATGCCATTTGTGAATTAATAATATTGATTAAAGAATTTCAAGATTGCTGGAAGACAGAATAGTAACTTGCTAATCTAATGAAATACCACAAACAGTTTGAGCTAGTCGAGAGAAATCCAACCATATCAAAATTTATGAAGAAAATACGAACATCTCACGCATACACAATTGAATATTGAGGAGCTACAGACGTGTAGAACTCTTGGCATATTTGGTTAAACCTATTTACGGAGAAAAATGCATCAACCAATTTCATTTCAAAGACTAGTTAACCCTAATGACAATCCAATTTCTGAAAATTTTCTTAATGTCTTTGGTCAATTAGTTGTAATTTGCAGGATGATCAGATCGAAGGTAAGTAGATGATTTTGTGCAGCTCACAACCAGAAAGATAGGTGTGTAAAACACAATGACAAATTAATGATCTCAGAAGCAGACAGATTTTTGATCCGCTCGTTTAAATATTTTTTAAATGTAACTGCACTTCTTTTTCTTTCAATGATGGAGAAGGGTAAGAACTAAAAAAGATATGGACCATTTTAGGGTGTAGTGCCCAACCAGTGCTGATAGGAAGTACTGGAACTACGGATTGGCCGGTGAAGGTAAAGGTATGATAAGCTAAACAACCATGTGAATCAAAAAAGTCATGTAAAAATTGTGATACAGGTGTAGTGCATTGTGATGTTAAGAATGACTAAGTGGTAAAGTGAGCTCATTCTGTTGAGAGCGATTCAAATTTAACTACATAAATTCCAATAAGAAAACAAAAGTTTAAGATTGGCAGGGCCAAGGTTAGAACGGCTATAGCACTTCGTATTCAAAGAAGAAGACTGGACAAAGCATAAATAAGAACATTACATACAGGTCTATATCAGTAATAGTAACCAATATTTGATGTAAATGATGGTTGGTTTGGAAAGGAAATATGTCACAGGCAGGGGCATGGTTAAAAAGCTGTAACTGAAGGTTTGGCGGATAAGAAATTCTGTAAAAGATATACGGTTTCCTCGGTCCATGAGACTGATCAAAAAGTTTATCAGAGAAATCTGTGTAAATTTATTTGCATAACATTTGGATCACACTCCGCGATAAGAAAATAGGTTGAGGAACCAAAGAAAAAAGGAATTTCAACATTTTATTTAAAAATAAAAAGTTGACAAAACTGACTCATATCCCAAGGAAACTTAATAATCAGTAGCAGAGACAAAGAAGATCTGTGTGAAGTAATTTTGAAAAGCTTTAATTTATAAATTGATTGAGGTAGAGACAGTTCAATTTATTAAATTATCTTCTTTACCTCTAGAAGCCAAGAAACTTATACTTTCAAGCAGATATACAGTACCTCAGTAATTTACAGCAGGCTAGAATACAGAACGGCATTAAGCCCCCTTGTTGGAGATTGAATTGACGAGTAAAAGAATTAACAAGAGCTTTGAATTCCCCCGATTATATTAAAGATCAAAAACATGGAATTGAGTCCCTGATCCAGAAGAACAAAGCGAACAGTAAAATCAAGTAAGCGCGTTGGCGCCAGCAACGATTTCCAAGATGTCGCCGGTAATCTTGGCCTGCCTGGCTCTGTTGTATTTAATGGAAAGCGACTTGGTGAGCTCTTCAGCGTTGTCGCTGGCGCTGGTCATGGCGTTCATACGAGCAGCGAGCTCGCTAGCGAGAGACTCCTGGAGGGCACGGAGGATCTGGCTGTTAAGGTAGAGGGGCAGCAGGGCGTCCAAGATCTGCACTGGATCCTGCTCGAACTGCAGCACCGACGAAAACTCCGTCGTAGGAGTCCTAACGACTTCTCTCTCCACCGTCAATTTGCCTCCTCTGGTGGTGAGCCTGAACATCTCATCATCCGCCGCATCAACGCACACACCATTAACGTCACAAACCTCGCCCCTCGGGGAGAGCGGCAACAGCGTATGGATGACAGGGTCCGACTTGATGAGCGAGACGAATTTGGTGTACAGTAGCTCCACCTTGTCCACCTCCTCGCTGATGAAGAGCGAGAAGACATCATCAGAGATGGCCTGCGCCTCCTTGGTGGTGGGCTGGGGGCCTATATCCAGGTACTTGTCGACAGGGATCTCCGGTCGCCGCTGGAAGTAGGTGGACCCCTTCTTCCCCACACTCACAATGGTGTACGTTACGCCCACCTCACGCAGCTCTCGCATGCGCTGCTCCGCTCGCTTCAGCACCATGTTGTTGAACCCACCGCACAGACCCCGGTCGCCTGTCACCACCACTAAAGCCACCTTCCGCACAGGCCTCACCTGCGTCAATGGGATATCCACATCCTCTGTCTGCAGCTGCTCGTTCAGGTTGAACAGCACCTGCACCAGCGTCTCCGAAAACGGCCGCCCGTTCACCACCGCCTCTTGCGCCCGCCGAACCTTGGCCGCCGCCACCAGCTTCATTGCATCCGTTATCTTCTTCGTGCTCTTAATCGAATCTATGCGCTGCCTCAGTTGCCGCAGGTCACACAACACCAGAGGAGCTCTCCGCACTGCGCACCCGCGCTTGCCCTTCCACTCCACCCCATATCTGTTGCCCGCTCTTACTGGGCACGGTGACAGCATTAACTGGATGCATGCCATGCTCCTCTATGTTCTATGGTCTTGCCTCTTTTCTCTAGCCCCCGATCAATGCCTTGCCAGACAAGGCCCCGCAGTTGGTTTGTCATTGTAATTTGGGATTCGGACGACTTGGATGTGGGGATTTGACAGATCGGACGGCCTATGTTGCAGATGAATGGGAGGAGGATAAGGAGCTTGTACCGGATGAGATGAGCTTCTAGATAAGGCCCTATCCCTCCCCTCATTTCTAACTTTCCCCAAACTTATGATATGCCCCCTTCCAGATTCACTTTCACTTGGGTTTATTCTATGGTTAATAAGGGCAACTCTGAAAAATGCACACCCTCCACTCGATTTATATTTTATTTTATTCTAATCATTGTGGAAATAATTTTTAAATTTAAATTTAGAATTAGTGTTGTTTCTCCTTTTTCATTAGTTGTTATGTATCGTTTAAGTTGTAAAATATTTTAAGAGTAGTGTTAATATAAAATTTATAGAGAAATTATGGAGAAGCACTTTTGAGGTCCAAAGCAATATTATGTGACATCATTGTTTCAGACATATTACATGATTGTTTGTTATCTTTGATCATTATTTTGAACCTTTAAATTGTTGATAAGGTTTTGATCAAAGAAGAAGCATCCTAGTATACCAAACTTTACAATTACATCTATCAACACTATGATGTTTGAAATCTACTCACCACTATTGTGTATGAGTTAGAAGTGGGACAACACATGCATTGCTTGTGTGTGACCTACGTGTAGATAGATCACTCTTACTCATGTGGCAAAAGTAGTGGAACAAGGGAGTGTATGGAGGACTGCCCTCTTCACAAGGAAGGAGGGCTTGATGATGGATGATGGATGATGGATGATGAGGTTGATTTGTGGTGTGGTGGTTGTGTAATAGAAAATTTAAGCTTATGTTAAACTTTTAGTTACATTGTATGAATACGGTTATGGAAACAAGGAAAACTAGAAATAATAGAAAATACAAGAATAAAAACAAAAATTGATTACAAAAATAGAATGATGAGACATAGTGGCCAGGATGATAATGAACCACATTGTCATCCAATTTGTGTGCTTGCATGTTGTTATCTAAGTATGGTAGAAAATCAAGTTTGTTGTTATCCAAGGAAAACTAGAAATAATAGAAAATACAAGAATAAAAACAAAAATTGATTACAAAAATAGAATGATGAGACATAGTGGCCAGGATGATAATGAACCACATTGTCATCCAATTTGTGTGCTTGCATGTTGTTATCTAAGTATGGTAGAAAATCAAGTTTGTTTCTAGATACAATCTTCTCTACACACCAAGAGGCACTTGAACAGATATGGTAGTAGAGTGGGAATATGCCAAAATACACATAAGTGTTTAAAATCAACCTAAGCTATCAACTTTAAATAAAGTATAGAAATGACAAAGATGAGAAAGAGGAATGCAAACCTACGTGTGTTTGAAATCTTTAGTTACTTGTACCTAAGACAAAAAAAATATTTTAGACTACTTGGGAGCTTGTCAAGAATGGCCAAGCCTCTAGTTTGGTCTTTTGACCTCCATGAAAAATCAAAATATGAAGATGAAATTAGAAAGAGTGTGCACGTAACCTATGTGCATCTAGTTCTAAGAACAACAAAGCAAAGTAAACCTATAAGTATTAAATCCTAGGTCTACAAGGATCAATATCCTAGTTTGGGACAAAAGGTGGTGATAGACACCCAAGAGATATGTTGTAGTAGAAAAATAAAATGATATTGGATAAACAATTACAATACAAACAATTGGAAATAAAAATACACAACAAACTCGTTAGAATGATATCACTAGCAATAGAGAAAAGAGGTGAACATTTGAGGATGTTAATGGAATTGCAACAACATCTACCCACAGTGAGCTTCAACAATGGAAGTGTAAGGTCAGTAAGTGCGTAGCCAAGATAGAAGAAAAATAATGTCTCAAGTGTTATGTTAAAAATTGTATTTGCATGAGGCTCATGAGGAAATTGAAAGGTAACATTTGTCACATCCCATTTTTATTTATTCATTATGGAAAAAAAATTGATGTTTTACAAAACAAGCTAAGTATGTATATTCAATTTTTTGATATATTGTATAGAATGTGATGACATTATGCTATGTATGTTCTTATGATAATTAGTATTTCATTATTTTGTGAAATGTCCATGATTTGAATTGATATCTTGTTGATACAAATGTTCACAGATGTTATCATTTTTGAATAATCTACAAACAATATGATGAAATTGATTATTTTTCATAAATCATATACAACTCTACTCTAATGATTATTACTGGTTTATGATCATAATATTTTTATATTGACATGAACTAACTACTATTTATTGACATGAGGTAGATGTAAATTAAATTTTACCCTCTTGCTTATTGAAGAAAAGCATCATCTGAGAGATGGAGGCGAGAAGTTATAGTGGGACAATTGTACCATACATTCTAAGAACCCACACATTAGCACAAATTGACAAATTGATTGCATGTTGATGCATTGTAATTGTGTAGAGGCTTTCCTAAGTTTCGCCATGAGTTTGTGTATGATGTGACTTCCTTCATACCATTGTAAGAAGTATTTTGTACTTTGGCATTTATAACGAATCAGTTTGTATAAAACATTGACCTCCACTCAAACTATTACCCCATAGTCATGAACCAATATTGTAGATTTATGTTGACAAGAATAGTTATGCATGGACAATTACTTCAATTACTACACATATTATTTAAATATCACCATCACACATACTATCATATCAATCTAATATGTGTTTCTCTTTGTTGCATAACTAACTCTTAAATTGAATACATCCCCTTTTCACTTACCACTACTCTTTGCTCACTAATCTACATGATATTATACACATCATTACCCTTCATCTCACTCTCTTATCGCGTCTACCTACACTATGATCATTACCTCTTTTTGTAAACACCGTTTTTCTTATCAAGTTTGGATAACCATGAGCATTTAGCAAATAAATTGAACATGCCTAAGTTCCCACAATGTAAAGGTAAGTGAAACAAAGCATGCACTAATAGTAAAGAGAAGAAATAAAAATAAAATTAAAGTGGTCGACCTACTTCAACTAAGCATGGGAAATTTTGACAGTTGGTAAGGTTGACCCATGGCAAAAAAATTAAGAGTTTTATGTGTCATAATGTGTTATAAAGGATTAAAGGGGAGTTGCATGAGTGTTTTAGAAGAATAAACTAGAGTTTTGAGAGAATGATAGGTGCCAGAAAATGTGTGTTGTTTTGCATTATTCTAGAGGATTTATATGAGTTTTGGCAATGATTTTGAAAGGATTTTTTGGCACATTTGTTGTGGGAGGCCATAGTTGGAGCTTTGGAGGAATTTTGGACAACCACTGCATAGTTTTTAAAGACTTGTGTTGCCTAATATGTGGTCAAAATCCCTTTTGCTATATAAAATTTATAAAAATTATATAATTATTGGGGGCACTAAAATGTTGGTTTGGGTTGCAACTATTAAAAAATAGGAAAAGAGTTTTCTAGCCAGCTATATGTTTTAGTATTGTTAGTATTTTTTTAATTATATGCATGTGTATGTATACAAGGTAAGAGTAAATATTGCTTAACTGGTCTTAAATTGGCCACTTTCTTGATGTAAAAATTGTCATTAAAATTATATATGAATGTTAGATATCGCATGAGAAGTGTTTGACAAAATGCAATCATGCATGCAGTATAAATTTTAATTTTAAAATTACATATGAATGTAGTTTATTATATGACAAGTGTTTAACAAAATGTCAATCATGCCTTGTAACCTGAATGTGGAGTAAATTCAAGATTTATTTGTATTTCTCATTATTGTTCTTATTGTCTGTGTGTGTGCATGCATATATATGCACTTATGGCTACACATATATATGTATATAAATTTAAATATATGGTAAAAAAGTCATGCATAATGTTGTTTTGCAAGAGTTAAAAGACAAATAATGTTGTTTCACATAGTTTCAAGAATTGTCAAGGTATAGAGCCAAGATAATATAGGTTATAGCCAAATAACATTGATATAATGAGTTTATAATGGAGTTATTTCTATTCATATACAATTTTCTAGTAGATATAATGTTTATAATTGAATAATTATTGCTTATGCATAGTTTTCTTACTATATTTCAATTTTCAACCTATAAACTCCCTCATATTTTAATTTATTTCATTCATTGTCCACAATTTTGTTTATGAATAATTTGAAGAGTATAAAACCTCTCATCATGCATATGAATACCTCTATGTACAATATATATGTGTTTGTGTGTGCATGCACCTATGCATGTGTATATGTGTGTATGTGTGTATTTATACAGAACTTAAATGTGTGTTTATTGGAATAGTTTAAATATAATATAATACATCTTGGATAATGTTCCCAAATTAGAAATTAACCTTGTAAATGGCTACCCTTTCGAAAGGTGAATGAAATTTATTGAGCCATTAATTGTACCTGCCTATTTAGTATTTAACACTATTAAGTTTTTCCACTCAAAGATAGGATATACCACAATTTTGAAAATATTTATAAAATTATGTTCATAACTATCTTTTATTATTAGAATCTTTTTATGATCATTTTTATTAGTCAATCAAAAGATAGTAGTGTTGTGAATAGATGACCTGCATTCCTATATAATCAAAACGTGTTTATTAGTAAATACTTTGGCCAAAGTGATGCTATTGTTGTCTACATTGTCAGTTCATTGTACTTTCAAGATTACATGGTATTCAAAATTCATCAATACCTAAAGGGTACTTAGGGTTCGCATGATTGATTGTATGTGAGCTTGATTGTAATTATATACATTTGGTTCTCAAATTTGGCTATGGTACTATTGTACATTTCATTATTGCCACCCTCGTTGAAGGGTTAGGCCACTTCTAATAGGAAGATGAGTGAGGGATTTCCCGGTATGTGATTAGAAGTAAAGTGCTCAAACGATGCTCTCCCTCCTTATAGAGACCATAATGCTTACACTTGGAAACATGAACAAGACAATGGAACTTATCATATTGTGTTAAATTGAAAGTGAAATTTTGTATGGAGAATTTTTTTTTGCTTAGTAAATTGTAACCTAAGGTTTGCTCCTTATATTATATCCAAAAAAATTACATCTTTTGGACCAAAACCCCATATATTCAAAATCCAAGGAATATACACATCCTAGCAGGAGAAAAGCTACGATATAAGCCCTTATGGCTAAACTAGTTGTCTATAGATATTCAAGGAGGATGTACATGTGTGAACCTATACTATTATATATTTATTTTATATCCATATTTGCATCCACACAAGGAGACTATGCACCATGCTCTAAACCTTGGTATGCAAACTCATGGAGCCAGTCAAGGTCATATATGGGTTCCAAGTTGGAGATCCTCTTCAAGAATTCACAACCCTGTCGCACCTTGGTTTTGTGTTGCAATAGTGTTGTGGTGCGAAATTTTTCCAAAAATCGCAACCACTCTACCACAATCGCCTCCTCCACCACCCGTGGGGTGTCTCTTGGTCAACGAATGTCCATACTAAAGCATGAAACATAGAAAACCTCATCCAAACCCCCCAGATATTTCCTTTTAAACAACTCCATCATGAGCTCCCACACCAGTTATTTATCTTCACCCAAGTCTAGGAGGGATGCCACAAACTAGGACATAATATTTGTGTTCACCTAATACCTACAATCATCATTTAGGAAATCTTCCCCCAAAACCCACTTCATGGCCTACAAGATGGCCCTTGTACTTCTATTCCAAGTGGAAAGGTGTATACACCTTGGCAAGCCATTTTCATGCCTGCCACCACCTGTCATAAAAGCACCTTGTATGAACATCAAGCCACTTGAATAGAAAAGATAAACAACATACCTTTCTTTTTGAAGGCAGCCTACTTGATATAGTGAAAGAATACAAATATCTTGGGATTGATTTTCACAATAAGCTCAGTTGGGAAACTTACAGAATGAAAAGGATAAAGGGAGGTTGGAAAGCCTCTTACTTGCTTCAAAATAGATGCAAAAAAGTTGAACTTTGGGATTGGAAAACCAAAAAATCCCTTTTTGGTTTACTTGTCACACCGATTGTACTTTATGGGTGTGAAGTGTGGGGAAGCAATACATCAAAGAGCAGTTGGAGACAAATAGAAAGAATCCAGAAACACCTAATAACAAGCAATCTCAAAGTTAAATCCACAATCCCATATGAGATTCTTTTAGCTGAAGCGGGGGCTTTTCCTTTGGAAGCATCAGCGATAACACGGTTGATAGGTTATCTAAATAAGGTCGAAAACATGGATAATCACTGATGGCCCAAAATGGTTATGGAGGAGACACTAGACCGGAGAAAGAAAACTTGGATGAAGCAGAACAACAAGTAGTTGAACAAGTGGGACATCAAAATGCATGAATGTCCTGGCACCAATAGTGAAATAAAAAACTATGTGAGGGAAAAATTTAGGACTGCCATGTGGTCAAATTAGATTGGACGAAAAAAAACATACTACGTCAAAGAGTTTAACCCAACAAAGGATCGTGGTGAAAAAACCTATTTAGGTGCAACTATTAAAGGGAAGGCGAGGTTGTTAGTTGCGCAATTGAGGATGGGATCACACCATCTTAGATGTGAGACTGATAGGTGGAAGATACCTAAAGAGACTTGGGAAGAAAGAACGTGCATATTCTGTAATAAGGGGGTGGTGGAGACGGAATGGCACTTCGTCATGGAATGCACAGCTTATGAAGATATCCGTAATCAATACACAAATAGTTTAGGGATGGACAATATGCAACAGTTATTTGAGGAGGATAATATCAATCAGATGGCCAGCCTTCTAGTCAAAATCAATAGCAGGAGGTCCGACTTGGAAAAGAGCTTGAAGACAAATTAAGTTGTTTGTCTCGGTCCCATAGATTGTTTAGTCTCGTGGACGTCATGAAAAACTTCATTCATTCATTCTTGGAACTTAGATGTTGGTTTCTCCCTCCATCACATGTTAGGCTATCATGTTTATTTAATGATCTATCAACTTATCATCCCATTATACCTGCTTCATCAGTAGTTACATTGGCCAACATGTTTGCCTCATTATTGCCTACCTTGTAGATGTGTGTGAGTGATAAATTTTCAAAGCCTTCAAGAAACCTACAATATGCTCTCAAAATATTATTCAATTTCCAATTCATCGTCTGCCCTCTACGTATTGTATTGATTGTGAGTAGTGAGTCACCCTCTACAACTAGCTTTATTATCCCCATGCTTAGACCACATTCAAACCATGTCAGAGGGCACTAAAAAAAAAAATTGTTGTTTGTCCCAACTGGAAAAAGGATGCTCAACTCTTTTAGCACTTCCCTTGACTATTTTTGAAGATACAACCTGCATCGAAGATTCCTGGATTGCATGTTAATGCACCGTTGAATTTTAATTTTACCCATCACTCTTTCAATGATACCCAATCTATGTCTTCTCTAGCCAATTTTGACCATGCCACCCCATGAATGGGGTTGTATGGAGAATTTTTACTTTTATGTACTTTATAGGATAGCTATCCTAATGCAATATTGTATTACATTGTTTTTTTTTTCAAATTTAAAAAATGTTGATTCTAGTTATTAACTATAAAGTAATTTTTTTATCTAAGTTAATAGTTTTCATGATTTAGATTCTATAAAACAAATTATTCCTTTTAATGATAACATGTTATTTCTTTCTTTAATAAATTACTAATTGTGTTTATCAGTTTTAAATTAAATGAAAGTTTGTTGCAACATTCAAATAGAGAAATACATTTTTCAACAAACACACTTTATGATACGTAAGAGAAAGCAATTGGGTGAAAAGCCAAAGCTTAAAATTTTGAAAACTCATTGGATATTAATGCATCACGCAACTATCCTAGACAAAATTCTCAAAACTTAGATGAACGATTCAACATCAACTAAAAATATTATAATATTATGTACAAATTAGAAAATTAAAGAAAGAAGAGGTCAAGGTTGGGATAAAATTATCCCTAAAACATACTATGGGAATAAACACTAAAATAAGGTTTATTTGTAGTATTAAAATTGTAGGGTATATAGTTTTTGATCTTAAATTTTACCCCCACTTCAGCAAGCAAAGTCACTAGGTTATATAACTACATTAAAGTACAAAAATGATAATATTGGAAGTATAACATCATAACAAAACACAGTATCTTTTCATATGAGGAATCCATGCCCCTAGGCTAATATGTATAAACTAAACATGTTAAAAAAACAAAACTCGTAAGACGATAGTGTTAGAAAATATTTAAACATATATAAAATAAAAATAGAGGAAATCTTATGCGATAAAAAGAATGTGACAAATAGAGCATTTGATTCATAAAGAATAAACTAATGCATACAAAGAGAAATAATGCATGATTTAAGTTCTAGCTTTATCACTAGAATTTATGACAATCAACAAATTACTTGTACTATCATGCTCTATTATTAGGTGATTTAGATGCTTGACAAAATGTAGGATCATTTGGACTAGCATTTTCCATTACTATGTGATCGAAGATAATTGTGGTTGTGTCCAAGCATACTCTATACTTGGGACCACAAATTGTAGATGCTAGGAAAGCATCTCAAAAAATGTGAATCATAAATGCATGCCCCTCTTTGAAATAACTAATCAGAAAAAAAAATTACTCTACTTTAACTCCTTATTTTTCCCTTGTCCATTTCCACCCACCTTTAGTTACCATTTTTTCTATTATTTACTTACAAGAAATGAAAATATTTAATATTTTAAAATAATGAAATGCACTCTAGTTGCCTAGTTATAAGGATATTAATCCTAATTGAATGGATGATTACAAGTTAGGAAGATGGTAGGCAAAGGATATATATCTCATACTCAGTTCCTAATTCTAGTTGCAGATTGATACTAGTATATTGTTAATGGTTATAAACTTAGACATTGTTTTTGAAAAGTTAAGCGGCATTTTCAGGGCGTCGTACCCTTCACAACGAGCCACTAGGGCCAAAAAAGAACAAGACTAAACAGAAAACATAAAGGAAAAAAAGCAAAAAGAGACCAAAGGCAGCACAGCGACCGCAGAGCAACAGCTGATAGACAGGCACAGGGAGCAGCTAACTGGCATTGTCCCAGTTTTTAATCAGGAGGTCCACCGCCTCATCACCCACCCATTCTTTGTTCTCCTAGTTTTTGTATCCCTCCAGCTTCTCCTTTATAGCATTAGACAAGGTGCTCGTGACAAAGTGGCTCAACTTCATGGTGAAGCAGGTTAGCCCCCGAAACCTTTTGTCGAGAGTGTCCATTCTCTTCACCATATCGCCCGACTCCACCTCGAAGTCCATAGACCCCTAAACCTCTCTAGGCCCATCCACCAAGGGATGCGGAGAGTGAGAGGCAGAGCCATCAATAGGAAGCTTGCTGTCCACCGGAGTAATTTGGGGCCTCTCCACATTTTCTTCCTCCTCATCTTCAAAATCTTCTTCCTTGTAACCTTTGTTGTCAGACTGCTCCTCCTCGGAATCTTCAATAATCAACCTCTTTTTGTTGTTCTTGGCCAGTCTCTCGGATCTCCTCCTAGCATTTTCCCCGCCAGCAGTCTCAGTGGTCCCCACAACTGTATCACCTCTGGAGTCTTTCCTAACGTAATTCTTGCCCTTTCCATCCTTAGCCGTCGGGGCCAGCATGCTTTTTTCCTTACCTTTTTTAGTTGAAGTGGCCTTGTAGGCCGAGTCTACCTGAGTGGCTTTTAGTTCACAGAGTCCTTCTGCCACGCTGGCATGGGCCTTGCCCAGCCCACCCTTAAGTTTTTTGTTGGTAATTTTGGCTTTAGGATTACCCACAATGCTCGAATTGGATTTCCTAGGAGGGATTTTAGACTCGACCAGAGAAATATGCACAGTTGAAAGGGGTTCAATGTTCTCAATGCAGACCGTCATGATGGATTTAGGTGGACAGAGAGCCAAATGAAAGTGATAAAGTCTCAGAATAAGCCCCTGATGGATCAGGAGCAGCAAAATATCACAGGGGTTACAGTTGGCCAACTCTTTGCACTTGTCAACAAAGTTTTCAAGGTCCATTAAAAGAAAAAAAATGGGAAACTGAGCAGCATCTTATGTCTTAGATGATTTAAAAAAGGGAAGTGGTAAAAGAAACAATTTTTGAACCTACCTTCCAAAGTAACATACTTCATCAGCGCCATGCACACCTGATCCCAGGGCTTCGGGAGAGCATCCCTCTCAAACCTTGACTGATTCTGCATCGAGGCCTCCTCGCCTCTGAAAAAGGCTTTTAAGCTTTCATGATATGGTTTCTTGGTGTGTTTGGGATATTTTTTCCCAAAACACAGTAAACTCGTCGCTTGCGCTACGACTTCCTCACTGATTTCAAATGATATACCACCAATGGAGACTCGACGATCCTCCCACGAATTGGCAAACTGACCCGATAAGATAGGATCATGACCAACCAAGCACTCCATAAGTGAAGCAATGCCACCCTCCACACAAATGTGCCAGACCAAAGGGTTGTTCTGAAACTTCTCGTGGTTGTCAGGTTTAGTCCTAACCCGCCCACCACCCATACTACCAACCTGCACAGAAAACTCAAGAAATTGCAAAAAATGCCAATTGCAGTAGCTGTGAATGATATTCACAATGTGATTGTTAAGGCAAGGTATACAATAGAGGATAATAACACCTGCATACAGGTCACATGCGCAAAAGGGAAAATCACCACAGGGTGGTTTGACACTAAAATTAATGAAGTTATTATTACAGCCAAGAAGGCAAGAATTGGCGGACATGTAGGGAATGCACAAAAAACCATGCGGAAAGGCCGAATAACTAAAATTAGAAACCATCCAAATGGATCCAAAAGAGTATCGAGCTAAACTAACCAGCTCGAAGCCCCTAGAAGGAGGTCATCTCCCATCATGAATGGTCAAATCATTATGAATACACTCGCACCACCAGATGCAAGGAGGAGAAACAACAAGAAATCCCACAATCCCCAAGAGAATAGATCGCACAGTATGACTCCACAAATTTAATGAAGTCACGTCCTTCTAACTATCCTTCATCAAGTCGCCACAATTATACTTGTAACCATCTTTTACATCTCAACCCCGCCACATCACCGTAACCTTAGGACCCGACCCCATCCACCAAGTCCAAAGGATAGACACGTGGATCCTCCTTTCCGTGCCCCACACACGAAGATCTTTTCCAGGAAACCTCCACCTGTACACCATTTCCATGTTGACACTCATCCACCAGATCCCCCAAAAAATCCAGTGGGCCCCCCATTCAGCTCTCGTCATCCAAAGATTTAAAATCATTGTAAACCATGGTAGCTTTGTTCCCGCACGATTAAAGCTTGAATTTTTGGCAGTAACCTTTCCTTTTTCCTCCAACATTTAGCGGAATCCCATCTCGAGCCCAGATTAGTCAAGGCATCTGCCACATGGTTGCCTTCTCTATAGATATGAGTCACCTTTTTATCCCTAAATTTGGATAAAAGGAAACTAACATCCAACAAAATGTCCTTAGTATTTCAACCAATTAATCTATCTTTATTCACAGCATATGTAACCGACTTGGAGTCTCCTTCAATGTGGAGATAAGCAATCCCTAGAGAAACAACAATTTTGAGGCCCATTAGCAACACACGAGCCTCCGCCACTAAAGCAGACTGAAACCCAATACCTATAGAAAATCCCGCCACCAGAGCTCCCATAAAATATCTAATAACTCCACCAATACTTGCCCTACCTAGGTTGCCCTTAGCAGCCCCATCAAAATTAAGTTTAAACCATCCTCTATCCAGAGGCTCCCATTTAGTATTTTTTCTAGCTAAAAGTTTTGAATTATCAAAGGAATTAACCTTTAAAACCTGGTGCCACTCCTTAGCCATTTTTATTTCGTAATCCAACAGCCCCTTCTCCGGGGGTTTCCCATTAAAGAGAGAGATATTCTCTTTAATGAGCCTAAATCCAATGCCAAAAACATCCTTGGGACTCCTCTCAATATTCCTGAAGACCCTGTTATTCCTCTCCTTCCATAAACACCATCCTAAGACAGGGGGACCTGCTTCCAAATTTCATCAGGTAGAGGGTGGGAAAATGGGCCATACCAACCCAAAATGAATGATAAAAGATCCTTGCTCATAAGCAACGGGACATCAAGTTTCTCAAAAGCCAGCCCCCAAACTTCGGTAGCAAACGGGCAGTGTAATAAAAGGTGACTGACAGTTTCCTCCCCTTTCTTGCAAAGAAAACATCTATTGGGAAAACAAAAACCCCGAATCCTCAAATTGTCTTGGGTTAGAATCCTGTTATGATAGGTCATCCACTAGAAAAAATTAATTTTAGGGATCATGTGGCGATTCCAAATCTTATTTGAAGGTTCCTTAGCAGAATTTTCGTTAGTCAACAGTCTATAAGTTGATCGCACAGAAAGATCCCCATATTTATCTAAAGTCCAAAAAAACTCATCCTCCCTGTCATAGGATGGAAACCTGGTGCTAGAAAGAATCAACTAAAGGGATCGATCCAGACAAAAAAGTTCATGAGAATGGGGGCAGCAAAGAGTGAGATCCTTCCAAATCCTAGCTCCGGGTGGTCCAGAAACATAGTCACTGATATGTATGCCAAAGAATCTTTGAGCCGCTCCCATCACCGGCCCAAAGTCAGAGCAAGCCAGAGAGGATTCAATTAGCCAAGTATCTTCTCAGAACTTGATTCTAATCCCATTGCCCATTTTCCATTTAATCCCTTTCTTTAGCAGGCCTTGTATGCTGCAAATGCTCCTCCAAACAACAGAGCCCTGGGGGTGAGGCTCCGAAAGACAATCAATCAAGGGCCTATTCTGGAGATATTTGGAATTCAAAATTTTACACTAGTCCTTAGTGTTCCTTAACTGGTCCCAACCTTGGCCATCATAGCCCTATTAGAGTTGACAATCTTCCTAATTCCAAGCCCACCACAATTTTTAGCCTGGCAGACCCTTTCCCATTTCACCAAAGTAAATTTCTTTTTTCCTCAGTACTGGACCATAGGAAATTCCTTTGAATTCTTTCAAATTTATTAGCAATGTACTTGGGCATCTTAAAAATGGATAGAAAGTAAGTGGGGATACCTTGGATATACGCAGTGAGAAGTTGGAGTTTTCCAGTATGGCTTAGCAAAGAGCCCTTCCACCCAGCCAATTTCCTTTGAATCCTTTCCAGAACCGAGTTCCAGAACTCTATAGGAACCTCCTTAACCATGAGGGGGAGCCCAAGATACACTGACGGGAGAGAATCACCAACACATCCCAAAACCGCAGTCACCCTGTTTTTCAAATTAAGCATGCAGTTAAATAAATAAATCTTGCTTTTATTGTAATTGATGCTTTGACCAGAGCAAGAGGCATAGTTGTTAAGACAAGCTTTCCATTTCCTGGCTTCCACCATAGAGGCCTTCCCAAATAGAAAGGTGTCATCCACAAATTGTTGAACAATAATCGGATCTAGAGAGGAAGCCACTCTAACACCTGAAATGGAGCCCTCTCACAGCAGACCCGTGAAATTCCTACTAAGCACATCAACAATCATTATGAAAAGATAGGGGGGTAGGGGGTCTCCTTGTCTGAGCCCTCTACCAGCAGAGAAGAACCCATAGGGGGAACCATTAATCATAACCGAGAACTTGACAGTGCTAACACATTCCATAATGAGTTTGATGACCAAACTGTTAAAGCCAAACTTAGCCAAAACCTTCGAGATGAAGTTCCATAACACTTTATCATAAGCTTTGGAAATTTCAAGCTTGAGAGCCATCCCCGCATTGTTACATCTATCCATTGAGTGGAGCAGTTCATGGGTTGTCAAAGTGGCATCAAGAATGTCGCCCAGGAACAAACCCCTTTTGAATGTGACTAATGATTTTCTCCAGAAGAGGTTTGATGCAGTTAACAAGGATCTTAGAAATGATCTTATAAAAGGTGTTACAAAGGCTAATATGTCGGAAGTTAGTCATAGAAAGAGGCTCACTTATCTTGGGGATAAGAGCAATGAAAGTGTGGTTCAATTGTTTGAGGATCCTACCAAATTTGAAGAAATCCCTGGCCACAAGCACAAGGTCCCCACTCACAGTATCCTAGAAAATCTAAAAAAAAAGCAGGAGGAAAACCATCAGGCCCCGGTGCTTTGAAAGCCCCCATGCTAAAGGTAGCCATACGAACTTCTTCCATAGAAACAGTCCTAAGGATTCCCAAATTATCTTCCTGAGAGATGGAGGTAGGAAGATGTTGGAGAATCACACAGTCCAAAGCCAGGTTGGGCACCTCAGCAGGAGCCGAAAAAGCCTCCTAGAAATAGTTAACCACACCGATCCCGATTTGAGCTTGATTTGAAATCACCTCCCCAATGGCATTTGTCAGTTTAGAAATTTGATTCCTTTTCCTATGCTTGATAGTAGAAACATGAAAAAAGGAGGTATTCCTATCTCCTTCCATCAGCCATTGGACCTTACATTTTTACTTCCAGAAGACCTCCTCATTTTTTAGAACCCGTTCCCATTCCATTCTTGTTTCCCGTTCCTGGATGTGAGTCCATTGACTATCATCACCCTCATCCATATTTTTCTATAAGGTCCTTAACTTTCCTTCAAGCAGTTTTTTCCTTTGAAACACATCCCCGAACACATTCTTGTTCCATCCTTTGACCATATTTTTGATATGTTTAAGTTTAAAGAAGATCCTATACATAGGGGATTCTTGGACAAGAATATTCCACCATTCAACAATTTTATTTTTGAAATCGGGATGAGCGTTCCACATTATTTCAAAGCGAAAAGGAAAGGGACCAACAACAGGATGAATATTAGTGGTCAGCAGAAGAGGATTATGGTCAGAGACCGTCCTAGACAAGGTTATTAGATTGGCATCTAAGACATTAGTCCAATGAGGAGAGCAGAGGAAGCGGTCAAGCCGGACCTGAATCAAATTACCACCAGCCCATCTATTAGACCAAGTGTAATTCTGGCCCAAGAGCTGAATATCAACTAAACCCGAAGAATTCAAAAAATTAGCCAGATCAAACATGCTATCAGAGTAATCCAGAAGGCCACCACTTTTCTCAGACGGAAACAGGGGGGAGTTAAAATCTCTAGCAACAAGCCAATGACCTCCCTTATTCAAATTAATCTTAGCCACCATATTATTCCACAAAATACTTCTTGTGTTCCTTTGATTAGGAGCATATATATTAACTATAGACCAAGCTTCACCAAGATAAGAGAATGAAACCCATACACTATTTTTACAGTGAAATATTTCAGAACCCTGCAAACGAGATGGATTCCAAAGCACTGCCAAACCCCCTGAAGCCCCCTCGCCATTACTATAGACATAAGAAGCATTAGGCCAGAATAAGTTAGCAATTTTATCAAAATTAACCATCAACATTTTGGTTTCTTGAAGAAGGCAAACATCAATCTTATGTTCCACTATATAATCTTTCATAGCACGTTGTTTGTGTGAGCTATTGAGCCCACGAACGTTCCATGACATAATTCTCATTTCTGACCTTTTTTTGAGGACACATCCAATGTCCTCTGCTTTCCCAGGGTAATCTCATTTGTCATTTCTCTCATTCTAGTGTATCTTTGAGAAGGCCTCCTTGGCTTAGATTCCCCTCCTACATCTGCCTTCTTCTTCCTTCCTTTCTTCTTGGGCATTGTCCATATCCCTTCATCCCCAGCTTTCTCAAGCTTTAAACTTCCCAAACTTTCAGTAGATTCATCAATCATACCAGAGCTCTCTTCCTCCCAGATTTCACCATCCTCGATCAAGGCCCCACAGGTCCCCAAAGCAACAGCCTTAAACAAGGGGTCAAAAGTCGAAGTTCCAAGAACAAGAAACCCACCAGAGACCCCCTCAAAAAGGGGATCAACAGCCGAAGAGCCAGGGTCCTGAGACAAAAAGACAGACAGGGGTTTAGCAGTCGACTCCAAAGAGTCACTAGGCTCAATTAATTTAGAAGGTAGACCAAAAGGGGAGGGTGGATGTGGAGGATTCTCAAGTGACTGATCTGCACCTGGAGGAACAACCCCAGAGTCACTCGACGGCCTCAAAATATTCTCAGACAGGGTAGTGGGATTTATCACATTGTCGTTAAACTCTCGACTGACTGTAGATTTGTAATTAGAGATCAAATGCTTGCTTTGGCACACTTTTGACAGTATACCACAACATTTTCGTAACACATAGGTTGAATCCAGTTGCCCAACTTAGAGTACAACTAAATAGAGTTTGGTAGGATTTTATCAACACAAATATTGACACAGAATCTCGCGAAGACTAACCTGGATTTCAATTTTGTGATAGAATCCATGGTAACAAATTGACCAAGTGAATCCCCAATGGCTTTGAAGATGGCTTCATCCCAAAACTCCAAAGGTAACCCCGAGAGCCTTACCCAAATAGGAGCTGACTTATTTAGATCTGTAGTAGGGTCGAAACCAGGTTTCCACCTGCACAAAGCCAGGCTATGCTTCCCAAAAACCCACGGACCCGACGACAGAGTAGTCACCATGTCCTCCACTGCGGTGAATCTAAACAGGAAAAGACCACCAGCCATAGTGCAAATCTCCACACTACTCTTAAGGTGCCACTTCACCGCAACCCATTTCTAAACCATATCCACCGTTGGTCGGTAAGAAAGGAATCTCCCCACTACAACATTCTCCATGGAGGAGAGGATCTTGTCACTGATCGAATTAGGAATGTCAAACACAACACCAGAGTTTGAAACAATCTCAAGTGTAGACAAAATTAAGGAGGAGACTTTTTTCCATGAGAAAGCACATCCTTCCAACCGACAGTCAAAGGGATCTTCACCGCCGGCACAAAAGATTCGCCCGGAGACGCTAAAATCTTTGAAAAGCCCAATGGTGACAACACTGACCCCGCAAGGGTGGTACCCATCAGACACGAGCCCAAGGGAGAGGAGCACAGGTTAGGGGGGTAGAGGGGGACCATTGGGTACCCCCAAGACAGAGTCCACCATGCACACAGAAAATTCAAACTCAGAGGAGAGGGCACCCTTAAATTGATTATGTTGAAAAAAAATAACAGTGATATCTTAGACATTGTTAAAGTTGTTATTGTTTGTTAAAAATGATTGGTCATAGACCAAAACATTTTCTTGTGGTTATGGGCCACAAGCCAACATAACCATATTTTTTATCTTTAGCTTATTGTTACAAACATTATGGTATATATATGTGTTATAGCCTTATTGGTTGTAACCTTTTTCTCTAAAAAATTGTACATGCTACAGAAAAAAAAAATCAATATTTTGATAAGAATGTGTTGTAGTAGTGTGTTTTGATCACCCATCCAATCGAGAAGAGGGCCCACTCTTTAGAGAACTTGGCAATGTGTTTTTTTTTCTTCATTTATCGTATTTGTGTTTTGTTTGTAGTGTTTAAATTGTTATGTTGTGACAATTCTTATTCTTAAAATTGTATGAAAATTTGAATTGTTGTGAGGGGTAGAAGATTTAATTGATTAATGTGTGACTTAATTACCATTTGAAAATTCTAAAAAAATTTGGCATTATATTATGTAACATATTTTTGTGTGGTTGAAATAATTTGTGTAAGCTTTTCTTTGGTAATATGATATTTTGTGTTCACAGGCCTATTCATGTCATAGATCCTTTGTTCTTGTAGCAGAGTTTTTGATTCCTATAATAGAATGTATCATTTCAAAGTTATTAAATTAGATCTCAGTATTCTATACCTTTCAAGATAGGATTACGTGCATATCATCCCACTTATCTTACTCCCTACAACCCTTTGAAATACTGCCATTATGTCTTTCACAAGTTTTACGTCTTAGATTGATATTGGACCCAACTAGATACTAAGCTACAAATAACCAAATATTTTCCTACTAAAGAATCCTTAGTTCTGTCCAAACATTTTAGCATCATTACCAAGTAAAGACATTAAAGGCCTATTAGTCTAGTAAGTTGAGTTATAACTAGTGTGTCAATGAGAAAGTTAGTGCAATTTTCTACCTTGCCTAGGAAATTACCCTTTACATTATATTAATTCATATGGATACATGAGTTGTGTTAGAGATGAAAAGGTATATTTTTCAAAAAAAACTATAGGAAGCAACTCAATAAAACAAGACAAAATATCACAATCTAAGAACAAACCATTGGAAAATAAGCTAGTTGAACTAGATCTTGAAAAGTGTGTGATTGAATCAACTATCGTTGAATTCGATCTTGAATCACCACCTAGTGTTCCTTTAGTGTAACATGAAATACTTGAATCTTCAACAAAATATTTTAAAATGATTACTCTCGAGTTTTCCAAACAATTTGTAGAATCGTATGAATTACAAAGTGGTAAACATTTAGAAAAAAACTCATTTTCGTCTTATTGGATATCTTGTGCATTTGGAATAATGGCTGAGGAAAATAGAAACAATAATAACAATGATCAAGCCTTGGCCAATAATGATCTTGTTACATCTGAATTTCCTATTGTTAATCCTAAGGAGGAAGCCCCCATGAAATATATACCCCATTCAACTCTCCCAATTTTATAAGGACTTTCTGTTGAGGATTTTGATATGTTCTTATTTGAATTTGATGTATTATTTTGCAGCTATTATTACCAAAGTGATGCTCATAATCTTAATCTTTTATTGGCTACACTAAAGGATGATGCATTACGATGGTTCATGGGGCTTGGACGACACTCTATTCATACATGGAATACTATGAAGGAACAATTTTTGACAAAGTATTAGGACTATTGCAAGACAAATGAAGTTCAAGATGATATTTTTTGAATGACACAATGAGAAGAGGAAACATTATAAGACTTCCTTGAATGATTCTTATTAGTCTTCAAAGAATAAGACAAACATGGTTATCTAATGAGGCTATTAAAATGCTTTTTCTTAGTGGAATTCACGATGGAAGTATGGATACTTTAAATCTTATAGGTGGTGGAGATATTTCTAAACTAGGATTTGATGAAATTTGTGATATTTGTAGGAATTACTCAATATCCCATTGATCCATAAATATTTATTCTAGAAGACATACTTCCCAAGAAGGCACAAAAAGTATTACCAAGTGAGAACTAGGTATGTTACTCAATGACTTGAAAACTGATATTTTAAGTCACATGGGTAAACAAATAGATACTTTATACACACATAAAAAATAAGAAGTTGAAAAAGCACTTACCATTTTTTGTCCTATCTGTCATAAGGAACACTCTATTGAAGAATGCCCTTGTAATAAAATAAAGATTTCTTCCCTAGAAGATGTTAATAGGAACACCACCTTACGACCATTACTAGTAGATATGGAAAAAATGAATAAAAATAACTTATTTATTATATGCCTCAACAGAGACCTTGGCCACCACGAGCTATATCATCAAGTATGAATAATAATTTTAATGCACCTTATAACATGGGGTTTGGTGCTCAATATAGATTTTTCCATGTTTAACATGGGTGGTATGGAGACTAGAAATAACCTTTTTCCTATCCATAGTGGCTAAACCAATACCAACATGCTCCATAGCCACAGAAACAAGCATAGATAACATCACCACCACAATTTCCACAATATCAATCATATCCAACACCACCTATTTTCAACCCATACCAACAATCACAACAACAATTTCTACCATCAACATCGACTAATCATTCATCCAATCCAACATAGCCACTAAAGAAAACACCAATGCCCACTCAACCAACACCAAATCCAAACAATAAGGTAGTACAACCTATTTATAATAATGAGGTGGCAGGATATAGGTAGCTTATCTTTTTAATGCACTATATGTTTATGGGTTACAACTCAAGTCAAGAAAGGCTCTTCAAGGACCAACACATCCTATAATCACTGAATTTGAATAAACTCAACATGGCTTGGATAAAACAAAAACAAAACCAACACCACCCTCATATCCTGATCAATTCTATTCCTTAGTTCAAAAATAAATATCTCGACCTAAATTTGATCTTATGAATGAATTATGAAATGTCAATGTTAAAATTCCTCTTTTACAACTAATCAGGGATATTCCTATCTATACTATGACAGTTTGAGAGGTGTATATCTAGAAGTAGAAAAAGTAACAAGATCCAAAAATTGTTCAAGTTATTTGGATAACTTGCAAATTTGATGCTCAAGAATATTTCAATTCTTAAGTATTCTAACCTTGGAACTCCAATGATCTAGGTATGTATTGATCATGTTATTATTTTGAATACACTTATTAATCTAGGCATTGTTATAATTGTTATGACCAATGAAACTAAAGAAAATTTATGTCTTCAAGGACTAAGGCCAACACCTACAATTATTTAAATGGCTAATATATATTTAGTAAAACTTGAAGGTATGATTGGAGATATTATTATTTCATTTATTTTTGGGAATATCCAACCAAATTTTTGGTGTTGTAGTCTAAAATAAAGGGGGTATATCCCTTGATTTTGGGGAGACCTTTGTTGGCTACTGTAGATGCTTTCATCAATTGTCAATCAGGTAATATGCTTATTTCTAATGGAGAACAAAAGAAATAATTGACATTGTACCCACTAGCACAACCTTGATTGGAGACAGATGACCCACTATGGATGTAACAAACACAACCTTATAACAAGGAATTTACATGGAACTCTAGCCATAAAGTAAAAATTACTTATTGCATAAAAATAGGACATAAAAAATTTCAATAAATGAAAGATACATTTGCATAACTGATAACATAAGCATATCATAATAACTTCTTTTCACTTTTTCAAACTAGAAAGTATAAACTTCTTTTCTTTTCATCATTTTCCACATGTACAATTTCAAATATATAACATAAACAATATGGAACAATGTCAAAGATCCATATCTAGACACTTTCTTTCTTTCTGTCTCTTAAGACTCGGTATGTCATCTCCAAGAGGGAGAGCATCACCCAAGTGCTTTACCTCCAACCACAGACCGATGATCCCCCACACACCTTCCTAACTATAAGTGGCCCTACCCTTCAATGAAGGAAATGGTTAAGAACCCCTAGTAATTGTTATCTGAGCATTGATGTTGTGCCCTACTTAACCAATATCGCCAATCAACTATGGAGACCTTCCAACTATGAATGACAAATCTAATTGTGTTAAGTATTTGGTACATAGTAAACTGACAAGTGCATGCAAAGACTAATGCACTCACTTTGGCTAAAGTTATTCGTAATAAATACAATCACTACTTACTTGGATCGAATTCGTTTGTTCACTCACCCTACTCAACTTTGAGAACTTTATTTAACCCATGGATTGACATATCATAGACCAAATGGATCTACTATCATAAGTTTTATAATCATAAATAATACCCACTAAAGTGGTCAATTAACTAGATAGTGATAACTTCATAGACAATGAATTCTTCCCCTGTTATGTTCTTGTAACATCTTGGATCTAGGCTACTACCTCTAAATCAAGTCCTTCCAAACCTATAAAGTTTACCATTCATCTATTCCTAGGTTATTTAGACTATTTATGATTACTCTTATTCCACCATCTTAACATACCTATGGTCATTCAAAAATCATCGACATCATGAAATATATTCATGGAAATAACTTTGTTTGAGCCAACTTAGAAGATTACTTCCTCTTACTCATGATTTAAGACTCCCATTTTCTATTCATAAGGTTGGGTTCATAAACAACACAAAAGATGATAGGGGTTTTCAATATGCTATAATATCAAGTTTATGAGCATCTGTTTCATGTGCTCAAAACCCCAAAAGCTCATATTGAAGTAGTATAACATACTACGGATTCTTATTTAGATCTCTTAGAGATATATAAAATTATAATGTCCCTTACCCGATTTGCCCTAGAGTTCATCTGTTGATTAGGTTTAAGAATTCTTCTTTCCCAAATGAATGTTCTCTTAATGCAATAACCCTAGATAAGAATCCTGTATTCACCATATTAACAACAAATATGTTAGCATTAATATCTAGATATCAAAATATAAGCATAATCAAAAAGTAATAATGAAGACATAAGAGGAGTGGCATGGGTAGATCCTCCCGAATCTATCCATCTAAGCCCAAGGGCACAAGCATCCCCTCAGGACAACCCACCCCTTGGCTCTGAGTTGAACATCCAAACTAAGACCATTTCATACTCAGAGTGGCGTGCTTAGTGGAAACACTGGTACCTGCTTTCTCTACCCATTTCAACACCTCAAAAGACACTTGACTTATTGGGGATATTCGGGGGAACTGATAAGTGGCCCGGGCCTACCACCCCTCTAGGGCCCATCTCTGCCTTAGGTTCCGGGGGCGGACTTAAGTGGGGTTTTTAGGCACCACTTCCCTCACACCCTTCCTCCCAATAAGCTTGCAAACACAAGGAAGACAATCTTTTAGCAATCAAATACATTTGCTTTTATTACTAATTCTTGAAGTCAATATCAACATCATTATCATCATGATAATATTAAAGAAAGCATTACGCCAATAATTAGACTAGCTATATTTATTTCTTATATTCAAAATATGCTAAATATTATTGCTAAGTGAGTACATCACCTGAGTTGCTATATCTCTCCATGTTTCCTTACTCGCCTCCTTCAACCTTATACTAAATTGATCATAGGATGAGGACAATTCATAAATATACATAATCTACTCATGTTTATATTAAAGAGTCATCATTACTTATAAGTATCATTATTGCATAATCATTTATATATATATATATATATATTCTTTTACTTATATCCATATAATTATTCCTTCCTTATTCATATATATTCTTTATTTATTGAATATTATTCATTAGAAAATTTATCTATATCTATGCATATATACTTGTATGCTTATTAAATTATATATATATATATATATTTAATGACTATATTCCAATGCATAACAATCATTGTTGCTGCTGTTCTAAATTGCTGATTGTATTTCTCAATGTTTTCTCTCCCTTCCTTATTTTCCTTCATTCTATTTATACCATTCAAGGTAGGTGACTCATGGGGGAATCTATTGTTTGGTGAAAGAAGTGACTTTTCATAAAATACATCCCTTTGTTATATTTAATTGCTGCCTTTATTATCACAATAATATCTATTTTTAAAATAATATATTATTACTATAATTATGATATTTCAGATTTTTATTTATTTTATTATTTTATTTTGATGTTTTATTGAACATATTTTAACATTAAAGTATAATAATAAAACAATTTGCTAATATCTTATTATTATTTTATTCTAATGTATTACAATCTTTGATGTGTAATGATTATAATATTTATTTATTATTATTATTTTTGATATTAAGTTATTTAATAATAGAATGTAATAACAATAATTTGCCTATATATTATTATTATATTTTTATATTGATATGATACACATTTATTTTATATTTTAATATTAATATTGCTATTTATTTTATTTATTAATTTATTTGTATTTTAACACTTGGTCTTTAAAGTTTTGCTATTTCGGGGACATGACAAAAATATAGATACTTTTAACCCAGTCGTTAAGCCATATTACTAGTTACAAACTCATATACTTTTAGAAAGTATTTAGAGTACGTAAATAGTATCATATTGTTCATATTCATCATTAATAAGATGTCATCATTGTATCTCTTATCACACAACTAAATATGTTCATTCACAAAACAGTCATATATTTCTCTTTATTTTCACATTCAAAACAATATTTTCTCAAACTTGGAAACAAGAAAACAATTAGTTTAGAAATGTATAAAACATGCCTATAGTTTCTACTTTCGAATTGCAGCCAAATGCTTCTTGAGAACTCTATATTCCAAAGCTCTAATCTTCACTTCTAGCACTATTTTCTTCTTGCTTTGAAATGATTTTTAGACTTATAATATGCTACTAGTACTTATCTTATCTAAACTAATTTTTAGACTGTAAAAACTTGAGAGCAATATGTCACAATCTCTACGCCTCTGTTATCTTGGTAACCAACCCAAATACTATCCAAATCTCTTGTTTTTACAGACCAAAGACTCAACAACCATACTCTCCACTTCTGCCAATTAATGACACCTTACTAATGCAAAATTAAACTACCTTAATGTTGATAGTTGACTTCCTTTAATTAGCCATGATGCAAAAATGGTTTGGAACAATAATAATCAGATTTAAGATTCTTTATGATTTTGTTCTCCCACATTGAGATGACTACAAAATAAATAAAAATCACTCTTCTATAACCTACTCAAAGCTCCACATTGAAATTATGTTTCATCTACTCAATAGAGTCTATTTATATTGCAAAATGCTTGCCACAATGTGGCTGGAAATTCTCATATGCTAGTTGATGCATTTGCCTCAAGAATAGGCATTTAAAAACTCTTTATTAACCACCTTCAAATTTACTAGCAAAAGCATTCAAAATGCTGACTTGGTCACCCAATTTTGAGGAACAACCATTGACTATTTCATTGTTGATTAAAACACTTTGTAATTGCAACCTATGCACCACCTTATGGTTGCACATAATCTTTATTATTTTCTATTTAAGCTACCCTTTAAATGGGCATGTGAGACTTCAGCTATAAGCACATGTTGCTATTTAAATTGCAAATTAAAAGGATGGTTTGTATTGCAATTTTTCCCTCAAGGCTCACACCTTATTTTATGCCCATGTGATGAATTGTTTCATGTCTCATTTAAGCTTTAGTTATAGCCAACTCATGGCTATTAATCTTGCCATTACTTTGCATTTTTAAAAGCTACTATTTAGCTATTACACTGCCTTATAAAATGGCCTATTATTTTGGCTTCTCAAGCCTCATGATTTGTCAATATTATTAATTCTTATTACCTCTTTACAATATTTTATATATATATTCTTGTATGTATGTAAATATCTACATACATATGTATTTACATGCAATGTGTATATATACATCGACTATCAATTATTACCGAGTTGTGTATTTATATGCTCATTTACTTTTACATATAAATATATATGTGTGTATGTATTTATACATATTGTATATATGCATATATATATTCGTATTTAGACGATTAACCCATTTAATCTTAAAGTGTTCTCGCATAGCATAATATACACATTATCACTTCCATATATGAATATAATAATGACAACATCTATACTAAATCCACTTTGATAATAATGATATATACATTTATATATAATCAATACATTAATAATAGATATCAATAATCCTATAGCCTTCTGTCCCATTCAATTATAGGAACCTGATTATCTGTGGGCCATCGACAATGCCCTTGGAAGTTATCGTTGCTCTGCTGAGGAAATGATCAAATATCAAAATTCCATGTGTGCTCAAATTTTTGTTGAAATGGATTTAGCTAATGGCCTCCCTACTGAGATACTGTTGAAGGTAGGCAACATATGTTAGAGATAGCCCATTGATTATTAAAAAATGATTTTATATGCAGGAGATGCTTCTCAACAGATCATTCTACTTCCCATTGTAGGAAACAACGAGCCCTTGGGAACCAAGCTTTTAGTAAGCCGACGTGGTGGGTTGGTGTTGAATCGTAGCACTATGTTGTTCCTCCAACCTCTCTCAAAGAACCAACATAGTCTCATGCTTCTCCAAAGGAAAAATTGACTTCTCCTTCTGGGGCTCAGCCTCTGGTCTCGGTTAACATTTGCTTAGAGAACTTTGTGTATGTTGCTTCTATTGATGGGAAGCAAGGCTCCATGGATAGTATTGCATCAACAATCTCAGATCAATCCACATCATCTTTGGGTCCTCCTAGACTTGCTAGTCTTAATTATGTGGGTACAGTACAGACTGATCGAACAAACTCTAGGGTTGTGTTGGGGAAGGAACCATTAGCAGAAGTTGATCAAAACATGATGGAATCTCCTCACTGCAAGAAGGAATGGATAGAGGTTAAAAGGAGGAAATATTCCTCAAACAAACACAATATGTTGCTCAGATCAACCAAAAAAGGAGGAAATGCCTCTGTTGAGGCTCTTTGATGGCTAGGTTGTATTTTTGGGTTTGGGTTTGTTGGTTGTGTGAGTAGGATGTATGGGCTTCTATGGTATGGGGTTTGGTGGTCTGGATGTTTAGTGGTTTTGGGGGGCTTGCACAAATTTAATTCTATGAATTCAGGGCTTGAATGTTAATTTATCCACTGTTAAGGTGGCACGTTGTATTGTTTCTTTTTGAAGATATCAATAAAAAGATTTACTTATCATAAAAAAATTCCTATAGCCTTCTGTAAGGAAACCAACTTGACTCTACTTAGGTTTATGTAGCCAAAAGACACAACTTAAGATCAACTTACTCAATTACAACAGCATCCAAAACCCGAGCTATGCACAATCAACGAACTCGAATGGCTTTACTATTTAGTTCTTATCCACACCCTTCTATCGAGTGATACTCCCCCTCATCCATTAGAGGTGCAAAATGCATTCCTTTATATCCACTTGGAAAGAAATAAACATGTAGTTAGCCATATCATTTATATTGCATCCATTTCATTGAATTTTCATTAATATTTCCATCAAATACATAAAACCATTGCATTGAAAATAATTCATCATAACATTCAACTGTCAAAGCTTCATAGTCACATAGATCCATATTGCATTTACTATAAAGTGAAAAGTAAATGGAAATTCATGGATGGGGTGTAAAGATGGATTGATAGCGATTTAGATGAATATCTCACTATTTTAACAATTGATCATAGTCTTGATCTTCATGAAGCATATGAAGTGTCATCATTGCTAATTTATTTCAAAAAGGGCACTCATCCAAAGATACTTTGGAAAGATTAATTTTCACTCTTGTATCTATGATAATTTTCCATTTGGGAATTTTCCTCTAGTATGAGATTCACAATCTTTCCAACATTTTATAACATTACACCAATTGCTACCATACAATTTTCTATATAACCCATTTATATTTTATGAAACACCTATATCAAATGCATTATCTCCATCTGCTTCAAAACTGATAGCTATAAATTTACATGCACCTTCTCAATCACAAGAAATAGATATCTTACCAAGATGAACACTTAACATTAATCCATAATTATGCACTATAAAAATTGATAATTTGATTTCAATACTACAAACTCATAAAGTTGCATTTGCATGGAAATATCAAGATATGTGTGGTATTCATCCAGATACTTGCACCCACCATATTTATGTGGAAGAAGGTAGTCATTTAGTAAGACAACAAAAAAAAAAGGTTGAATCCCATTCTACGAGAAATTATTAAGGAAGAACAACAAAAATTATTTAAATGTAGGCTTTATTTATCCAATTTCAAATAGCCAATGGATTTCCCCTTTGGTCATGGTGCCTGAGGAAAGTGGTAAGTGGAAAATTTGTGTTGATTATCAAGCTCTTAATAAAGCAATCAAAAGGATAATTTTTCATTACCTTTTATTGATCAAGTTCGTAACACTCTTGCAAAAAAAAAGTTATTTTCTTTCTTGTATGGTTTTAGCACATACAATCAGATCAAGATAGCACTATAAGACCAAGACAAAACTACATTTACTTTTCCTTGGGGATATTGGCATATGATGTTTTACTTTTTGGTTTTTATGTAATTCCCTTGCAACTTTTCAAAGGGAATTTTTAAATGTGAATGCACAAGACAACTGAGAGGGGGTTGAATCAGTTGTACCTTAAAACTTCAAAACCCTCACAAACATTTAGATAAACATTAATCCAATTAACCCTTAATCTAATAGAATGATTTATCAGGAAATCAAATAACAAAAACTGAAACGCATCAACACCATACACAAAGGAACACCATATTTATATGGAAAACCCAAGTTTGGAAAAAACACAATGAGGATTAACTAACAATATAAAGTAATATCAACATCTAATACAATAGGGATCACTACCAAAGGGCTCACTACCTAAAAGAAATAAAGGATCACTGCCAAAATATAAAAGAAGATAGAGAAGAGTGTTACAATAATAAATCCATCTCAAAACAATAAAAAAATCCACCACAACATCACCAACACCTTTGTAGTATTTCTAAAGAATTTTATACACCTTTTGCTCACTACATTCAATAATCTAACACATGAAATATCACACTGCACTTCATAAATTCACACCCTACAACTCTACAATTCACATCACTCACATCATACTCATCTATCTTATCATCCCTCAACAACTCAACTCATATTTATACCATCTTCAACCTTAAAAACATTCTCCAAGGTCCCCTATGCACACCAACCATGAAAATTCAAATTAGGTCAACACCAAAACATTCCGACAGTGGAAAGGAATGAAGGCAGACCATAACACGCCTTAGCTAGGACTTAAATCCACTCATACACATCACGCCACACTTCCACAAATATTAGAGAAAATTTGCAAGTAGTGTAAACACCCGAGGTTGGTCGAACATATGTTGACACCATTTACACTTAAGTACATGCTTTCTCAAATCCAAAGATGACTCGCGGACACCACATAACACTTGAACACAACCTAGAATATTCCATGAACACCTTGAAATCCAACAAATTCCTTTGCAACATATTTCACTTGAAGAATGTACACACCCAGTACACTCAAATAACTTTGTCACACAGTGTAACTCAAGAAATTGACTTTTGAAGCACCAAACCATGAACAACTTCATCTAAAGAAAGATGCAAACATTATCATTACTATTCCAGATCTGCAAGACCTGAAACCACTTTGTGGAGAAATATAGAGCAAGAACATTTCTCCCAAACACCTCTACAATATACAATTCACACACTGGTGAACACACCTTCCTCTGTACAATGATCCAGCACACCAAATTCTAAATGCGACACCTTTGATCAGCATATCCAAATTGCACAAGCAAATCTTCAACCTAGAAGAAATTCGGAGCCAATCCAAAACACTACTATGCAACATAGAACACCACTACAACACATTGTTTCCTGTTTTTATTCAATTTTCTCAAAAGCACTTGGAAACCAAGCACCAAAAACATATCATCAACATCTTTAGTACTTCCTCATCACCATAAATCCAACTGCAACATAGCAACTCAATCATACATCCATAAACAAAATCTTATCAAAGCAACACTAGAGGTCGACACCAATAGCTTACTAATGACAACATAGTGCAACGAATCAAAGCATCATCAAAGACAACAAAATCCTTCTCATACAATTGACATCAATGATAACACCAAATTTTGTTGACATAAATGACAACACCAAAGCTTTTTGACATTAATGACGACACCAACTGCACATACTTGCAACATTAAGTATCTTTGTTGGTTTTATTCATGATTGTGTTGAGGTATATATTGATGATTTCACTATTTATGGGAATACTTGTGAGGAAGTTAAGGACAATCTTGAGAATGTTCTTCAACGGTGTGAATATACTAACCTATCTCTCTATCATGAGAAATATCATATTCTAATGATAGAAGGTATAGAATTAGGTCATTACATTTCTTCTAAAGGTATTGATGTTGATCTTAAAAAGTTACAAATTATTCAAGATTTACCTACGCCTACTTGTCAAAAAGATGTTCATAGTTTCCTAGGACATGCAAGATATTATAGAAGATTAATTCAAGATTTTAATAAAATTTCCTCACCCCTTTTTATTTTTTTAGGGAAATATAATATCTTCTCTTGGACAACAAAGTGTCAACAAGATTTTAATGCCATTAAGGCAAAGCTTATTACTAGACTAGTACTATGTAGCCCAAATTCAAAATTACCATTCTATATTCATACAAATACTTTTGAAACCTCGATGGGAGTTATATTAGGTCAAAAAGATTATACTCTTATTTTATCTATTATATAAGCAAGAATTTGATAGGTACTAAGTTTTAAAATTACATAGTAACTAAAAACAATTTTTTAGTTGTTGTATATGTAATCAATAAATTTTATCGTTATATAATATGATATAAAGTGTTTGTTCACACTGATAATTTTGCATTTCTCTTTTTAATGAATAAACTTTTTTTAACTAGAAGAGTCATTAGCTGGTTATTATCATTGCAAGAATTTGATATTACTATACTTGATAAGCCTGGTCATGAGAATGTTGTTGCAAATTTCTTATCTAGGTTACAAAATGACAATGAACCCATCCCAGTTGATGATACCTTTCTAGATGAAGATCTGTTTCCAATTTCTATTAAGAGTCCTTGATTTGATGATATTGCTAACTATTTAGTCACTTGTGAGCTTACTCCTCATTTTTCACCTAGAGTATACTAGAAACTTGTTGGACTAAGTAGTCAATATACATGGATCAATGAATTTCTCTTATGCATGGGTATTGATAATGTCATGCATTGATGTGTCATCGAAGATGATGTCTTTGATATACTTCAAGCATGTCATATTGAACCATGGGAATAAATTTTGTAGCTCAACATACTACCAACAAGATCATTAACTCTGATTAATATTGGCCCACACTTCTAAGGATTGCAAGAAATATGTTCAAAATTGTGATAATGTCAACAGATGGGCCAAACCACACGCTTAGATGAGATACCTATTCAACCATATTTATCCATTAAACCCTTTGAAAAATAGGGGTTAGTCTTTGTGGGATCCATAAATCCTTTGTCTAGAAACAAAGAATACATCTTCGTTTGTACAAACTATGTTACCAAATCAGTTGAAGTTGTAGCACTCAAATATGCAGGTGACACTAAGGTAGCAAAGTTTTTGTATACTGAAATCTTCATAAGATTCGATGTACCCAAATAAATTGTAATAGATCAAGGACCACAATTCACATATGAGCTTATTTTTTCCTTGGTCCATGAGTACAAGATTCGACACCAAAAATCCACTCCATATCATCCACAAACCAATGGTTAGGTTGAAGTCACTATCACAAAACTAGAGAAAATCCTTATCAAGACAATAACACTTCATCAAAAATATTAGGTAGCTCGAATTTTAAAAGAAACATGGGCTTATTGAACAACGTCAAACACCACCACTGGTCTTTGTCATATCTTGATTTCATTGCTTTCATTTAATAATGTTAAGTTAATTGAAATATTTGAAAAATGAAATTTATCATTTAATATTTATGGATTTGATAAATGCAATAGTATTTGAAAAAAATGATTATCTTTCAATTTTATGATTTAAAAAGAGTTATTATGTAATGATTATCAGTTAAAGGTTATTGATAAAGTTGGAAAGTGCAAGAATGTCTGTGTGTAGGAATAGGTTGAAGAACGAGAACTTGGTTGAGGTAGGGATGCTTAGCCAAAAGACAAACAGTAAGCAAGACTGGAATCTGGAGTCTCACACACCACAGTAGACCATGGCATCTGCATTTGTCTTGTAAATGTAAAATATCATTCTTTCTTGTGTGAATCATGAATGAATAAATAGATAACTTAAATGAAAGAAAAAAATTCATGGAACCATTTGTCTTACCTTGTCTATTCTAACTTGTTAATTTCATGATCGAAATGAAAATGTATTTTGTTGTACCTGACTATCATGTGAAGAATGATTATGTTGTTTGGTTGTTTAAAATAATTTGAAAGAATAAATCCTTGATAAGAGAAATTATTACAATATATATATATATGCATAATGAATGCACATATACATACATATATATATGCAACTATATTATATCAAATTCAAATAATAAGTTTTCCTTTTATTTTATTTTGAACTCCTTAAGAAATTGTATGGAAGGAGTAATAATAGTGATTAATCACATAAACCCCTTCATAATGTCGACCCCTTCCATATTGGAATGGATGGATAATGTCAAAGACAATGGAGTGGGCGGCTAGATAGTGGAAGAATGGAGAGTTAATAGCATTCCAAGAATAGAATGTAGGAATCGAAGGATACAGATAGTGGCAATTTTGAATGAGGGTAGGGAATCAAGTGAAAAGTAGAGGAGGATTGGGGGAAAAAGCAATGAAAGGAAAAGCATGAAAAGCAGGGGAGATAGTTGATTTCATTGATTGAGGAAAAAGCACCAATCTTGCAATCACATGTAAGAACAATGCCTTCTTAGAATTTTTCCTACAAGTAAATCAATTTTTCCGTTTCTCTTGAGAAAATCTCGGCTATCAGCAATCGAGCACCTTGTTATTTTCATTGTTTTATACTTGTGGCTTTGTTTCCATTTTATGTGTTGAGAAAATTTTAGATAGCCATGTTTGGGAAATGAAAACCCCATTTTGACCTTCGTTGTGTGTAACGACATTTCGAGCATGATTGGTTGGAAGATCTGTGTTCGGGATCTAGTCTGCATGTTGTTTAATCTTCAAACTTGAGAACA
Organism: Sequoiadendron giganteum; assembly: GCA_007115665.2. Taxonomy (NCBI): domain Eukaryota; kingdom Viridiplantae; phylum Streptophyta; class Pinopsida; order Cupressales; family Cupressaceae; genus Sequoiadendron; species Sequoiadendron giganteum. The sequence continues at coordinate 309,394,808 of CM021105.1, forward strand.
TTGTTATGTTCTCCGTGGTGGAAACACCATTTTTGGTGTTGATCACCCATGAAACCCATTCAAACGATTTTCTATGTTCGCAATAATATGTATGTATACAGTTTCATGGGGTTGAATGGTATGGACCATTCAAGTGTAAATTTCAACTCAGAATGATCCATATCATTATGTTCCATGTGTATGTTAATGGGCGATTAATATCACCAACCATGTTGTAGGTTGATGGATGAATACACCTCGTCCTATTCAAGCATAGTGTGAATTAATGCTTTCAACCTAGTGTAAATCTGTATTGACTAAGGCTAGTCCTTAAACATGCAAATGTGTATGAGGGAATGTATCCCTATGTCATACTATTATTTCCATTTTATGTCAAATAAACAAGCTTCATTCAGAATATAGATAGGAACGATGCTATCATTTTATTGTGATTGTTGTTATATTTATTTTTGCAAACATTGATGCATGTGTTATATTAATTTATGGTAGATAGTGTATCGACCATTAAAGGCCAAGGATATATGTAAACCCTCATATCTTGTGAATTTTTTTATCTTTATTTCTCGATGGCATGCATATATATGTATATATACACACAAATATGTGTACGTGTGTATGCTTGTCGACCATGTGTAAGAATCATTTAGATTCGAGTAGTAGCATATACTTTGTAATGTTTCAAGTGATAAACCGTGCTTCGAGCATGAGACAAACAACACCATTGAAACATTATGTGAAGAATTTTAAGTCAATAGCATAGATAATGTAGATCAGCCCCAATATTTTAATTGATAACCATATATGAACAAAATGTAGGCACTACAATGTTCTAATTTGGTATAGTGAAATAAACGTTGGTTTTCTGTCTGGAACATAATGATTGGAGAATAATGTTATGTTTTTCCAAAGCAATTCAAACTGTTAATTGACAAAGATTAATACTAATTTTTCGTTATGCTTCTAAAGCTAAATCTATTTTTTCATTGTGATGTTCATGGATCATAGTTGGTAAGACCAAAATTTATGTATCTACAAGAAAATCATTATATCTTGATCTATAAACCTGCTTGATTGAATAGATTTTAGTTTTATTATTCTTATAGAATGTATACACATATACAAACTATGAATAATGTGCATATGTGTGCACATGCATAAACTCATCATTTATGCATGCAGACATACATGCGGTATACCTATTCATCTTAATTTAATCATTGAATATGATTGTTTAATTTCATTTGCAATGGAAAGAAATGTCGAAATGGAATAACATTGAATTACAATATGAATCTTAAAGATAGATAGTTATATGATGAATAAATGAATAGCTATACTAGATTTTAAATGGATTACTTGTTTAATGAATGATGAATTGGAATGATATGATAGATTGTAGCACACTAGAATATGATGTTAGTAGATGGTATAAAAGGGATGGATACCCCTTTGTTATGATAAGCTTTTCTTCCAAGAATGGGTGCCAAAGACTATATATTTTCTTTTCTAAATCTAATTTAAGTTGTATTTTATGCAACATGAGCTTGTCCAAGCTTTGCAATCATTTTTATTAGGGAGCAAACTATTTATTATTTATCCTGTCTCTGTTATTTCTTTTATTCACCTACGTGAAACTTGCATGTTCTAAAAGTTGATAAAAATACATGTAGTTAGGCACACACAAATTCCACCTTGCAAACTATATCTCTTGCTAAGTGTTTCATGCAAGGTCGAGTATTCTTCGATGGACTGAAGAATTCCAAGGAAGCACTGCTTCATGGTTGGGTGGAAAAGCACCTCAACCATATTCTCATCCACCAGTGGAGGTGAGTTGTCACAAAGGAATTACAATGGAAGTGTATTCTATGTACTTGTATCATTGTGTACAAATATTGCATTGACTATGTGGCGATTGAATGCCAAGTAAAAATTGTATATTGACTATTGACATTTGGAAATTAATATATATTCAGATTTGTTATTTTTCTTAATTTATGTACATGAAATTACTATGATGGAAAACATCTATGGGTTTTATGTCATAAATTTATATTCATAATGTCAATTATTAATTTATTAAGGAAAATTTATTTGGGCATGTTATATTTGGTATCAGAGCTTAAGGTTCAGCTCTAGGCCTATGAGCCTATGAGCCCACGATGATTGGATTAGGTAATAAAAGACCCCTAACTAGAATTGAGTTACCTAGAGAATAACCAAATTTGAATTGATTGCAAGAAATGGGGAGGTCCAAGTTGGGAAGAAAGAAGAGAAAAACCATTAGGGATTCAAAAAAGAAAGTCGTAATCAAAGAAAATCCCAAACCCGAAGACCAACCTGAGATTCCTGAAAATGAAAACGCACTCACACGACTCAAGTTAGAGAGAGGCAAAAATATTGAGGAGTCCAAATGAACTCTTAAGACTAAGAAACCCTGTGCATTTAGAGATTGGCCATTAGGTTTTGGACCTAATGCACCTCTGTTGACTAAAGAGGAGAAGGAGTTCCTGCACACACGTCCTACCTCACCCAAGAGGGATGATGTAAATTTTGACAAGGATCCAGAGGAATGCCCTATTTTCAATAATGAGGGAATTGCTTAGCATGGAAAAGCTTTTGTAAATAAAGATCAATGTATATCCATATTTAATATAAATAAAGAAAGTCTTTTTTTATTGTTGATCAAGAGCACAAAGCTTGAAGACTTTTCTTGATGTGAGTGATCATGTATATCTCATTTAGATTATATGTTATGTACATAACATTGTGTAGATACAATTGTTTAAACATAAAAACCTTGTGCTAAGAGACACTAAACGTGATTGTGGCTCAAGTTGAGTGTGAGTCATTATGGTGATCACTAGACAAGAAGCAAGTACTAGCAAACATGACAATGGGTCGAGCAAGAGGCCAGATCAAATCTTGGAGCTTTTGAACCGACAAGAAACCCAAATGGACCATTTGGAATAAGAGGTCCAAGGGGTGTGGGAAGATCAAAATCTTATGAATGAGGTACCCGACCATCAGAGATGGAGCCAAGGCATTGATTATAGAAATAGAAAAATACTTTGGGATCCACAACTTGTCAGACCAAACCATGGTTGCTTGGGTTGAGTATCAATTGTCTAGAGAGGCAGCTACTTGGTGGAATAATGAGAAGGGAGGGAGAAGACTTTAGCCAGAGGAGATCACTTGGGTTTTTTCCTCCAATCTTTCAGGAAGAGGTGGCTACCATAAATTTTCTTTGACAAAAAGATGAGTGAATTTTAGAATCTGACCCAAGGTGGCCTGACTATAGTTCAATACTAGGAGAAGTTTACCAATTTTTTCAAGTATGTACTGTAATATCAATCTGATGAGTGTTTCTGGATTTGAAAGTTTATATCAAGATTGAGACCCCACATCAGAGCTGAGGTGGATCTCCATAATCCCCTTAAAATGGCAAAAGCTTTTGAGAAGGTCATTAACTAAGAACAAAAGTTGCAATAGTTGTCCAATCTTCACAAGGGTTCAAACTTCAAGCCTCAGTTCAAAAAATAAAAAATAAAAAGGGTGATGGACAAAAGGGAAATAAGTCCCATTAGATTAGAAATTTGAAAAGAGAAAGCGACCCTCTGGAAGAGGAAGAAGGCATCCAAGGCGAAAGGAATAAAAGGGCTAATATGGGCAACAACAACTTTAACAGTAACCAAAGGTATTCAAAAGAGGATAGGTCTGGAGGTCAAAGAGCACCACGTGATGGGTATTACACTTATGGGGGAGACCACTATGCATCTAGTTGTCCTTAGAAGTTGAAGTCATAGAAGGAAGGAAACCAACATCTAACCCCACAACACAAGATCCATGCAATGGTGGATAACAAGCAAGCAGAGTATCGGGCTTCTTCGATACAATTGACAGGTAAATTCTATGGTAGAATTGTTTCTATTTTGTTAGATATTGGAGCTATTGAGTGTTTTATAGATCTTAGAATGATTTATAATTTTCCCATTAGACCTGGATATTTAGAAAATTCATGGTCAGTTCGGTATGGAAATCAAGCAGAGCGTGAAGTAGATTCATGTTTCTCTTGCAACGAGTTAGAACTTCCTAACCTAAGTTGACCTTTACATGGAACCTCTAGGATCCTATGATGTAATATTGGGAATCAAATGATTAACTGAGCACAATGCTATTGTAAATTGTGAGGATAAGATGGTGAGTTTTTTGGATGACTATGGATACCCGGTTGAGATTCATGAGATACAAAGACCCCTGAAACTTAGGTAGATCTCAGCTATGAAACTCAAGAGAGCTCAGAGGAAGGGTTGTGTCATATATGTTTTGCATGTCAATGAGCCCGACAATGAGAAACCATACCTAGATGATTATCCAATCTTTGGGGAATTCCGAGATGTGTTTCCTGAAGATCTCACTGAGATGCCTCCAAAGCGAGAATTTGATTTCTCCATTGATTTAGTGTCTGGAGTCAAGCCTCAGTCTAAGGCCCTGTACAGGATGACCACCACTGAGCTTTATGAATTGAAAGCCTAGTTTTAGGAGTTGTTACGCAAGGGGATTATTAGGCCCAATGTGTTACCTTGGGGAGCACTAGTTATCTTTGTGATAAAAGAAGGATGAAACCTTGAGTTTGTGTATTGATTATCGGATGTTGAACAAGGCAACCATAAAAATAGATATCCCCTCCTGAGGATCGACAAACTATTTGATCAAATGAAGGGAGTTTCGGTATTCTCAAAAATAGATCTCAGATTTGACTATCATCAGTTGAGAATAAAGGAAGAAGATATTCCAAAGACTTCTTTCCAAACTCGGTATGGGCATTATAAGTTCACCATTGTGCCATTTGGATTGACCAATGCACTCGTAGATTTCATGAATCTTATGAACAATGTATTCCAGGACTGTTTGGACAATTTTGTCATAATATTTATTGATGACATTCTAGTTTACTCCAAGTCTCTTGAGGAGCATGACTAACACTTTAAGATAGTCTTATAGCATCTGAGGGAGAAGAAGCTTTTTGGAAAGCTATCCAAGTGCTCATTTTATCAGGATAGGGTGAACTACTTAGGTCACATTATTTTAGCTGAGAGAGTCTCTATGGATCTCGAAAAGATAAAAGCAATCATGGAGTGGCCAACGCCTCAGAGTGTGATGAAGGTGCAAAGCTTTATGGGCCTTACTGAATATTACAAGAAATTTGTGCAAGGGTTTTCTCATATTTCAGCCCCTATAACTTCACTTCAAAAGAAATGAAAAAAGTTAGAGTGGATTGAAAAGTGTGAGTAAGCCTTCCAACTCCTAAAGGAGAATATCACGACATCCAAAATGCTAACTATACCTAATCCCAATGGTCAATTCTCAATGATCATGGATGCTTTAGAAGATAGTGTAGGAGCAGTGTTAATGCAAAATGGGCAAGTGGTGGTGTATGAGCCAAGGAAGTTGAAACAACATGAAGTGAATTATGTGGCACATGATTTGGAATTAATAGCTATAATGCATGCCTTACAAATGTGGAGACATTATCTTTTGGGGAAGCCTTTGAGCTCAAAATGGATCATTTGGGGTTGAGATACATCTTCATTTGGCCAAACATCAATGCATGGTAAAGGAGATGGCTAGGATTCCTTATCGAGTACAAATTCAGAATTGAGTATATAAAAGGAAAGGAAAATAGAGTGGAAAATGCTCTTAGTAGAAGAATCCATCTGGTAGTTGATGAGAGCCAATTATGCTCCATTTTATGCCATATTTTATGCCTTTTCATGTGCCTTCATACTCATCCCCACATTCCATTTCTATTCAATATCTTACCATTTTTCCATTTTAAGTTGATTATGATTTAATATATATAAGTGATATTTAATATAGTATTTGGATAAAAATATGGAAAATAATCATTGGTTGTCTTTATTAACAAACATTTTTATTTCATGCCTTGGTAAATACATCTTGTAGCATGCTTCCTATCATCTTCATACCGAACTTCATGTCACCCTTTACGTAGGAACTCCTTGTCACATTACTGTTGGTTACAATTTCCTCTTCCTTGTGGATGACATCAACCTCCACATTGTTTATGTCACTTCAACACGTTGTCTTGTTTGCCAACTATCTCACCACTACCACGTTAGAAAAGGCTTTTAGTTTTTGGATCTAATTAAGGAACCCGTGATTCAATTGCTAGCTATTGTTTACATGTGCCTTCATGACAGTTTTGTTGAGGTGATCTTCTGCTAGATTATTATCGGGTACATGGAATCTTGATTTTTCCACTCTTCGGATGGACTCTATTCATTGTACCAATTTGATCTACAGATCTTCAGTTATTGTATGACTTCCCCCAAAATTTTCTTCTCTTTGCCAACTCATCCAAATCGTGGAAGAAATCTTTACCTGCATGTAGTGGAGAAAATTGCAATGGAGATACATTGTCAAAACTATCAATCTTCTATTTCCTATTTTCTAGGTGCTATTACAATAAAACTATTTTGTTTTGTGGCCAGTAGATGAGGTTCTACTATAGAGTTTGTTGGCTGCGGAAAAACAAACTCTTTCTTTTTGTATGCATTTGTTATAAGACTACACATATATAAGAGGCATAATAGAACCTGCAAGAGATACACTTTGGTGGGGGTAGATTTATGTATTAGACTATAATTTCAATTTGAAACTCTTATTTGTTGTGAATAAAATTTGGTGTTGATTGTGTGAATATTTCTTCAGTCGGTTGTCTAGGAGGAGGGTCCACTCTTAGCCACCGATTGAATTCTTTCTTTACCGTGTTTATATGAGGTTTGTTTATTTAATGGTTTTGATTTTGATTTAGTTTCATAAAGTGTGGAATTCGATTATTCATCCTTTTAAATATGCAATGCAAATGTGTATTCTTTTGAAGCTCTATGTATGCAAAATGAGTAAAGACTGGTAAAACAGCTCTACACCGTCCTGTCACTAGAATATCATTGCATAAGTCATTATAGTTTTAGTCTGATTTTTGTATGGAATAAGAGTTAAGGGTATTTGGTTTGTAATATGCATTTACTTCAGATATGATTGCTTAATTAAAAAGTAATAATTCATATTTAAACATTTGAATTTGAATGCACCTTTCTAAAGTGAATTCCATTAAGCTAGGATTTGTCAATTATTCCTTTTTAAAGTAAGTTTCCATTAAGTTAGGATTTGTTTTGAGATTGTAGTCATTTGTTATTCCTTCTAGTGCCTGAGTTTGAGTGTTTATTTTCATAGATTAATTTCATCCCCTCTCATCTCACTATCTTCATCCCTTTAGAAGATAGCCACGATACCCTTTCACAAGTCTACGATCCTCGGATTGACATTTTAGGAACAAGTTGAGGAAGTTAATGTAAAAATTTTATAGCAATTTGATCCCAAGTCATGATCCACAGTTTTGTCCATCATTTTGGTGTTGTTTCCAGGGAGAGGTGTTAAAGGCTTGAAATCATAGTGGGCTGAGTTAGGACCATTGTGCCTCGGTGAAAATCTACGCAACTTTCGACCTTGTTTAGATGATTAACCTTGGTTTGCTTTGTTTTAAATTATATAGATGCATTGTTTGAGGTAGATCTTATAAATTAAAGAACCATTTATATATTCAATATTTTTGTGAGATTGATAAGAAGAAGTAATATTGAAGAAAAAATAACAAAAATGATGCATTTTTAAGATAGTGTAGACACATCAATTTTGGGAGAAAAATGCTTCAAAAATGAAAAATTTGAAGGAACCACAAGAGGGAAAATGTGCTTGGCAGAGGGGGCACTACCCCGGGACCCCACAAGGGGAATTGCCCCTTGACCCCATTGGGGGTTTCCACCCCAAAACCCCCGCTTTTGAATTTAAAAACAAAAGAAGAAATTGGTGGGGAAATTGCGTCGACCCAAAGTGATGTTTTAATACCCCCTCTTCCTCGTGAATGCAAATTAGAATATCTTGATCTTCTATCACCATTGTCACAATCATTTACAAGTATTATTCCTATATATGAACAAGAACACATAATTGATGAATTTTTAAGACAATGGATTTTTGAAAATGAATCATTTGATGAAGGTTTGACCACTTTTTGTTTTGTTTGTTGCAAGGAAGAAGATAAGTGAACATGCCACATTGTTCGAGATGACATGGATAAGGAGATAGACACTATAAGTGAGCCTCAGTATGACAATGGTGAAAGTGCACAAGTATTCTTTGTGACTCAAGGACAACTTCACAAATCAAATAGGGAAGATCCAGGTATACATGATGATTTTGAAATGTCTTATAATCATATTGAATTAGGAAGGCAATATTTTTCTTCACACAATACTTCTTCACCTAGTATGTATGGTGAACCAAAAAATTAATGCTCACAACAAGCACATTACCCATTATTATCATCTCCATTATATCCATCTTATCTATCACCACCCACTCTATATCCACAACAATTCTTACCATTTTTATTATCACATTCATCCACTTCACCATATCCACCAAAGGCAACCACGATGCCTAGTAAAACATTACACAATAAAGTGATTGAAACTACATATAATAATGTGAATGCATGGATCCCTTTATATTTTGCTAATGTGCTTAAAATTGGCCAAACACAATTGAAGTATATTGCTGCAATTATAGGATGTGATTTAAATTTGCTTGAATTAGAATCTAACAATATGATCAATTGAATTATATTCAACATAGTTCGTCTTACTTAATTAATAGATCACAACCTTTAGAGGGTATTCACACACATAAGGAAACACTTCAAAATAAGTTTAGTTTAATTATGGAACTCATAAATGTGTGTGTTGACATTAATCATGCACTAAGCAATGTTGAACTAAATGCATTGATTATTCAAGAATTGTATGAGATAACAAATGAAATCCTACAAGATCTATATTTTAATATTTTTATACTCAACTATATAGATCTTTGGAGGCCTGTGGTCAAAATACGTATTCCTCACACACTTATTGATTTAGGCCCATTGATACTTGATTTTATAATTAAGTACAATTAGATGGGTTCAAATGCATTAATGACCATACCAAACATTGACAAGGATATAATGTTATAATGATATAATGCTATAAAATAATGATTGTTCATTGACAAGGATCAAGGTATTAATAATTATATCTTTGTCATTCTTGATTCTTTATCTTAAGATGAACATTCATTGAACAACTCAAGATATTATATATCAGTGTATTTCTTGATTATTTGGATTATCTTAAGATGAAAATTCATTGAAAAGGGCTCCAGGTATTCTTACATCATTGTATTTATGACTTCTTTGGATTATCCTAATGCCCCCATTGCAGTATACAATTAAGCTAGGGGGTGAAAATCACTTAAGTTATGGAGCCCATTGGCTGATTCTTGATAATGCCTTCATTCATTATTTGTTTGGTTCTTCCAATAAAACCACTTGTGTGACATTTTGACCAAATCAAGGTGTTAGTTAGCATTAAATTTATATTATGTGTACACAAGAACTAATTTTAATTCATCCATTTTATTATTACATATGTATTCATACTTTTACCATTCATTTTTCTAATCAATAAATCAATTATGATGGTGAAGTTATTAAATGGATGATAGTATATCACTATACTTGATATGATTGGTCCTAATAATATGGTTGCAAGTTTCTTCTGGTGGTTACCTAACACTTTTGCACCGATTGATTATGCTTCTATTCATGAGCTTTCAAAGATGCATTTTGTTAGCCTTGCTCACTATATGACAAAGTTTATTTTGTACTACACTCTTGGAGATCCCAAGAGGGTTTTGAATTTTGTGCCAAAGTGTTCAACATTAATGGACATAAATTCTCTTTTCCACCATTTGTGCTATTAGAGGAAAAATGCAATGTGGCCAATTCTTCACAAGACACACATCCAAAGATAGCTTGAAGACAAATTAAGGTCATCCAAGGAGGTTGAGAATATTCTAATGCAGATCATTGCACTTCATCATTAGGATTGATTTATCTGCCTATTTACAGTTATATGGATTAGTTGAAAAACTACCATTGATCTTTCACTACATTGCATTATCTTTGGAAAATTACTTCTCTTGTGAGTAATTCTTTCAACCAAATGATTGGGCATGTATTCCAAACTTCTACAATCAACTTTTAGATATGGTGGCATACGCCAAATGGATCCAAATTATTTTGTAGTAATTGTGCTATAAGAATATGCATTGTCCATCTTGATGAAGGTATATCTCTTTCTATTGGTCATCATTTCAAGTTCTACATGCAGCTAGTTTCATTGGTGACTTTCATTGAAGGGCTTCCAAATTAATTCCATGTTTTGGATGGTATCACTTCTACATCCAATGAGAGCCTCATTTTCTTTGGTCACTATATGCAATTTTTCAAAAATGAAAAAAAAAAGGAGAAAAAAAAGCAAGAAAATATCCAACAATGAAAACCTTTCAGCGTTGTTGGCCAGTTAATATCTGAAAACCAGATTTTGGCGAATACTAACTGCAAAATAAACTCAGGGGTGAAAACCGATTTTTTAGTGCTTCTAGGCAGTGGCAGGTTGAAAACCGGGATACCGACGATCTATTGTTGTTATCAAAATTGGGGGAAAAAGAAAAAAATAATAATAAAATGAAAATGCAATCATCTATGTTCTCTATGGTCTACTAATTTTTTGGGTACACTCAAATACTTCCATGGTTGTTTCTGTCTATCTGAGTACCTCTAACACCTCATTTCACTCACTTGTGTAGCTATGGTCCAGTTTGTTGTGGTCAACATTTCTTTAATCAACTTTAGCATAAGTTAAAAATTCAGTTGAGGTGTTAGCAACAATGTAGAGATGGACTCAACTGCTACCAATGTGTTTTGTAATGCTTCAATCAAGTGGCGATCTTTCATGTGTTGCAGATGCATTTTCATAGTTGTTGAGTTCTTTTGGCTACCCGACCTTGGCCTAAATGGATATGAAAGTTGGTAAAACAATTAGTTTTATTTTTCATTATTTTATCTTCTAACTTTATTAATATTTCTTATTATATTAATCATATATGCAACATCCTTCCCTATCCTCTCCTTGTTTCCCGAGGATGGTCAACCCTTTAATTTGGGGGGAGGAGGTTCACCATTCATTATCCTTATTACCCATCTTCTCACCCATTATTTTTCATTATCCTTACTATTCCATCCTAATATCCATTATTTCGCCCTTCATAATCATTTCATGAACATTTCCTATCATTTCACCCATTTTGCATAGCTCATGAATATCCTAATATGGAGATAAGTTTTTTTGTGATACCTCTTATATATAGCATTTCAAAAATAAAACAAAATGCTATTGAAAAATGCCAAATAAACAAAATTGAAAAATATGAGAAAATAAAAAAAATGATGAAAAAAATGAGTTAAAGGAGGTATGAACAGTGAAAAAGAAAAAGCAATAAATCTTGTTATGAGAAGTTGATAGAAAATGTGAAACAAAATGTGATGAGCTATAATAGTCACGGGCGCAGAAGATACAATCCAAAGGCTACCAGTTCAAACCAAAGACCTCTCGATCATAATGATTACATGAGGACTTGCAATACACTAAGTTGGGGGGAATATTTGTTTTGTTGGGTATTTTTGTTGTTTGGATATTTGCATTCCTATATGCTTTTGTTTTCATATATCTGAATGCAAATATTTTTTGTTTTGTTTGTTTTTCTATTTTGTATTGTGTATGGGTTATTTTTATTTTAATGGTTATGGTTTGGTAATTTTTGGGGATTGGGTGTTTTTGTAGTTGGTTTTTAGCTTTGTTTTGGCATTGGTTTGTTGTTTTTATATTGCTTTAATTGTTTGGGTTTTTTGAAAATGTGTTTTGTTTCATTGTGTTATTGCCTTAAGTTTCATTCTTATTTATTTATTTATTTCTTTTTAATTTCTTATTATTCAATTTCATATATGTTTGTATTCAAATATATATATATATATATATATGAATACAAATATTTAATCATTTGCATGCTCCTATAATTTTGGTATTGTGTTTATTTTTTTGTAATTTGGTTAATTGTGTTCCTTTTTTCCTTTGTATTCATTTATATAATTCATTTTCTTGCTTTCCTTTGTGGGTGCAATTTCTGGTATTTTATGCTTGCCTTTTTTAGGTTTCCTAGTGTTTCTTCATCCTTTTAGCTTATTTTTTCTTTTTGTTTTATTTTATTATTTTTCTCAATTGGTTGATCCTTGTTCCCCCTTCTCTCCCCTCCCCTTTGTGCTCTTTTTAAGTAGCTCTTGGTCTACAACTTTTCATTTTCTCCTTTCGCTATGCTCGCCTTTTGATGATGGATCATAGAGTGTGATATGAAACGTTGATGCAAAAATTCTCACACAATCAAAGCCATAAAGCATTGCAAAGGGAATGATGAGAGAAAATTATGCTCCATTTTATGCCTTTTCATGTGCCTTCATACTCATCCCCACATTCCATTTCCATTCAATATCTTACCATTTTGTCATTTTAAGTTGATTATGATTTAATATATATAAGTGATATTTAATATAGTTTTTGGATAAAAATGTGGAAAATAATCATTGGTTGTCTTTATTAACAAGCATCATTATTTTATGCCTTAGTAAATACATCTTGCGGCATGCTTCCTATCATCTTCATACTGAACTTCATGTCACCCTTTACACAGGAACTACTTGTCACATTGTTGTTGGCTACAATTTCCTCTTCCTCGTGGATGACATCAACCTCCATGTTGTTTATACCACTTCAACACATTGTCTTGTTTGTCAACTATGTCACCACTTCCACATTAGAAAAGGATTTTAGTTTTTGGATCTAATTAAGGAACCCATGATTCACTTGCTATCTATTATTTACATGTGCCTTCATGACAGTTATGTTGAGTTGATCTTATACTAGATTATTATTGGGCACATGGAATCTTGATTCCATTGCTCTCCAGATGGACTCTATTCATTGTACCAATTTGATCTATAGATCTTCAGTTATTGTATGACTTCCTCCAACATTTTCTTCTCTCTGCCAACTCATCCAAATCATGGAAGAAATCTTTACCATGTAGTGGAGAAAATTGCGAAGGAGATACATTGTCAAAACTGTCAATCTTCTATTTCCTATTTTCTAGGTACTGTTACAACAAAACTATTTTTTTTTGTGGCTAGTAGATGAGGTTCTACTATAGATTTTGTTGGCCGCAGAAAAACAAACTCTTTATTTATGTATGCATCTGTTATAAGACTACACATATATAAGAGGCATAATAGAACCTGCGAGAGATAGACTTTGGTGGGGGCAGATTTTTGTATTAGACTATAATTTCAATTTGAAACTCTTATTTTCTACAAATAAAAGTTGTTGTTGATTGTGTGAAGCTTTCTTCAATCGATTGTCTAGGAGGAGGGCCCACTCTTAGCCACTTATTGAATTCTTTCTTTACCATGTTTATGTGAGGTTTGTTTATTTAATTGTTTTGATTATGATTTAGTTTCATAAAGTGTGGAATTTGATTATTCATATTTTTAAATATGCAATACAAACGTGTATTCTTTTGAAGCTCTTTGTATGTATAATGAGTAAAGATTGGTAAGACAACTCTACACCATCCTGTCGTCGGAGTATCATTGCATAAGTCATTATAGTTTTAGTCTAATTTTTGTATGGAATAAGAGTTAAAGGTATTTGGTTTGTAATGTGTGTTTTACTTCAGATATTATTGCTTAATTAAAAAGTGATAATTCATATTTAAACATTTGAATTTGAATGCACCTTTTTAAAGTGAATTCCATTAAGCTAGGATTTATCAATTATTCCTTTTTAAAGTAAGTTTCCATTAAGTTAGGACTTGTTTTGCGATTGTAGCCATTTATTATTCCTTCTAGTACCTAAGTTTGAGTGTTTATTTTCATAGATGTATTTCATCCCCACTCAACTCACTATATTCATCCCTTCGATAAACAACCACAATACCTTTCACAAGCCTACGATCCCCAGATTGACATTTTAGGAAAAAACTGAGGAAGTTAATGTAAAAAATTTATCGCAATTTGATCCCATATCTTGATCCACAGTTGTGTCCATCAACAATCATGAAATCTACAAGATCCAATTTAAGGCAGTAGGTGATGCAACACTTGCAAGGAGATGAGCATTATGAGAGGGTGAAAAATGATTTAGAAGAGAATTCGTCAAACCATTGATTTGATTGATATGAGTTTGAATCAGATGGTATCTTACCCAAAGAACTCCTACCTCTACTCATGGAGATACATGGTGAGTAGTTTTGAGCATGATATTGTACCCTACATTATGATAGGAAATGGTCAAAAGTTCTTATGCTAGGCTAGTACAAGCTCTCTAGTGCATCCTTTAAATAATAGGAGGGTATATGAGGCATGTTCGTGAACACTATATTGTCACAAGCATGGGTCAAGAATGTCAATCAAGCTATTTGAACCAACCCCGCAATCTTAACTCGAAATCACTCGAGTATTAGAGCTTCACTAAACACGGCGTGACTAGATTGGGGTACAAATTTCATTCTCCCCCCTTTGTATACCCTATCAGTTCACATGGTTGAGTTCATCCCTTGGGGTGATGAAATCCCCAATCAGGCCTCCTAAAGTGAAGGAAATTCTAGGTATTTCTAATCTCCAAGCTCGCACGTAGCATAAGGAGAGAGCATGCACGTGAAACTAGCACTCCTAAGATAACAAATGGACTTGAGTCGATTTGTGATTTATGATACCTAGGCTCACCGAACGATGCAAGGGGAGAGCATACGTCGACAAGAGAATCAAAACATGAAACACAAGGTTAATTGACCCTTTAAATATAAATCAAAATGTGCTTAGATTAGTGTAAAAAGTTGTCTTTGATGGATGTCTTGTAAGAAATTTGTTAGTAGTTTAACCATTGGTCTTAGACAACAAATCTATGGATTGATGATTAAAGAAATCACCGACACCGATACAAGTTAGTGGGTCAATAGTAAATAGGTAACAAACTAATTTTATTGAAATAAAAGAAGTATATAAATGTTACCCATGAAGCCACACATGAACAAAATGAAGCTGCCTTTGTAGTGACAAATCCAACCCTATAGATAATAGAGTCCATTGTTTGCAAATCCACCTCTATAATATCAAATTCACCTCTATAGAATTAGGTCCACCTGTCCACGTAGTTGCTCTGTAACGATGTATCCACTCATTCTCCACAAATCTACCTTTATGTGTAAATGGATCCACCTATGTAGTAAATTTACCTTTGTGCCTTTGCGGAGTCACCTGTTCTTTGTGGCTCATCTGGGTGGCAAGGAGCCGAAGCATATCCACCTCTATGGAAGATGAAGTCATATGTATATAGAACATATCCACCCCTGTGCAAGGAACTTGAAAGCAAAATCATACGAAAAACTAGGAAAGATGGTTAGCATACTCATTTCATAGGTCCCACTTGGCATGCCAAAATGTGTGCAATGATTTTATGCTTTTAAACAAAAGGAAATGCAATTTTGAAACCTATCAAAATACAAAATCATGCAACGATCAAGATTAGGGTAAAAGCTCATACCTTCTCCAAATTCAATGAAAATAGAGTATGTTGACGAGATTGATGAGTAGATTACCCCAATGATGATGGTTTTGATGTGTGCTCAATATAATTTCAGCAACATAATGATATAGGATTGCTCAAAGATGTGTGTTATTAAAAATGGATGTGTTTTTGTGTTTTGATAGGGGATGAATAGGATGGAGGGTTGAGATGAGTTGAGTTGAGTCTCAACTCATGTGGAGGTGAAAAGTGGCACCATAGGAGAAGAAAGGGGGAGAGTTGACCTCTCAAGGCCTTGAATGGTGACAAGTGTCACCATGTGAGGTCTTGAGAGGAGGATTGGTACTTTCCAAGTACCTTGGGAGATGGACAAGATCTTCCTCATAAAGGGGTTTCTTATCTAATCTTCCATAATGATTGGATGGGAGGATAAAAAGGAATTTTAAATTCCTTTTCTATACTTTGGGAGAGGTAACCCATGTGGGGTTACTTCTCTAAAAACAAAATGCATTTAAGGTTGATGAGACAAGAGGGGAAGCCAAAAATGACAAGATGATTATCCTTTTCTTACTCAAGGAATTAAGAATTTGGAAGCAATTAAGGAGGTGATTAGGTGGGGGGATTAGGTTAATGAAGATGATTAGAAGGCAAGTTGAAAAAGTTGGAGGATGTGACAAGGAGAGAGAAAAAGGGGAGAATTAAATATTTAATTCAATTCTTGTGGGAGGATAAATGATTAAATTAAATAAATAGGAACATTTATTTAATTTAAAGAAGGGATAAAAGGTAAAGTATTTCATTAATTAAATACCTTATGAATTTAGAAGACCTTACAAAAATAAATGATATTAATTAAATAAATGTAATATTATTTAATTAATATGACTAGGGAGGGATTTGGATGAAATAAGGATAAATTTGGCCAAATGTGAGTGGTCAAATTTAGGTGGACCTATACCAGTTTATAGGGATATTAATCCTAATTGAATGAATGATTACAGGTTGGGAAGATGAAAAGTGAAGGATATCCATCTCATATGTGATTTTTAAATCTGGTTGTAGATTGGTATTAGTATATTGTTAATGGTTATAAACTTAGATATTGTTAAAGTTATTTCTAGTTAAAAATTATTGATCGTAGGCCAAAACATTTTCTCATTGTTATGGGTCACAGGACAACATAACCATATATTTTACCTGTAGCTTATCATTACAAACTCTATGGTATATATATAGCCTTATCAACTATAACCTTTTTCTCTAAAAAATTATAAGTGCTATATACAATCATTATTTTGATAAGAAGGCATTACAGTAGTATGTTTTGATTACACATGCGATTGGGAGGAGGGCCCACTCTTCAGAGAGATTGGTGGCGTTCTTCTATCTTATCTATGTTTAATCTCTTATGTTGTAACAACTCTTATTATTAAAATTGTATAGAGTTTGAATTGTTGTGAGAGATAGAAGATTGAATTGAATAATGTGTCACTTCATTACCATTTGGAAATTCTAAAAAACTTTGGCATTATAATATGTTACATTTTTGGTTGAAATAATTTATGTAAGCTTGTCTTTGGTAATAAGATAATTTTTGTTCACGAGTCTATTCATGTCATAGATCCTCTTTTCTTGTAGTAGAGTTTATGATTCCTATAGCAGACTATATTATTTCTTGCAAAGTTATTAAATTAAATCTCAATATTGTAGACCTTTCAAGATAGATTACATGCATATCATATCACTTATATTATTAAGTATAGCCCTTAGGCCTACTACCATTATGTCTTTCACAAGTTTTACGTCCTAAATTGATATTAGACTCGACTAGATATTAAGCTACAAATAACCAAATATTGTCCTACTAAAGAATCCTCGATTTTGTCCTATCAAAAACTAAATAGGAGAAGTGGATGCAAATGAGTTTAAGGTAAATTAAAACATATAAAAAATTTAAAAGGTCCTCATTAGTGTTTTTTTTATAATAACCACAATTCTACGACACTTTCCACAATATCCACACAAAGGGACCAAAATAGTCCATACAAAGGGAGAAAGCTATGCTCAAATCAAGGGTTAGAAACGGTCAAAGAATAAGAGATGAATAAGTATCTTCTACACTTTGAGCCCTACCAAGCTTGTGAGGGTGTTCCCTAATATCTTTGGAAGATGAAACAATTTAATAGAGTACATAAAAAAACTAAATATAATCATAAAGATATCCCTAAAAACTAGCCTTGACAATATTTCTTGTTAGAATTATGAAAAACATGAGCCACTAGATCAAACAGCGAATAAAGACACCTTCCACGCAAGAGAGCTGTAAATAATAATATGCAATATTCTAAACAAGAAAAAGCTATAGAATGAACCTCAAGAGTCTTCAAGGAGATCAAGAGTCCTCAAAGGTTATCAAAGGTTATGATAATACAATGAGGGTTGAGTGCTATATAGGAGAAACCCTAAATGATAAAGGGATTAGATCATGAAAAGTGTCAACATCTCATGCAATGAGATAGAATGATCTAATAATATCTCTCTAGTTAACATAAAAAAACAGTCCTAAGTTTAGCTTAAATGCATGAGAACAAATTAGACTAATAATTAATTAGTGATTAGCTAATGCATGATTACTCTAACATTTCTTTATGTAAGTTTCTTACACCTGCAAGTCATAGATCTCTATTTATGGTGATTGAGTTATATGATGTATCACAAGATGGAAAACTGGTCAATAATTCATATGTATACATTTATTTGTGATCACTTACAACATTAATATCCCAAGAAAATATATTATGCATAAATCATATAGAATTTTTCATTAATTGTAGGTTCACGATAGGGTTTTTTTAAATATATAACATTGAATTGTGCATAATAGAAATTAAAATTATAAATAATTTACTAGCACTATAAATCATTAGAAATGTGATTTATAGTTTTAAAGATATGTAGGATCAACTTTTAAAGTTACCAGATTGGTGCTAATTGTTGTAGCAACAAAAGTAGATCCAACTAAAAACCATAATGACAGAGTAAATCCTAACATTCAAATGAGCCTAATGTACTTGGGCCCATCTTTTAGAGATTAAGCCCTAAAAATCATCTCTTACCCCCAAAAATACATCTATTCTCAGTCCACAAAAAATTTAAACGCCCTTCATATCAGTCCTAAAAAAGTTCCTACTCTGGCATATAAATGCATAAGCAAAATAATTTTACTACACACCTTGGATTCAAACTAAATAAGACTTGATATAAGTTAAACCAAATTTGAACCCAAGAGTTCCTTGAAGCCCCTAAACCAATCGAATACAAGTGGAGACAACATAAAAGTGACAAGAAAATTAATCTTATATTGATTTACTAAAAATGTTTACAAATCCATCACATAAATTTGACACAAATAACATTGTTTTATATTAATCAAACATCAAATACAATGCAAGTATACAAAATTAATTGAATCAACCTTGACACTTTAAAGCTTTCCTAGAGAAATAACAAAGACTAACCCTTTTGATGGTAAAATAACCTATATTTATAAAAAAAATTATGGTTGCCTGAATCTTGTTGAACAACCCAGATAACTGAGTGGGGGTGGGGGTGAATCAGTTATTCCAAAAAATTTCCCTTACTTTAATTAATTCAAAGAAAACTTAAATCAATTAGATAAAAATCAAAACAAATGCAAACACTTAAAACACCATGCATAATAAACACCAAAATTTACATGGAAATCCAAGATGGGAAAAACCACGAAGAATGCTAATTCTCAATTATAGAACACCAGTTAAGGTGATTTTTACAAGGGCTCACTACCAAAATTATCACTGAAGGTAAGGCTCACTGTCGGTGGGCTCACTTCCCAATTAATACAAAATCATCTGATTACAAAATAGAAAAAACATGAACTAATGAAGCTACATCTACATATGCATGAAGTCAGTTCTGGTTAAGAGCACGATATCTGTCTACAGCATATCCAGTCAAGAATCTTCTGCCCCACCTTCCTTGCACAACCTCTGCAATACAAATTACTTCTTCTTGACACTTTCCTTCACTTCCTTCTTTGTTTCTTGTCGCACAATTATTTGCACCCTTATCATTGTTCGCATACACCACATTTCTTGTTCAGTACAAAAAAGATGCTCTACATATATATAAATGTATACCTAGAGAACAAAATGAGTCGGCCTAGCAAAACATGTCAGCTTGAAGAACAACCTTCAAACATTCAATAAGGCTTGGTATGCTAGCATCGAACCCAAAAGATAGGTCGCACATAAAGATCTCCTTACCATGTTACCACAGGACCCCTAAATAGGTCATACATAAGATATAACATAAATACCAAAAGATAGCAAATTTTGAATTACATGAGATATATTCCAAAGCCAATATGCATGCCACAACCAAGACCAAATCTTGATCAACATCATTTGATAGAGACGCCACAACTAAGACCAAATCTTGATCAATGCCAATTGATAAGAACACTACAACCAAGACCAAATCTTGATCAACATCAATTTCAATACCAGCAAGAGGAATGTAATTAGACATACCAAAAATTGTAACATGCTACATGAATGTCTGGATAGCAAGGATACCTCGAGTAAGCTTTAGGCTCAGCAGCTAATATCAAAGATTAGTCTTCATTATTTTGCATTACTTATCTTCCACAAATGTCCCAAAAAGAAGTACTATCATATCTGAATCAAGGATAACATCCACACACTGCAACATTATAGCATACGATAGGATAGATCATTTTTGTATATTATCTGGAGCATAACCTTCTGGATCCTAGATTTTGACATTAATGACAACAATGCCAATTCAACAACTTCTCAACAATCTCCCCCTTTGGCATTGGTGGAAAAATAATAAAAAATCAACACCACAAAAACTGCAAACAAAATACTCCAAGCGCTCCCCCTTTGTCAAGCAATTCAAATCCTCCTTTTGTTTTTTTTCTTCTCTTTATTTTCTCCCCCTTTTTTCCATCAAAGGCAAAGGGCCAAATAAGAGAATTCAAAAAATAAAGTAAAAATAACACTTTTCACACGAAATATTTTCTTGTACCTTTCTCTCACAATTGGAATAATCATCTTCCAAGCTTGCATTGCAAAAACTATTATGGCACATGCACTATCATGTAGAACCAACATCCCAAATGAATATGACCAGTCTAGAGACATGAAATTTTGTTCACAATCCTCTTCATTAGAAAGTATCCGAGAGAGATGATCCAACCAGACCTCAACAATTTCTTTGACCAACCAGAAAGTTTTAACCAGTCTTCCCCCTGTCTTTGAGTACACAATAACTCAGCTTGTGACTCACCAACTCTTATTCTTTATTTTCCATCTTTATCCTTGAAGAAGTCAAAGCACTTCCCAATATCGTTCAATTCAGATTCAATAGCTTCAATTCTGCTTCTAAAATTATATACAACAACAAGCCACTAGAGACAATATATGTAGATGTCATACATCTCCTTAATGCATTCTCTTGTCTCACCAATGTTTTTGGATAACTTTAATTTAACTATAACACACCTTCTTGTGATCATAGATTGGATTTTATGTCCTTCAAATCCTTCCTGCAACAACCTTTCTTCAACAACTTCTACCAGATCATCCGATAATGAGTCAGAAACATAAAAAATAGTAATACCCCTTTTGAGTAGATAATCATCCAAGGCATCTTCAATTCTAGGCCTATTGATCGGAGAGAAAGCATTCCACATTTCCCTAACATTTTTCATATCACCCTCATTCAATACTGAATGAACTTCATCTAAATCAAGCAGAGAATCTTCTTCCTTCTCCTTCTCTTCTAAGATAGTGATGACATCCTTTGAGTTAATTTTCCTCCTTTTAGGTTTCAGAGGGGAAATACCAATGACAACCTCTAACTTCTTCTTACCGGAGGAGGAGCCCTCCTCAAATTGACTGATAGGTGTAGCACTAGACACTATCACACTGAAGCATAGATCCATCTGCAAGGATGAGAAATAAAATTTGCATGCATTTGCTTTATCTTCCAAGTATTCTAAATATTTGTAAACTTTCTTTTTGACAGGGATGTCAGACTTCCACTTAACATTCTCCTTTTACTGTATCGAATTCAAAAAGTAGAATACTAAACACATGAGAAGATATCCAAACTGGAAGGGATAACTCTCAACCAAATACATTCTAACATTCTCAATTAGGTTTTCAATTACTAGGCTACATAGGTCAAACTGTTGATTTTCCTTCACCATCTTATGTGCAAGATACATAGCAATAACAGATGTAGAACCTTCACAATTTTGGAAATAGAATTTGTATGAGATACCGTAAGCAACATACCTTACTATAGGATCGACAATGGTATTTATCAATAGAGCTCGGGGGTCTTTGTCGATACCAGTAAGTTCCTCCACGTCTCTTTATTTCACCATTTTCTTCCCAAGGAGGTCACCAACTATGCACAATCTAGTAATAGCTTTAATGGCTTCCTTAGTGATCAGATAGGGTTTGTCCAAAATGATGTTCCCATCCTTGAATTGAATCAATAGGAACAAGATGGATTCTTTGTTGGAAAAATTAGTGAATTATCCCCATAGATCCATACCTAAGGCACATACATTATGCAATTCATCCATCTTCAATCCTAGTTCCATTTCCTTCATCTTCCGATGATCAAATTCGTCCAACTCTACTCCCTTCAGCTTTAGCAGAATACCGCCATTGGATTCACTGTCAACCAACATGGATTCCATCATTGTGCTTAGCTTCTTCAATCCTTTATCACTCAATGAAAACCTCTTCTTCTTTGCAAGCTGTGAGAAATTATTTTAAAAACTCTATCTTTTATCCTTAATTTCTCATGATGATTTCGTTGCCAAAATGTTCATCGATGATGCCAACAATTATACTTTGATTTTCAATCAACCGAATTAAGCTTCAACATGCAACATCAACCGGATCCAACTTAGTCATGCCGAAAACACATCAATATTACTTCAAAGAGGGGGAACTGACAAGATATGCATTGCAAAACTCCCCCTGAGCCAAGACAATAGGATCAGATTTTGGAAGAGCTCGTATCAAGATCTGGTACCACATAAGAGATCCCCACACTTGTTTCCTTTTTCTTCCAAACCATGATGGTATTCTTCTTAGATTTATCTGATTTTGCAACCTTCTTTTTATTTTCAGACTTTTTCTAGAGCAACATATCTAAATGTGTTAGCATAATTTCTAGATTGATTGCACTTATAACATCTTTGCCCTGAATTATCTGAGTGAACCCTAGATCTGCACTGATTAGCTTTGTGACCATAACCATGGCATAAGTAGCAATAACCATGAAAGAGATTATTCATTTCATTCCTTCTAGCAGGATTAAAATAATTGACTTCTGCAATTACTTGCTTTGTGACCAAACTTGTGATAGTTAAAACATTGGATAGTTAAAACATTGAATACTTGGTTCCTTCTTGCTTCTACACTCTATAGCCTTATGTCCAATTTTTTTGCATAGAAAATAATGAACATTAAATGATAAGTACCTTTGAGCATTTGGTTGCCTGATCGAAGGTATTTTGTGGATGTTCTAGAGTTCCAGATCTTACTTGTTGCAATAGATCTTACTTCAGCTTCAATTGTTTTGTCTTTACCCTTAGTGTTCTGATTTGAGTTTTCCCCTGAGAAGTCAAGTCCTTTCTTATCCTTGTGACATTTCTATAGGGACAAAAGTTGATCCAGAATTATGCTACTTTCGCATACTCTTGCTTTTGATTTCAAACTTCTTAACTTTGATCTAACTTCTCATTTTCTTCTAATTTTTGTTTGACAATATCTTTGAGATTTTCTTCAGTCTTCTTCCATTCTTCCATTTTTTGTTTGATGGTATCTTTGAGATTATATTTAGTCTTCTTGCATTCATCCCATCATAGCTTTAGGTTCACAACACTTTCCTTTGACATCTTTAATTCCTCGCTGACCTCTCTGTATCTTGCTTTGAATTTCTGGATTTGCTCCCTTAGCTTTGAGATATAGGTATTTTCCTCCTTGATGTTTTCTTTCAATTCCTCATTTTTAGATTTCGTACTTTCTATATCATATAATATTATCTTTAGTTCTTCATCAAAGTAATAATCTCTTTCCATCTTGTTCAAATTTCCAAGATCTCCCTCAAGCAGTTAAGCTCTATCTGTAAGGGACCAAGCTCTAATACCAATTGTTGAACAACCCAAATAACCGAGAGGGGGGGTGAATCAATTATTCCAAAAAAAATCCCTTACTTTAATTAATCCAGATAAAATTTAAATCAATTGGATAAAAATCAAAATAGATGCAAACACTTAACAACACCATGCACAATAATTACTAGAATTTACATGAAAACCCAAGATGGGAAAAACCATGAAGAATGTTAATTCTCAATTATAGAAAACCGGTTAAGGTGACACCGATTAAGGTGATTTTTACAAGGGCTCACTGTTAAAATGCTCACTGCAAGTAAGGCTCACTACCATTGGGCTCATTGCCCAATTAATACAAAAACATATGATTACAAAATATACAAAACATGAATTGATGAAGCTGCATCTACATATGCATGAAGTCGGTTTTGGTTAAGAGCACAATATATGTCTACAAAAATCTAGTCAAGAATCTTTTGCCCCACCTTCCTTGCACAACCTCTGCAATACATATTACTTCTTCTTGACACTTTCCTTCAATTCCTTCTTTGTTTCTTGTTGCACAATTCTTCAAACCCTTATCACTGTTCGTACACACCACAATTCTTGTTCGATACAAAAAGATGTTCTACATATATAAATATATACCTAGAGAAAAAAATGAGTCGGCCTAGAAAAACATCTCGGCTTGAAGAACAACCTTTAAATATTCAATAAGGCTTGGTACGCTAGCACCATACCCAAAATATAGGTCACACATAAATATCTCCTTACCATGTTACCATGAAACCCCTAAATAGTTCATACATAAGATATAGCATAAATATTGTTGATGCCAAAAATTGGCAAGGTAACAACCTTTATGGGAAACTCAGTTAACAAGAGGACCAATTGCGCTAAACTGAGTGACCTCCGAATTTCTAAAGAAGTCGGCTTCTTCTGTAACTGGGGTTATGAATGGGAAAAGGAAGAAAATATAAAAATAAAAGATCTAACTAGGGTGATGTGCCAAGATTTAGATGTAAAGCATGATAAATCTATCTTTTGGATGTGATTTAAGGGCTCGTTCAACAATCTGCTATGTCCTAGAATGACATAAATTAAAGATAGAAGCTTGAATGATTCATCCCATGACATAAAATAATCTCCATGCACATTCACTGAAAAAAGGAGTCAAAGACATGATCTAAACCAGCAAACTTGCATTAAAATTATAGAAGTTCAACAAATAAACCATTCAAAACAATAATGGCACAGTATAAAGTTTATCAAATAGCTTAAGAAAACAAAAAGGCTGAACAATGACACAATCTGTGAGTTATTTTGCAATAATCTAAAAAATAGTAAAAGGTCTGGTGTCTCTTCTAAAAATCACGTCTCTTCCAAACTTCTTTTCCAAAGCAAGAAGCAGTATTAATAGACAACAATCCCACCGCTTGGTGAGCCAGTGACAGAAAAGATTCAGTATCCTGAGCAATGATGTAGCAGCAGATTCCCCTTGGTCATTGTAATAGAAAATATTTGGGCCATGGCATGTAGACACTTCCTAGCCAAATGCATCCCCTGCAAATGATGATAGTGATCTTGGCTTACCCTATGCAAACAAGTGTAACCTCCTAGCGGAGGCAGCTAGAACACGCAGCGGCATATCGTAGCTTGGCGTTCACTCCACTCCTTCCTTTAATGAAGATCTACCAAGGGGATACGTGGCGACAGTTCGCAACTTGTGGTTCATTCTCCCCTCCCTTTGATGAAAGTTTGTGTCAAGAAGATACGTAGCAACATGTTTACTATTGGCACCACCTATGGGGTCCACCAAAAATTTATGCGAATGAAGGCTATGTGGCATGCGAGCGGGGCACAACTAGAAAATGAAGGGAAGCAGTTAAAAATAGCCTATGATAAAGACACGTGGAGGTATAGCGGGAGTTGGTAGAGAAGCGAAGGGAAGAATCCCTTTGGAGAGCATTGAGTAGCCACGTGGAAGCCACTTATAGAGTATAGCAAAAGAAGGCCGACGGAAGGCTAATGCTAGAAAGTTTAATATATGAGGGTCGGGTCGGTACTTAGCAAAACACAAAAAATAAAACCTGAAGGGAGCTTGAAGAATTTTATATTCACAGCTTTTGGCGACTACCAGGGGCATTTTGCCTACGAAATGATGAACCCAAAATTTTCTCTGGCTTGCAGACCAGAGCCTTATCCATAGGGCGATAGAGTCAGAGCTTAGAAAGAGTTGCTTGCAGAGGTATCCAGTTGGCCTCAAATGGTCTCAATACATCACGCAAATTCTCTTGCGCTCTGCCTAGGTCGAGCATTTCTTTATAAGGCAGCACCTTAGGTAAACCGGCCCTTGACTCACATTGGAAAAGTAGTCGTGCAATCGGATAAATGACACCTTCAATGTCTATTGTGGTAGGAGGTTGGCTAAAACTTTGGAAAGCGGTTGGTTCTTTCTCCTTCTCTTTAATTTTTGCCATAATTTGCTTAGCTGTGGTGACTGACTCATCCTCAAGAAACGGGGATGGCATGCCCATCTCAGTTAGTCAGGAGAAATTTTCCTACATGCTATCCATAGTCTGGTTCAAGTTAGTTGTGCAAGCGTTAGTACGAAGGATGGTTGAGCAGCAGTGGATGAATTTGTTCGTCGTCTTGGTAGCAACATTCAGATCCTTGATCCCTGCCCTTGCTAATTTTTCATCAGAGACCATGTACAACTTTGTTAGAAAACCCTTTGCCTCGAGAATCCTTTATGTGATGAATTGTGAGAACTTCTCAATTGTACTATGAACCTCCCTACTCAATTTTATTGTCGTCGACATAAATCAGAGCATTGGTTGTATTGTTAGGCACAAGGCATTAACCTTTTCCTAGTATGAAATATATATTTGTTGAGCTACTGGGATGAGGTCCGGCTGAGCAGCAGGGACCTAGGGAGCACTTCTTAGAAGGGAAATCTTCAAATCCTTCGAGTCGACATCCTCTATCAATTTCACAATTTTCCTATTTGCGGATGCAAGTTGTCCCTCGATGTTACTTAGCTCTTTGGACCAATTTTCTTCGGCCCTACTCTTTTTTATTGACTCTGTTTCAAGGAAAAGCTTCGTCTCCTGAAGCTCCTTTTCTAATTGGTCCTTTCAGGCCTCAAAATCGGCCTCCTTCTCTTGCATATTTTGCTCGAATTGAGTCTAATGCTATTCAAACTCTTTATCCTTTTGTTGCATCACCTGTTCCACCAAGGTTAACCGGTTTTGATATTCTTGGTTCCTCTTCCACAACACATCGTCCAAGGTGAGGTCAATGGATTGGAACTTTGCCAATTCCTCTCAGAGTCTGTTCAATTCTACCTTTGTTGTTTGTGCCTTTTATGATAAGCGTGCAATATTTTCCTCCATCGCCTTTTCCTTTGCTTGCAGGAACTCGACTCTATCTTTCACAAGTCTCAACTCCTCTTCTTTCTTTTTTAGTTGGTGACCAAACTTGAGGAAGTCTGTGGTCACCACCCACTATATTTCTTCCATGAGTTTGACCTTGTCCTGTGGTCGGCCCGCTCTCAGATCAAGTCCCATGGCATACATGTTGTAATCATCCGGCAACATCTCCCCTTGTGGTTTGACAATGTTTGGGTTCATGGTGGTGAAATTCAACATTTCCTATACTTCATTGTAAATAGTATACACCTTTGGCTATGCCGCCCTTTTTTCATCCTTTGCTTTTCGCTTTTGGATCCTGAGGGCCCACGCTTCCTTTATAGCATCACCTTGTGCTATAAATTGGGATGGTGACTGAACTAGCTCGCCAGCAAAAGGTGCACCGGGAGGTATGGTGAAAGGGAATGTGAGGGTAGTGGCTCTAAGTGCTTTCCTTTTAGGGAGATTGATAGTCTACGGGGAGAAATTGGGAATTTTCCAAAGTTCAATTTGTGAACCGATGGGAGAACTCATCAGTTGTTGCGGCGATTATGGGCTCATGGAGGACTCCAATTGTTGGGTGAACTAGGCTGTGCTTGTTGTAGTAGTGGGGGGGTGTCAATAGAGGAGAAGTGTCTGCTCACACTTCAGGAAAGAGAGGGAACAACAAATTGGGTAGCGACGGAGGGTGTAAGGGTCTGCAGAGGGGCTAAGATAAATGGCCTTGTTTGGGAGAACTAGGACAAACCTCCTACAACCATTATGGTAGAGATAGAAAAGGCAAGGCCGAAACTTGTAGTGATGGGTGTCGTAGAGAAAATAAGGGCCACCAAAGATTGCAAAGTTAGAGAAGAAGGAGAAAATGTTACCTGTTGACTGGATGATTGCGGCTCCTAGAAAACCGGTTTCTTGGCCCACAACGGGTGCTTTCAAACTCTCCCCAACAATTGTTTCTATACTCTACCATTTAGTGGGCAGAGTGTCCTCCACTGCTTCAGTTTCTGACTATTGTTGGTTCACTCTTGTCCTTGCGACAACCCAGGTGAGTGTTTGTGAAGCTCTTGATTGATTCAGCCACACATTTGAAACAAACCAGATAGGCTGGTCTATTGCCTTTCTCTTTTGTTGAGCAGAGGTTGACGATACTTCAAATTCTTGCTCCTCGAGTTCTTCACCAGAGTCATTGCCCTTATCCATGCTTGAGTCAGAAATAGGATGTTCATCATCTCATATCTCATCAAATTGGTCATCCAACGCCATGCTTCCATAATTGGCCTCAGGTTTGTTGATCTCTTGGCAATATACCCAAAAAGCTTTGATTCTTTCCATGCTCCATTCTTCTTCTTTTAAACTCGTTGAACAAGGTGGGTCCCATTTTTCGCTTCTCATCGTATACCATCGTAGGGAAGTAGAACTTATGCTATGGTGGCTTATTATCCGATGTAGGAATTTGGATCAAATCCACTAGTAGATCATCTAGGTCTTTCAGTGGGTTCCGCCTCTTCTCCTACTAAGGTCGCGGGGTGTGTGTTACCTTGACAAAGTCATTTGGCGCATCATTTTCAAGGTTGTACTCCCAGTTATCATAAATAATCACCAACCTGAGATGATCCAGCTTATCCTTCAGCAGGTTGTGCGTTTGTTTCTTTTTTATGACCACCATTTTGAAGGTTTCTAGGCAGCCGAAGAATCCCCTCTTTTTGGCCTTCCCTCCGCAAAATTTTTAGTCAATAAGAGATACCTGTCGAAACATTTTGAGGGATAACACTCGATTTGTGACACAGGTCAGAAGACAAAATGGTTCTTCAATGAAACAACATAGCTAAATGAATGTGAAATCTGCTATGAGAAACTAGGCACATTTGGGGGTGAAGTTCTGCATATATGTAGTCTGCTCCTTGGTGAGCCAGTCGAAACCATCATCCCCTTGTAAATCTTGGAAAATCAGAGTCAAGAAATAGTTTGAAAATGCATAATAGTCATAGGTAGAAGAGAGGATAGGAGTCCATACAAAAACCAACCTTCATTTCCCCGACTCATCAAAAATAGACAACCTCATATACTTCCTAAAGAAATCAGGGTTCTAGTGCAAAAACATGTGAGAAAGGAAGGAAACATGAACTTTCGTTGCGTTGGGAAATCCTTGATTTTCCCTAGCATCTCATCAACAAGGTATTCTAAAAATTCATACCAAAAAAAGGTATGTTGCTTGTGGAACTGAAACCCCAGACCTAATTGAAATTCATGCACATCCTTGTCAGCGTACAGGCCGCAAACAAATGCCAACATTGAGAATGCATCTTGCGTGTGCACGGGAAAGACGGTGAGTGGCGTTGGAATCTTTGGTGGCTTTTGATGATCTACATCAGGTCTTTTGATTTCTTTGTTGTAAAATTCCAGAGCCTTTTTCATACCTCTCAATGTTGCCTCTCCCTTTGCTAGGTTGAATGACTCTAATTCTTCTGGTCTCAAGTCAGGGTGAGGGATCCACAACATATTCGAGATATCTTCCAGTCAGATATTGACCTTTAATCTTTGACCCTCGGTGGTGTTGGTGTGCGGGTTGAAATGTTCAATGGCCGCATCGACCAGTTTTGGGCAATAGTGAACAAATGGGACCATATATTGTGGGATTCCTTTGTACCATAGCTTTTGAGACAATGACTTCGAGCCAGAGGATACCTTCATTCTTTCATAGGTTGCCTCCCTCAAATTCTTGGGGTTTTTTTAAGGATGGGATTAATTATATTATCGCAATCCTCCCTGATTCGGCTCTGATCTTTGTACTTGTTGGGCTTCTCTAGAACCTTCGTATTAGCCCATTTTGGCTTCTCTAGTATACTAGGTGAAGCGTAGGAAAGGTTGTCAAAGACATAGATGGTTGATGCTCTACGCATATCATCAAACAAGCTTTGCATTTCTTCTCCCTGGGCCTCTACTCGTGATTTTGTTTGGGAACTCTCTGCCATTTCCTTTTCCTATAGATTTCTGCCTAACTCAAAAAAATTGCAACTTACCTCAACTCTGGTTGCACTTAAAATTTCTTTTGCTATGGGTAGCATTTTTTAAAAGGAATTCACAATACAAAAAACCTTTTTCATGGATACTTAGCTATTTCCTTCTTTGGGTGGCCAACAACACTCACCTACTTGCATTAAATTCAATATGAACTACCAGTTATTTGTTGGAGTTGAGAAGATACAACACCACAGAAGCCCAAAAGATCTTTGCAAGCAAATAACCTGCTACAAGGAGAAACAAAGAGAAGCAACAAACGAAATGCTCAAGAATGTGGAGCAATGTATTCACCTGAAAATGTAAAATGAATAAATGATACAAAAGATAGTTTTCAACTACATATAGATGAAAACCCTAAAAAGGAAAACCCTAGGCTTGCACAATAATAATTAATAAAGTAATTAATTATTATGTACCTAATGTTAGCTTAAGTGAAAAAAAGCTAAAAAGGAACTTTACGTAATTAAACAAATATTGTTTAATCAATAAAGTAAATGTCCAATTACTCTAACACCCCCCCTTAAGATAGACATAGGGAGAAGCTAAAACCTAGAAGAATCTACTGAAAGCAAAAGCAATGGGTCCTGACAACAAGGCCAGATCAGGTACCCATGTACAAAATCAATGCAAACTAAATGAAATGGGGTAAATGAGAAAACCCAGTGGGAACAAAACTCCTCCCCAAAATAGAATGTAAGGAAGGAATGCAATGCACTAATGAAAGAAGGATAGGAGGTGGATAACATGATACCCCCCATACACAACTTCTATCATATAAGTACATGTACAATGGTCTCCATAGGAGAGATAGAAAGAGAGAAGAAGGCCCCCCCACAATGAAGAAACTCCTGTCACAATAGTAGATGCCTGATGTAGAATCCAAAAAGAGATCCTGAAGCGGCAAATGATATTCCTCCCCTTGGGAAGAAATGGATCCATGGACCTGTGTCAAAGAAACCCTGTGAAGGATGATGAACCAACCTGTCTCAAGATGTGTGCCATGATAGGATGCTGAAGAGTCTCACTGTCTGAACTGAAACAAATAATGTCAAATCCAAACTGATGTGGAGAATACTGAAATGCAACCTCTGAATGACGGATAATGGTGGGTGAATAGTGATAACCTGACTATCAAGGTAGAGGAGATGAATGTCCTCAAAATAATCCTCCAAATCTGCAATATAGGACTCAACAAACAAGAAAGATATGTCTGCAACATAAGAGTCCAAAATAGCTATGTCTAGAAGATGTATGATTCCCTGCTGCACTGAATCAAGAACAACAAGAGATGCTAATGAAGTCTCAGTCTGAAGAGTAGGAACTATGAGACAAACCTCTGATCCATCGGAACATGTAAGGGTGTCTTAATACTCAAGCTCCTCTAAAGTATCATGATCAAAGGGTGTATTTTCTCTCCAAGCAATGGGTAAGAGACAATCTGAAGCAGCATCCTCTGGGAATGGAGATAGAATAGGGTCTCCATAGATCTCCCAAAGATGTGTCCAAAGTGGGTGAGGACAATCAATGTCTGATATAACCAACACAGTGTCATGATCAACACTAGACAATATAAGTCCTACTATGTGATTTCTAATAATATCCCATGCTAATCTACCCTCTAAAGTTGTTGGTTCAGGTATGAGATCATACAAATAAGGCAAAATATTAAGCCACCTACAATGTGTAAGTATACCCTTTGCTCATGACTCATAATTACCCCGTTCCAGAAGAACAACTGAAGGGTGAGTAGAGAAACCCATGATAACTCTTCAAATGAAAAATTCAAAGACTAATGATCTCAGCAATGATAAAACATATCAACATAACCCATCCAACGCAAACAAACCCCATGTAGGAGCCAAGATGACCAAGTAATTGAGCAAAGTGTAAAAACACACAAATCTAAATAAAAAATACTTGGTAAATATTATGATAAAATAGACTGTAGATCTAGAAAGAGCATTGTAACACCTTTCCAACGCTATTTGTAAACAAAAATAAAAACCCAGAAATATTTTGATGCTAGAAACAAAACCCAGAAATCATTTCTTGATCCAACAAGCAGAATACGATAAAATGATTTTTTTTACTTTCAGCCAGGAGAAAAATAACGTGCGTCATTTTTTCAACAGTGATTTTTTCTAGATTTGTGCAAGATATACAAAATCTAAAAGATACCCAGTTTAGATTTCGACGTTGGCTACAAAACCCAAAAATCGTTTTTCTTGCAAATGAGTGGAAACTGAATTTTTGAAGCAAAAATGATGGCGGCTCCAATAAAAAACGGCTTGCAACAAACCCTTGTAGCTCCAAAAATCTTCAAAACAAGAACAAGCAGTTGCAGATCTGAAGCTCTGATACCATCTTGGAGTTGAGAAGATACAACACCACAGAAGCCCAAAAGATCTTTGCAAGCAAATAACCTGTTACAAGGAGAAGCAAAGAGAAGCAACAAACGAAATGCTCAAGAATGTGGAGCAATGTATTCACCTGAAAATGTAAAATGAATAAATGATACAAAAGATAGTTTTCAACTACATATAGATGAAAACCCTAAAAAGGAAAACCCTAGGCTTGCACAATAATAATTAATAAAGTAATTAATTATTATGTACCTAATGTTAGCTTAAGTGAAAAAAAGCTAAAAGGGAACTTTACGTAATTAAAAAAATATTGTTTAATTAATAAAGTAAATGTCCAATTACTCTAACATTATTTGCTTGTGCGAAGTGAATTACTTATCATTTTGAAATGATAAGAATTTATAATAACCCTTTGTAATGATGTACTCCGGCATGATTTTTTTTGGAACTTGAGCCGACGATTTGAAGGTGGCTTAGGCATTGTATGTCATGGCAATTAATATCCCAAACGGAATAATTACGCCAAAGTATGTAATAAGTGTCAAAAAAATTTGTACTCCATTTTGGAGTTTGAGAAGCACCTACAGAATAACACCTCAACATCCGGCCATATGGACTACCGCCGAAGACTACCACCAGCTTATGCTAATTAATTAGATTCCATTAATCCTGCACACAACAAATCCTACCTACCGATGCAACTGGGTGAGAGTTTTGAGCGAGCTTTGGTGCACTTCCTGAGGTGGTACTTGATCAACCTCATGCTTATGGTATGCAAATTACCACACTTATCCTTGTCATTTCTATAAATAGGCGCCTAGGCAATAGTGAAATCACACTTAGCAAATTTTGGTAGAATTGGTATTAGGTAATTGGCTTAGCATTTGGTGTTTGCAATTTGCATAGTATTTGCATAGAGTTTAGATTTAGATGATTTGCATAGGGCTTTTGTCTGACAGTCGTATAGAGCTTGTCACCATGAATACACCAATTAGGTTAGTCTATCATAAATCTCAAACAACTTTTATGGGCGAGATTTCGACTAGGCACCTTAAGAGGATGACCAAAAATAAGCATTCCTTTGCCATCATAGCCATAAAATGGGTTCTAGGACATGACTGCCTTGAATATGAGGATAAATACAAAGTTAACACTAATGTGTGCTCTCACTTTATCACGTCAATGCCTGACATCCAGATTCCCAAGCCACTCATTTCTCTACTTGGTAAAAGAGATCTTTCCAAATAAATACCTGAATGGCCTTAGAGAGGTGGTGGTGAATGTTGCATTCGGTGGAGGTATTCCAACTACAAGCAACCTCCGCAAGTTCATTGAAGAAGATGCGGTCGTATTGTGGTTACCGTTCATGAGCAGTTTTTGACTTCAGTCGCATGAAGAACACCGCTGGAGGGTCACCTGTGCTTTTCACTTCCTCTTCTGCATATACAATGTGGTGCCATTTTATGATATCGACAGGTATACTGACTTCAGGAACCTGGTGTTCCCTCTGCCACTTGCCATTGCTCCTATGAATGGTGTCGCTAGCCAAGTTGCTACCTCTAATGATGAAATGGTTCCAGATGCTACCATTGTTGCCGCTCATGCTCATGACTGAAGATTTTTCTCTTTTCATGTTTCAAAAACTAAAGCTCGTTAGTCTATTTTTTGTATATATGCCTAGAAAAGGCCTTATAGTAGTCGTATGAAGAAGATACATAAATATATATAGGTATGTACTTTAAAAGTGTGGCCTCTGAGCCATTTTGATATTGTATTTAGCAAAGTATATAAATATAATGAAAATATGACTTATGTTTAAAAATTTATGTCTCCTTGGCTTGCTCTGTAGTGTGGGATCATTTTTTTCCTACATATGTATGCTTATTTCAATTCAGCCTATGGGTATTATTTTTCTCCGCCTCATGGGTTCTTTTAGCTTTTTCTGCACTTTGTGATAATGGGCTCCATTCGCTTCTACTTATCACATTTGAAGAATTAATTAAGAAAGACCGGCCAACCAAAACAAAAAGGGAAAGAAAAAAGAAAAAATACACTATTCAGTTATTTACATGGCAGAACAATCTAAAGTTAATTGAATAATTTTAAGTGAATCTCATTGATCAAGATTCCCAATGGTTCGTGTTCCATGGTTTCTAACTCGAATGTGTTGTGTTCCTTGCACTGAATTATTCTAAAAGAGCCTTCCCACAGGCTTTCGAACTTTCCATGTTGACCCGACTTTGCAGCTCTCTCATTAAAATTTAGCACTAGGTCACCATGCTTTAGACCTTGGTCTAAAGCTTTCTTAGCAAACCATCTCTTAATCACCTATTAGCAGTTGGTCATAGCTATCAGGGCCTTTTATCTTTTCTCCTACACTTCCAACAACTCGGCCAGTCACACTTCCATTGTGTCATTTTGCTCTATCTCGAGAGATTTGAGTAATTGCAGTGCCAAAATCTCCATGGATATAGGCAATAGCACCTCTTTTGCATATACTAACTCGTATGGTGAAGTCTTGAGGAATTTCTTAGGAGTTATGCGCTCTACCTAAAGTGTTGCCCAAAGATTTTTATGCCATTCCCGCTAGTGCTTTGAACCAATTCTTTTGAGGAATTAGACTAAATTTTTATTAGTCGACTTTGTCAGGCCATTACCTTGCAGATAGTAATTTGACGATGTTTTTAGGAAAATGCCATGCATGAGTGCAAATTGACATACCTTAGAGCCTAGGAAAGCTTTGGTGTTATTGGAGATGATGGTTTTAGGAGGACCGAATCTCATCACGATATCTTCGAGAAAGTTTACTATCTCTGCCTCTGTTGCATTCTTCAGGGATATGGCTTCGATCCACCTTGTCAAGTAGTTTGTGGCCATTAGAATCCACTTATGTCTGGCGTTGGAGGCAAGATTGATCATTCCAATGAAGTAAAGGCCCCATTGTGCAAATGGCTCATCAACCACTATCAGGTTGAGGGGCATTGTGGAATTCTTTCTTCTTTTGGCAAAGAATTTGCATTCTTTGCAAGCTTTAACAAATGAATAGGAGTCGTTGAATAGTGTCGGCTAGAAATACCCTGTGCACATGATTTTGATGGCGGTGGTCTTACCGGAGAAGTGTTTTCCCATGGTGCTATTGTAGAAAGTGTTGAGGATTCTTTTAGCATGTTTTGTGGTGACACACTACAATAGAACATCGTTGAATTTTCTCTTGAATAGGATCCCTTCGATGAGCGCATATCCATTATTCTGTAGTTGATAGAATCTTCTCTTTTGAGAAGGAAGGTCTGATAGATATTTTCCCGTGTGCATGAATCTTACTCTATCCACCAACCAGCAGCCTTCCGCTCCCATCTCATTCATTAGAACCAACTCCGACTGTTCTTCTTCGGATATGATCTCTTCATTTTGCACAGTCCTCTTCCTCATACGGTCTTTTTAGGCTTGACCTCAATGTCATATTCAAGGATCTCAGTATTCCAATTAGCCCTTTTTTGGTGATTTCTCCTTCCATGATGTATTCATGTACACTGGAATGTGCAACATAAATAACCACTTTGTTGTAAGAGATTAGGTGTTGGAACTTCTTGAGTCCCTTAACTATTGCGAAAACTTGCCTCTCGACGAAGTTGTAGTTCATCTCATATTCTTTCAAGGTCCAAGAATGAAATGCTATCAGATGTTCTCCCTTTCCTTCACCATTTTTCTGAGTTAAGATAGTAGCAATGCTTGACTTACTACTTAATACATACATTATGAAGTCCTTTGATAAGTCTGGATTAACCAGTATAGGAGCTGAGGAAATAGAATCCTTAACTTTCTCAAAGGTTTCTTTGGCTTCTTTAGTCCATTTGAATGTTTGATCCTTTTTTAGCATCAGGGTGATTGGCCTAATTATTCCTACAAAATCAAAAATAAATTTTCTTACAAAGTTAACCTTTCCTAAGAAAGACTGGACACCTTTTCTTGTTGACTAGAAGGAAAATCTCTTTGATTGCTTTCACCACTCGAGATCAATTGAAATTCCTTCTTTGGACACTATGTGTCTCAATAGCTTACCTTGCGACAATCTGAAGACACATTTTTTTGGGTTCAAGGAGACCTCAAACTCCTGGTTTTTTAAAAATCCATCTCAAGGTGA
Organism: Sequoiadendron giganteum; assembly: GCA_007115665.2. Classification (NCBI taxonomy): domain Eukaryota; kingdom Viridiplantae; phylum Streptophyta; class Pinopsida; order Cupressales; family Cupressaceae; genus Sequoiadendron; species Sequoiadendron giganteum. Next base: position 309,431,542 of record CM021105.1, read on the forward strand.
TCAAAATGATCATCCTTATGTTTGGAGAAAATAGTCATATCATCCAAATAGATCAGGATAATTTTGTTGACCAGTTTGCTGAAAGTGATATCCATTTCCCGTTGAAAAGTGGCTCCTACATTTGAAAGGTCGAAAGGCATTTTAGCATATGTGAGCGTTCCCCACTTGGTATTGAATGTGGTTTTGTTGTTCTTCTTCTTTAACCCAGATTTGATTGTAGCATGAAAATCCATCCAACAGAGAAAAGATCTTTAAACCTGCTACATTTTTCAAGATTGATTCCATGGAGGGCAGTGGGTAATGATGCTTTAGTGATGCCCAGTTTAGGTCATGAAAGTCAACACATAGGCAAATATATTTTTTCTTCTTTCGGATCGAGACTAGGTTGGATACCCATGTGCTATGCTTGATTGAGAAGAAAATCCACGACTGGAATAGCTTTGTTAACTCTTGCGCCATTAGCGCTTTAATCTTGGGATTCACTGGCCTCTATTTTTGGTGGACTGGTTTGGCCCCTTTTTTCAGCTCTATTGTATGTTTGATGATGTCAGGATCATATCCCCTGAGTTCATTATATGACCAGACCGCCACTCCATATTTTTCACAAAAGTTGATGAGCCTTTCTTTATCATGGTGTGGGACATCCTTCCCGACTTTGAGCTTTCTTCCCTCTCTGAATTGAAGGTCTACATAATTGCCTTTGTCTGCTACAAACTTCCTCTTATCATTTCTTACATTGTCACAATCAAAAAGTTTTTTAAGAGTGACCAGACCCTTCATAAGCTTATTAGATCTTAGTTGAATGATTTGTTCGTCGTAGGCTTCGACGATCTTTGGTTGGAGTTGGTTGGAAAACTCTCTCAACTATTGGATGAACAAGGTGATGTGTTCATCACTGTCAAATACTTTCCAGCTCTGATCATTATCTAGAATCTTCAATCAAACTATCACTCGTACAGAGTGTTTTTTATGCATTAGGTCAAAGGCCAGTTCAATTTGGGATTCAATTACGGCCATGCAATTTGCATCAGCATTTTGTTCTCGGGGCATCGTTTGGATGTTGAAGGCTTCAAAATCTTCAATCAAATCCCAGACTCTATGTCTATAGGATCTCGTGTGGACATTCTTGGTAGCATAAATTCATCGAACCTGGTTGACCACTAGTTTGAAATCTTCGAACACCATTAACTGCTTGATGCCCATCTGCTCTACGAGGCTCAGAACTTGCACTAGGCCTTCATATTCAACTTCATTGTTTGAACAAGCGAAATGGAAGCGGAATGACCGAAGTGTATTTTCATTATGTGGGGATGTCAAGCATATCTTGGCTCTTGCATCCACTTCATATTTTGAATGCATAGGTTCTGATATTATCTTCATTTTAGCTATGTGCTTGGTCCTGAGAATTAGGTGTGACCAATCCAAAGAAAGGTATTTGCCTATCTTTGAGGTGAATTCCTGAGATATGCAGAGGCTGAACATGGGAGGAACATATATGATCACAATATCTTGTGACACCATGATGCTAGGGCAGGAGAATAACGTCAAGGGGAGATCTTTGATGAGGCCTACAGTCTCAACTTTATTTCCATCAAGGTGCATAACTCCTCTCCTTAAGGGCTCATAGCTAAGTCCTAAGGCCTCAACTATCTGCTTGGGTATAATTGTGGTGATAACACCAAAGTCAATCATGGAGTTGTGCAACATTTTCTTCCCCATAATGAGAGTTAAGAAAAAGGGCTTAGGTTTCGGTCGCTCTTCTTTGACTTCGGTAGAAGCCTCCTCTGTAGTATTCGTAAGAACTTTGGTCGGAGGTGATGATTCAGTAGCCTTCTCTTTGAAAAATTGCTTTGTCGGTTGAAAAATTGCATCTCCTTGAAGGGCATTCTACAACAATGAATTTTTCTCTGGAATAGCTAAGATATCCCAAAGGGATACATTAGTAGAATATTTCTTCAATTGTTCCACTACGTTGAAAGGTGTCAGATTTGGAGGCTTTTTCTCTTTGGCCTTGGTGATAACAATCTCCTTGCGCAACTACGGCTATAGAGCAATTATGGAAGGACCAAGGGGTTGGTCCAGGACACTTCTAGGCTACGGAGTGACCAGTTCGCCCATGAATCTCCTTTTTGATCGAGTATTGTAATCGGAATGCACTTGTGGGGTCTTTGAAGTGGATGCTTCATATGTGAACACCGCTTCTTCTCCTTCCATCCATGAGAAAAGAGCGTGATCGAGGGCTATGTCATTTTCTTGTTCCAAGTACATTCCTTGCATTTGTGTGATAAGAATTGCATTCTCCATTTGGGGAGAGGCATATGTATAACCTCCTTAATTTGGTGCCACACCTTGGTTGCATTGTTCTACAACTGTTTTCTATAAATTACTGCACGGGTAGTTTTAGGGCATATGTGAATTGCCACAGGGGAAACACCAGGGATTGATATCTTCAATGAGGTTGTTCTACCCTGTGATCAACTCTTTCCTTGTACTTATTTGAGTAGCTCCCAATGGAGTAGGTACTAGTACTATTTGGTTAGTTGTCTGAGCCTGTGGATTTGTGCTAGCGCCTCCTTGGAACTGGTTATGTTGTAAAGAGGAACTTTCATCCTGATAATTCTTATAGGTCATCTTCGAAGGAGTGGTCTGGTTGCACTTGATAATAGTTATCTCATCGGCCATAACCTCCAACATCTCCTTGACGAAAGTAATGCTTTGTGGTGTGCTCGCATATGTATACATGGATTGAGTGACTACAATGGTAGATGGCATCACCTGGGCGAGAATTGATACCTCAGGGAATATAGGCATGTTGGGCAGAGGCGGCAACTTTTCAGCATCAATTATATTGTTCTCCACTGTAATTGCGACGATATATGCATCTAGTAGAGTAGTTTCATCTAGTGACTGGATCATCATTGAGATGTCAGCGTCCATGGAATTCAAGTAGAACATGGAATGCCAAGTCAAGCAGCGAGCGGATTGCAACTTGAATTCTTTGCCAAGTTATGTGGAATCAGGTGTTGAAGTCAGTCATGGCTTCATATGGAGCCTACTTGATGATCTCCACTTGGTGATACTGGGAAGACCTGTCTCTATTGTTTGAGAATCTCTCATAAAAGGGATCTCTGAGTTGATCCCAGGTACCGATGGTGTTAGTCGGTAGAGTGTGGTTCTATTCTAATGCTTTCCCTCTAAAAGAGGCAGCCAACAACCTTAGCAATATGTTTTGATTTGTAACTCCATGCACTAAGCACATGTCTGCAACATCTTGCAGATGTTCAGATGGTGTTCTCAAGCCATCTCCGGTGAATTTAGGAATAGCTTTTAGAGTGGAGATCGGGATAGGAGCCCAAACTGCGGGTGCAACTGGTGCTACAATGGGACTTCCGACATCCCAAGCCACATAATTTTAGTTTGTGATTTGCAACATAGCTGGTGAAGGGGTTAGAACATTTACTGGCTGAGTTCGAGTTCGTATTGTTACTAGTGGGGGCACTAACAAGCCAAGGTTAATTGTTGTTTGAGACCTAGTAACAAGTTGATGGCTCATACACCCTCTTTGAATTAAGATTCATTAAGATAGTCCCACTGGGCATGCCAAAAAAAAAGAAACTATTGATGCCAAAAATTGGCAAGGTAACAACCTTTATGGGAAACTCAATTAATGAGGGGAACAATTGCGCTAAACTAAGTGACCTCCAGATTTTTAAAGAAGTCGACTTCTTTTGTAACTGGGGTTTTGAATGGGAAAATGAAGAAAATATAAAAAATAAAAGATCTAACTAGGGCGATGCACCAAGATTTAGATGTAAGGTACGATAAATCTATCTTTTGGATGCGATTTAAGGGCCCGTTCAACAATCTGCTATGTCCTAGAATGACAAAAATTAAAGATAGAAGCCTGAATGATTCATCCAATGACATAAAATAATCTCCACTCACATTCACTGAAAAGAGGAGTCAAATACATGATCTAAACCAACAAACTTGCATTAAAACTATAGAAGTTCTGCAAATAAACCATTCAAAACAATAATGGCACAATATAAATTTTATCAAATAGCTTAAGAAAAATAGAAAGGCCGAACAATGGCATAGTCTGTGAGTTCTTTTGCAATAATCTAAAAAATAGTAAAAGGCCCGATGTCTCTTCTAAAAATCCTATCTCTTCCGAACTTCTTTTCTGAAGCAAGAAGTAGCATTAATAGCCAACAATCCCACTGCTTGGCGAGTCAGTAACAAAAAAGATTTGGTATCCTGAGCAATGATGCAATAGCAGATTACCCTCGACTATTGTAACAAAAAATGTTTAGGCCATGGCACGTAGATGCTTTCTAGCCAGATGCATCCCCTGTAAATGATGGTGGTGGTCCTGGCTTACCCTGTGTAGACAAGTGTCGCCTTCCAGTGGAGGCAGTTAGAACACGCGATGGCATATCATAGCTTAGCATTCTCTCCACTCCTTCCTTTAATGAAGATCCACCAAGGGGATACATGGTTTTAGTTCGCACCACGTGGTTCATTCTCCCCTCCCTTTGATGAAAGCTTGCACTGAGAAGACAAGTAGCAACATGTTTACTATCGGCACCGTTTGTGGCGTCTACCAAAAGTTTATGTGAACGGAGGCTATGTGGCATGTGTGTAGGGAATGACTAGAAAATGAAGGGAAGCAATTAAAAATAGCTCGTGGTAAAGACACGTGGAACCATAGTGGGAGTCGGTAGAGAAGCGAAGGGAAGAATCCCTTTTGAGAGCACTGAGCAGCCACATGGAAGCCACCAAATGAGTATAGAAAAAGAAGGTTGACGAAAGGCTAAGGGCAACAAGTTGAACATATGAAGGTTGGGCAATTTTACATTCACAAATACCAAAAGATAGCGAACTTTGAATTACATGAGATATATTCCAAAGCCGGTAGGAATGCCACAACCAAGATGAAATCTTGATCAACATAATTTGATAGGGATGCCACAACCAAAACCAAATCTTGATCAACATTAATTGATAGGAATGCCACAACCAAGACCAAACTTGATCAACATCAATTTCAGTACCATTTAGAGGAATATAATTAGACATACCAAAACTTGTAACATGTTACATGAATGTCCAGATAGCAAGGATACCCAGAGTAATCTATAGGCTTAGTAGCTAATATCAAAAGATTAGCCTTCATTATTCTGCATTAACTATCTTCCACATATGTCCCAAAAAGAAGTACTGCATATCCGGATTGAGGATAACATCCACACTATGCAAAATTATAGCATATGATAGGATAGATCATTTTTGTATATCATCTGGAGAATAACCTTTTGGATCCCTGGTTTTGACATCCATGACAATAATTCCAAATCAACAAATTCTCAACAAATCTAGGTGGGAAATTGAGATCCCATAAGATTTGTTAAAATGGTGACCTAGAGCTTGCATGAGAATCATTTACATCATAAATACAACCATCACATTAAATATGGCATGGTGTTCTTGATTCTCCACCATTGAAAGTACATTTGAATTTGTGCCATTATGATGGATAACTATTTTTGGCTAGAAAAATCCCTTATGGAGTAATTGCAACAACAAATATGTTCATTAATGCCCTCCAAGTTATGTATGGAGGTAGGTGGGAGTAAATAATACAAAAAGTGGGAGTTTCAAACTTTTGGGGATTGTGGATGGGTGATACCTCATAACTCATAACACTGTTGTGGATCAAAGATTGAGAGTAAGCCATACTTCATGCTTAAAACAAGTAGATAAGAGTATCTTTACATCTCCAACTCTAACATACATATGAAGAATTTTATCAAGATTTAGGAATCAAAGGTATCAAGGAACCCTTTCCTTAAGGTATGAAAATTGGGGGTAACTCACAATCTCTAGAAAGCAAATAGTGTAAAACATTAGGGATAAATATTGGCTCATAACTCATACCAATTTTGATGAGTTGATTGTTGGGAGTCAATGATACCTCTTACAAAATACCTAAACAATGACATATTCGAACATGTGATCTCAATGAGATAACTTAGTGAAAATTGTCAAGGATCGAGGTTTGGGGACACATTTTACCTTGTATCATATTATCTAAGTGTTCCCACATCCCCGAGTCTAAATATGTATATAGAATAAATTATTGAAAGTTAGGGATCGAGGATACCAAGAAAAAGGTACCCAAGTAAGGAATGGAAGAAACTCTAGTTCTAAAAAATATATGCAGAAGGAAACATTGGAACTCAAGGATAGAAGATGTCAAAGAATAGGTACTTAGGTAAAGAGATGGATGGGAACTTGAATTTGAAAAGCAAATTAGTGCAACGGGTCAAAATTTGACGATCAAAGGTACCAAGGAAGAAGTACTTGGGTAAAGGGATGGCCAAAACTCTAACTTCAAAAAATAACTTAGTAAAATGAATTGGAAATCAGGGATCGAAGGGAAGGCATGTTAGTAAGATAAATTTTGGTACTTTAAAAAATTCAAGGGAAATGGGGGTTGAAAAAAAGGCGATGTTGAGAACAAGAACTCTATAAACTCCAACAAGAAAAAAGGTTGAAGGTGAGGTATGGATGAAAGGTATGCTCAGATGGTAAATTATAATACCCCAACAAAGGTAAAACAAAAATTTGGACTTGGAATGAAAGGCTTAATATGAAGGGAAAGTCCTAAAGAGATGTTAGGGACAAAAAATAGGAAACTCTAACAACCTACTCACACTTAGAGAAATTATCTAAAAACATCCCACTTAATTTATTTTTTTTAAATGCAACTCTCAACACATGATAGGAACATGAGGGGATAAAAGGACAAAACTTAGTAAAGTTTTGATAAATGGATACTTGCTTAGAATCTCCCAGATTGGTTATAAATAGTGGTGGGTAATGATTGATTTTTTGTTTTGTTTGGAAGCATATAAAATAGGGTTCCAATAGTCATAATTGATAAATAGGTTGTATGCCCTCCAAAACATTGTACTTTCCTTCCAAAATATTAGAAAGGACAACAAATATGAATATAGTCATATTTTTACCAAAAAGAAGAGAAGATGGTTACACCTAGATTGTGCCACCGTGAAATGGAAACAAGCAAAGGAAGGAACCTAAATGTACTTTTTTTAAAGGGCACATGATACTACAAAAGGAAATGATAATCAACTAAGAACATTAATTTATATAACTCAAATATATATAAGCTTTAACAAAGATAATTCATAGAGAAACAAATCCTTTTGTACTTATTCAAACAAAATTTGCATGTATTACAAAGCTTTTATCTCACTTTTCCAACCTTGTTAATAATAGAATCATCATTTCCTTGAGTAGAGAATGTTATAGTGAATAGCCTCATGGATGGGTGACATTTGTTATATCAAGATCTCATGATAAGATGGTTAATAACTATTACATAAAAAGACATGTGAAACCACATAGATAAAGTTAAGGCCAATACAAGTTGCTTACAAAGAATGAGTTGAAACTAAAAAAAAATGTCAACTTCATAATTAGAAGAAAATATTGCACGTGGGAAATCATAACAACGCAAAATAAAACTGAAGAAGGCCTACAATCTATTTAAGCTACCAAAACTAATAAAATAAATGAATGAGAGAGAGATGGACAGGTAGAGACGTAGTTCTTGAGCTCAAGGGAGAGAGTGTCAAATAAAGGGATGGAGATAGTGAGAGAGAGAGGTCTAGAGAATAACAGATGAAAATGAGTGAGATAGAAAGAGAAAGGTTAAATTTGGCCTCTTGATTACTGAAATTTGACCTCATGATTACTGAATTTTGACATGCTGATTATTGAAATTTGACTAAGTCTAAATTTTTTAAGATCTTCCAAAAACTAGAATTTGCATTATAACTCCTAAAGATCCGAAACCACTCTCAAACATCCTACCTATATACATGAAATATAACTTAAAGTATAAGAAAGTAAATTTCTATATGTAAATGTCAACTTATACTTAAATTTTTATTTCATGTATATAGTTTCCCTGACAAAGAAAGAGAAAATCAGAGTTTAGAAAAATGCATTCGAAAAGTCATGAATGACATTGGCGCTAGTCAAATGAAGCAACCCATTTAGCGTGCACTAAATAGGTTGCATTGGGAAATACCAACCCAATGGGTTCGATTTTACATCGAGAATCCGACCCAAAGGTTTGGACAACCATTTCATGAAAAAGATGTGATTTTTTAAAATAGTGCCAAATTTTCTCATATTTTTGTCTGTGTTCCCCGTCTCATTTGCACGTATTTCAATGTAAAATTATTAAAAACCCGTGATAGCGTTAACCTTTCTCTTAGATATCTAAATATGCAATTCTTATTTCATTTTGATTTAGTTAAGGTTTTGATCTATAGCTTCTATTGTAAATGCCTCCGTTTTGGTCAAAAAGCAACATGTGCTAGTTTTATGATAGATTTTTACTCGTTCATCGAAACACAAAAAAAATTACATTTTTTGAAACTAGACTCCATTCTACACATGATGAAAAAAATCAATCTTTGATTAGTTTTCAAAAAAATTAGGCGGGAGTACGCTCAAATTTCAGCTTTTCAAGATGTGTCCACATTGAAAATTCATAAAATATTATATGTTCATTAAAAAAATTATCTGAAAGAACGATGATAAACTACATGGTGTTAGCTAATTTATCATGATTCAGAATTTTGAAATTCTAAAAAAAAATTAATCAAAAAGGGGGGAGCCCTCAAGCGCTATGCTTTTTTTTTTTTATAAAAACAAGACCTGTTTTGGGCCCCCCCTTTTTGAGACCCTTAATCTTCATTAATTTAAAAAAGAATTAGTAGCTTATAAACTAGACTTAGATAAATTCAACTTTTGTTCTTGCTACATCTTGAAATTTTGAGTGTAACCATCTTCATTTTCTTGTGCAAATCAGATTTTTTTGATTTCAGAAAAAAAAGTGGCATCTTAAGAGCCAAAATTATGTCACAGATCCATGCACTTACCCTATTATTTGATTCCACAACTCCCTCTCCAATATCTATCTCCCTACCTCTTCCCTCTCTACATTTATCTATATCCCCTCCCTCTCCTTTTATCTCTATACATCTCTCCATACTCTCTATATCACCTCTCTCTAAACCTACCTATCCCTCTCCCCCTCTCTCCCCTCTTTCTCTCTCTCTACTTCCCTCTCTCTTCTTCCCTCTCTACTCTCTATCTCGCCATTATCTCTCTCCTTCCCTCTCTAGTTCTCTTTATCTCACTTCTCTCTCCTTCCCTCCCTCCCTCTCTAATTTTCTCTATCTCCCCCTTTCTCTCCTTCCCTTTCTACTTCTTTCTATCTCACCTCTCTTTCTCCCCCTCTCTCTCTACCTCTCTCTTCCCTTCACCCACCTTTTCTCTCTACTTCTCTCTATCTAACCTATCTCTCTATACATCTTTCTCTCTCCCCCCTCCTTCCCTCTCAATCTCTCCACCTTCCTCCTCACCTCTCTACTTTTCTCTCCATCACACATCTCTATCACCTATCTCACTTATCTCTCTCCCCTTCCCTCTCTACTCTCTTTCTCTCTATCTCACCTCTCTATCCCTACCTAACCCTCTCACCTCTCTCTCTCTCTCCATCCCTACCTCTTCGTCCCTCTCTCCTTCCCTCTATACTTCTCTTTGTCTCGTCCTCCATCCCTACCTCTCTCTATATCTCTCCTTTCATATCTACTTCTCTCTACCTAGTTGTCCCCTCTATACCTATTTCTCTCTCCCTCCTTGCCTCCTCTCTCTCAATATCTCCACCTTCTTTCCCTCTCTACTCCTCTCTCTATCACCTCTCTTTACCTCTCTCCTCCCTCTCTACTCTCTATCTCTCCCTCTGTCCCCCTCTTACTATCTCTCCTCTCTCCCTCTCCCTCTTTCTATCTCTAATTTCCATCTCTCTACCTATCTCTCTCTCTCTCTCTCTCTCTCCTTATATCTATCTCAACTATCCATATTTACCTATCCCTCCCTCCTCTCTCTATTCCACCAAACTTCTCTCTACATCTCTCTATCTAACCTACCCCTATATACCTCTTTCTCTCTCCCTCTCTCTCTCCCTCTCTC